>OY856412.1:662681414-663216414 GCA_963693085.1 Alisma plantago-aquatica | reverse complement strand
TGACTTTGTCATGGCCTTCTATCAATGAGACATTAATCATTAACATTGTCACTTTTTCCTATCAATGAATCAAACTATTGTAAATCTTGTGTGGAGATTCTTCCCCTATTGTGCTTCTATGAGTATCTTGGAAATCCATAATGTGTTCTTCACTCAAAAGACATCTTTCTTGATAGCTTATGTCACATCGAAGCAATTATCCCTTCTGATAGGAATTCTTTGCCAATCCAACAATGAAATTTGAGAACAATACATATATATATTAATATGTCATAGCGTGAAGCAAGTATGTTTGGTTGGATTTGGTATTCTTTTAAAAAATAGTAAGTTTCATGTCATAAGAAAACTCACCTTTTTCTTTGATATGTGGAATCATATCCAATTTCAACATATGTTTCCATGCTAATATTTCTATTTATTTTCAGGTTTATTGTGCTATTTTATTTGAAAAGGATTCAATGAAGGCTTCCATTGAGACACGTCATGAAAAGTCTTTTGTATCCCGTAACCACCTCAATGCCCGTCATTTTGTTTTTTGATGCATGACATACATGTTATTTTGGTTTTTGAGTGAGCATACGAAAAATATGCCCCATTACACATGCGGGAAATGTGTCCTCTTGCACATAGGGAGATATGTGTTTGTTGCACATTCGACTTTTTGTATTCGATACACATCTGGAGATATGTGTATTTCATGGATAGTGTTTCTAATATCTAAATTTTTGTTGTAGATTATCATTTATCATGAAGTGATGATGATCAATCTTCATATGATATATTGCACAATCAATTGTGGGACCGAGCTATACATAATTTTCTTCTTTTGCTTGCTCTTCAAATATATAGAAACTTCATTTTCTCTACTATAAGAGAAACTAAACATGGGCATTGAACAAGCAAGTACCCTTCCTTTTTTCATAATAACTATATAGACTCTAAAAACTCTTCCGTTATTCACATTCAATATATGAAATGATATTGAAGTTCACAATAAGTACACAATGTATGTTTGAAACTTAATATTGAATATTCAAAATTTTAATAATCTTTTTGGGAAATCACCTGGTTCACATATGACTTTTCTACAATGTTAACAATTTATATTAGTCACATATTTAGTTATTCATAACATATCTCAATAAATCATAAGATGTCAGACCTTATATTTTCTACATATAATGCATGGAAAAACACTTTAGAACATGCATGATTTCACAAGTCTTAAGATATGATATCATAAATAAGTATGCTATCACATTTTTAGAGAAATATAAAGCTTAAACATGATAAGATCTAAGTATATTGCATATATGATAAACTTTAAGAAAATAAGTACTATATATTTTGTTCATTATTCCTATTTATGATAAAAAATACATTATAATTGACCTTCTTGGTGAAACTCATAATTGGTCATTATTAGTACTGGTGACTAAACTATGTTGTTGTTATTGTTCTTAATAACAACTTGTTCTTGTCGTTGTTATTACTAATTTGTTGTTGTTGTTTCTAACTATGAAGAAAAAAAGACGTCTCAAATGATATCTGTGATCAAGCTAGTTAGTTGTCATTATTAGTATTTACAATGAGATTTTATGGTTGTAATTACTATTAATGTCAAATAATTAGTATCGTCATTAGAACTGCTAACGACAAACTGAATAAGTCATCATTACTTGTATTAATGATGAAATGAAACTATTTGTCATTATGTCAATTAACCACAATGTCAGTAACAGCAAGACATGAGGCCGAATCCATTCGAGTTCTAAAAAGGATTACTAATCCTTAACTTTTCAAGGAATCCTTCATCAGTGGTTGTGAATGACTGACTTTTTCAATCTTTTTTTGACCTTGGCTACGTAGGAGCAAGTCAAAAAGATTGAAAAATAAAACCATCTGATTTGATTCATTCTCAATAACCATGAGATAATCATCTTAGGGTGATAGTTATAGCAGCCACATTTATGACCAACTTTTTCTACCGTGATTGCTAAATTTTCCTATAGTGTCGATGGAGATATCCCTGTGGGAAGCAAACCATGACAGCAACTGCCACCCACATGTGAAGAGTTGGTGCTTTCTTTCTAGGGTTAGTATCAATTCTCTGATACCATGTAGAAGGGAAATGATATGGATGATATCATATAGTCAATAAACTATCAATATATCAGTCGTACCATTTCCCTGGTACTAGCATTTGTTAGTATGATAAATTTCTTTTAATTATTTTTAAAAAATGAGGTTTTATCTAAAAAAATTATATACATGAGTGCAGTGATTTATCAGAAAAATCTAAAATTGTAACATTTTGTATATTCAATGGTGGTACTCCAGGGTCTACATCAGATGCTAAAGGTGTGTTGTCATGATGATTACAACCTGCTATAATACAAAATGTAAGCCCCTTCCAAAGGTTTTTCTATTCATTGGGTATTGTAACCACCACATATGGTGTGTAGGTCCACACTAATAATGTGTGTTTTAGTTTTTGTGATGGTCGTTAGATTGATATCTTATGATTTGATGAAGTGGAAGATTGGCTTCACCTTGTTGGCAGTCAAGATACCACAATTATTATACAAAGTTATGTAAAGAATGTGAAATAAGATAAAAAAAATGCCAAAATAATGTAGAACAATGAACTAGTTAATTAGAAAATAACTCATGTTCTTTAAGATAGAATGATGAATCTATTATTTATCCAACCTAGGCCATCTTCAAGTTTATAAAGATATTTAATGAGAATTAATGAGATAGATGAAATTGATTCTTATCTTGGATTTGAAGTTATATATTCAACAAAAGAAACATGTAATATTGTTTAAACAATATACATAATTTTTTCCATCATCATGTCATGAATATTGCTTTAAAATCAAAGCTTGATCAAATAACTAATTTGCAGTGTCCAACAAATCAAGGCACCTACCATACATTCAAGTATTGGTTTGATATTTTACACCTCTTAGTTGAAATAAATATGTCATTACACAAATGTCAATGCATCTCATATTGTTTCAAACTGGATTCACTATGTCAAGTATATCTCAGGTGGTAGTTTAATCTCTTGTTTTGCTCTACAAGAAGCTCCATAATTCTTCTATTATAATTCATTGCTACTTGAATTCACTTGTAACTAGCTACTATGAATAATCCTAATTTTTTGTCATATCATAAGAAGTTTCATCATTCTTCTATTATATTTTTCATTGATTCTTAAATTTATTAGTAACCATTTATAGGTAAAGTATCCTTTCACCCCAACACATTGGTCTTGTGGTGTATACTATATCAATCCTTTAAAAGTGGATGTTCTATTATAGATACCCAATTTGATGATTCTAATACAGACCATACTAAATAATGATGCATAGATGTGTGACGATGATGTGTCACTTGTCTACTATTCAAATTAAGTAGATTATATATCCCACCTTGATCTTTAATTTGTTAGGCATTTATGTAAGGCTGGGGAAATAAAATTGAGAAAAGGTGTGTTATGTGATGTGAGCTATAAAGATTCAATGGCATGGTGCAACTTTTATATGACAGTGCAAGAACTGTTCTTTCTAGAGATGTTAGAGTAGACACACAATTGGGATTCAACATGTATCACACACTAGTATAGAAATGATATATAATGTCACATTTGATGGCTTCGGTTACACATCAACAACCAACTTTATAAACCAACGACGCTGGCGAAACACTACAACTGTCACCAATATGTGAAGTCTGGTCAATTTACTAAAGACACGGTTACCGCTTTTACTATAATTTCGGTTTGTTTGCCAAAAAACCGACAACTAAAATTACCCGCGAAATATAATTTTTCAAGGAAAAAAAATTGCCTCCAAAAATTTCAATATGACGTCAGTTGTGCAAAAACTGACGACAAAGGTTTCACGCCATGGTCCCGCAAAAACACCTAGTTGTCAGTTCTTTCATCAACAACTGACGACTAATCATTATTCGCAAAAAAAAAATTTATTCCCTTATTAGTCATCGGTTTATCTCAAAGAACCAACGACTAGGTGTTTTTGCACGTTGTCCTCGTGAAAATATCCCCCCACCAATATGCTTCTTTGGTGTTGATTTTGGTTAGGAAATCGACAACTATGGTAACAAAATTTTTTATTGCAATTTGTTAATAGATGTCGGTTCTGTACCTAGAAACCGACGATTAAAATCCTAACTGGGTGCAATTTTTTGTTTAAAATTGCACTTATTTGTCAGTCTTTCACATGTGACCGACGCGTATTGGTCTTAGGCGTCTGTTTCTTCAAACAACTGACGACCAAAGTGCTTACACCACCTGCACAAAACAATCTCTTCCTCTTCTCTATTTCATCACAATTGAGCTAGGTTTCTCGAGCGATTTTCCCCTCCACCACTTCCTCTTTATTTCTCTTCGACCGTTGTTGTTGCTCCCCTTTGCTCACTTGAGAGGACGTCGAAGCTCGGGAAGATGTCAGATCCATCGCCGCCGCTCTAGCTGCTCAGTTGGTCATTGTTGTTCTCCTAGCTCCAGCTGCTCAGTTGGCTGCCACCACCGCTGTGCCTCCTCCTCTGCCACCGCTCTGTCGACCTCCTTCCAAGTTGGCCGCCACTCTGCCTCCTCCATCCCGCTCCTAGCTTCTGAGTTCTCCAGCCACCGCCCAAGACCATTATTGACCCCGCCCTCCCCCAGAAGAGGAGCTCTCTTCTCTTCCCTGTTGCTCTGCTATTCAAGGTGATTGTCTTCCCTCTCTCTATCAATGATATTTGCAATATATTATTCACATTTGATTGATGATAAATATTCCTCATGATAAATTAGTTAGTTCTTAATGATACATTAATTCCAAATGCTTCTTAATTATATGAGGTCAAAATACTTCCAAAATTGAATGATAAAATGTAACTAGGGTTTTAATTTTGAATTGAAGAAACTATTTGGGTGCATTGTTCAATTTGGATAATAAGTTTGTTTGTATGTTTGGGGGCATTGATCAAATTGAATATTTTATTGATAAATAATTGGTGTGTTTAATTATGTTGGATATCAATAAATATGTGACGCTTCTAAGATCTAACATGTCTTGATAAACCTTAACCTTGTTTTCCCTATTATCCATTGGCTTAGAAACCCATATGAGATTTACTCATTAGGAGTGAATCTTAGATAGTCCCCGATATGGGACTGTTGTTGAACACTTTATCACCCTTAGGATGTAAGTGTATAATGTATATTTCATTTTCATGATGTTTCGTCAGCACTTCCCTGTTTGTTCTCTAAGTACATATGTTGGTGGGCATTTGCCCATGCACATTGGTGTACTTGGAGAACAGCTGGGAAATGCTGTCAAAATTTTCTTGAAAACCCAATACACATTATACACTTACTAGTGAGATTAGGTGTTCAAGAATGGGATAGGTGGTACACATTTATTATATAAATATAAGACCCTAGAATCTAATCTTTTAACCCTGAACCCTAATATTTTAACGCTAAAACCTAATATTTAAATCTTTATCCCTAAATCTAAAAAACTAAAACCCTAATAATATTCTATCTATAAATCCTTAACTTAATATTTAACCCCTAAACCCTAATATATACTTGTTTTATCTTTAATCAAAGAATGGATAGATCATGGATGTCCATTCCAAATCACTGCACCCTAGAGTTTATTGCTGGTCTTTATCAATTTATTAGATTTGCAGAGGATCATAAGAAACAACCTGGAGATAGGTTCTATTATCCATGTAAGCATTGCGGTAACAACTTGAAAGTCAACACTGGTCAAAGTTCATGTCATGTGCAACGGGATTGGACAAGGCTATACAAAATGGTACTGGCATGGAGAGATTTCAATCCTGAAATCCGCAAACTCAATAGCAGTGCTTGTGTGGAAGAAGAAATTGCCTTCGATGACGTAGATGTGAACGAACCGGTTCCAGTAGACATCATTGATGAGATGCTAGATAGTTTTGGGGTAGAGCTCACCAATCCACTGCCCATGTTTAGGAACATTGTGTATGAAGCTCAGCGATTGTGATACATAGGTTGTACTAAGTTTAGGAAGCTTAGCGTTGTGTTGAGATTGTATAAGCTGAAGGCTAACAATAGATGGAGCGACAAAAGCTTCATGTCATTGTTGTCTTTGTTAAAAGAAATTCTTCCCTAAGGAAACGAGCTTTCAATCTCAACATATGAGTTAAAGAAATTATTGTGACCAATGGAAATGGAGGCTAAGAAGATATACGCATGCCATAATGATTGTGTATTATTTCAAAAGGACTATGTGAATTTGAAAGATTGTCCAAAATGTGGGGCGTCAAGGTACAAAATGATGACTTCGGAGAAGTCCAAAACTAATTCTCCTACCAAGGTGATGTGGTATCTACCTATAATACCACAGTTTCAACACTTGTTTGCTAATTTGATAGATGCAAAGAATTTGAGGTGGCATGCAGATGTTAAGAAAAATAATGATGGGATCCTACGACATGCGTCTGATTCCCCACAATGGAAGAAGACTGATTTATTGTAGCCTAAATTTGGAGAAGAAGTCACAAAATCTAAGACTTGGGATTTGTACCAATGGGATGAATCCATACAGGATATTGAGCAACCAATATAGCACTTGGCCTATTATGCTCGTTATATACAATCTTCCTCCCTGGTTGTGTATGAAAAATAAGTACGTTATGATGTCGTTGTTGATATCGGCCCCTAAACAACTTGGAAATGATATTGACGTTTATCTTGAACCTTTGATTGATGACTTAAAGAAACTCTGGGGTGAATGTGTGATGACCTATGATGCTTCACATAGAGAAACATTTCATTTGCATGCTATGTTGTTTACACTATTAATGACTTTCCAGCATATGGGAATTTGTCTGGATATAATGTAAAAGGATCTAAAGTGTGTCTTATATGTGAAGAGAACACTGATTCAATATGACTAAAACATGGTGGCAAGACTGTATATCTTGGTCATGGAAGGTTTCTTCTAAAATTCCATTTGTACCGACGGTTGCACAAAGCGTTCAATGGATGGAATGAGGAACAGAGTGTGCCTAAACCTATATGATAGAGTAAAAGACTTTGTCAATGAATTTGGTAAGAGATCACATTGTACCATGCCCACACAAAGTGACAAATCTTCATTTAAGAAGAAGTCAATATTTTGGGATCTTCCTTATTGGAGTTCTTTGGTAGTTAGGCATTGTATCGATGTCATGCATATTGAGAAAAATATTTGTGATAGCATCATTAGTACTCTATTGAATATACCAGGTAAGACTAAAGATGGGATCATATCCCGAATGGACCTACGTGAAATGGGAATAAGGACAAAATTAACAAAAGTAATTAGTACTGATCGAAGAACATATTTACTTCCCGCTTATTACACGTTGTCTAGAAAGGAGAAAAAAGCTTTTTGCGAGTGCTTGGTTAACGTTAAGGTACCATAGTGTTACTCTTCCAACATTTGTAGATTGATATCAATGAAAGATCTGAAGCTGACATGTCTTAAATCTCATGATTGTCACACTCTAATGCAACAAATATTGTCCGTGACCATTTGATCTATACTGCCAAAGCATGTAAGGTTTGCAATCAGCAGACTTTGTTTCTTCTTCACCAGTATATGTGACAAAGTTATTGATCTTGAGAATCTTGATAAGTTGCAAAGAGAAGTGGTTGTTACCCTATGTCAGCTTGAGATGTATTTTCCTCCTTCATTCTTTGATATCATTGTACATCTTGTTGTCCACTTAACTAGGGAAGTGAAAATGTTGGGACAAATTTGCTTGCATTGGATGTATCCTTTTGAACGATACATGAGCATTTTTAAAGGTGATGTTCGAAACCATTATTGGCCTAAAGGGAGTATTATTGAGGGTTATGTGGCGAGAGAGGTTATGGATTTTTGTAATGACTTTGTGAGTGGTAATGATGATCATGTAAATGACAAAAATATTGAGGAGTATTCTGGAAAAGGGATTTAGGATCACAGATGAAAGTAATCAGTCATGAGCTATTGGAACAAGCTCACTTGTATATTTTACTCAACATCGATGAAGTGAGTGTTTATATCACAGAACATACCAATTTCATCAAGAAACAATATCCTCAAGCCAATTGAATGTGGCTTGCTAAAGAGCATAACAAGACATTTATTAAGTGGTTGAAGATAAAGTCTTACATCAACTATCTCAAACACCAAATAATATTGCTGAAAATATCAAATGTCTCGCCTTTAAACCAAAAATGAATGTTATGTCTTATGAAGGGTTTGACATAAATGGGTTCTCATATTACACAAAGCGTCAAGATGATAAGATGTCGTCCAAAATAGTGGGGTCACCCTTCAAGCATCTTCATTATTTTTTTCTAGTGCAAAAGATAAGAGCCCACACGAAGCTAAAATGTGATATTATGGTATCATTAAAGACATATGGGAGTTTGACTACGTAGATTTCAAAATTCCTCTCTTTAAGTGTTATTGGGTTGATAACACCAAAGGAGTTATAATGGATGAAGTGGGTTTCACATTAGTGAATTTTAAAAAGATTGGCGAGAAGAGTGAACCATTCATATTGGCATCACAGGAAAAACTAGTATTTTATATCAATGATCCTGCAAATGAAAAATGGTCAATTGTTCTTCATGGTAAAAGACAATTCATTGAATATCCTATAGATGAAGAAGACTACTATGATAAGTATGATGACTTGATTCCATTCTCAGTTGGGTTGCCAACACCAAATATTGAAGCTAATGATGACTTATATGTGTGTGGAGATCACACCGAAGGAATGTTAATTGATAAAAGATCTTAATATTATAGGCGTGTTTTTATTTTTTAAATGTTAAATGTTAAATGTTAAATGTTAAATGTTTGATTATTTTTTGTATGACACTTTCAGATGGCTGACCATGAGAATGATGATCATGATGATTATTACCTTGAGGGTGAGGCGCCGCCTCACAATGTAAGTTTTACAATATATCCTAAATCTAGCTATATATATGTCCATTTATAAGTTATATCCTATATGTGTTTTTTTTGTCAATTTTTAGGTTGATGATGTACCTCCTAAAAACCTTGTAGCACTTGATGAGAAGCAAAAAAAATTCAAAAAATCAGGGGCATCACTATGATGAACAAGTTATTACAAAAAAGGGGAAATGGACCAAAATTGGTTTGGATTTTGATCATGTAGGAAATCCAGTTGGGGTCAACCAAAACTCGTTTGTTTCAAATCTTGGGGTTCTTACTCGCAACAACTGTAGTGTAAATGCATAATCTTGGCATACCGTTTCTAAAGGGAAGAAAGACTTAGTATGGTAAGAACTATGTGTGACATATTATCATTTGCAATTCTATTTGTAAAGTTGTTTACAATTCTATTTTTTAGAATACTCTATTAAATATATAAAAATTTGCAGAATATATTTAAACTGGATGAAAGCATACATCGTAAAAAGGTGATGCAACACAATGGGAGAGTCCTAAGGAACTATTGGACAACTCTCAACTGACAATACATAAGAGATGTTGATAAGAGGAAGAAGACAATCCTTGAGCAATGGAACTACCTGGACCCAACAGAGTGGAATTCTTTTGTTGCCAAGAGAAATACTTATGAATTCAAAGTATTAAGCGTCACTCCCAATTTAATTATTATAGATTCTTATGAATTCACCTATTCCCGATTGACCTTGATTGTTACTAACCAATTCAATGTGATTACTAACAAGGCTATGAGCGATGCTCAAAGAGCAAGGCGTGCATTGAATGTCCACGACCACACGATGGGTCTAGGTGGCTATACAGCTCTTCAGCAAAAATTATAGATGTCTTCCATTCAACAACCTACTGCTCCTAATACTGAGACTAGTGTGTCCTCTACTATTACTCCTACACCTCTGCATCGCCATGATATGTGGATAGTTGGGAGGAAAAACAAAAAAGGAGATATAGCCAACCCTATAACTACTGAGGTGGCTGCAAAAATAGTAAAATTCAACTCTCAAAACAATTATTATTGATGATTGTTATGTTGACTTACCAATTCCTATTGATGATGATTAGCAGGTATGTTGACTTACCAATTTCTATTGATGATGATTAGCGGGAGCTTCACGAGTAGAGGAAGAAAGGCTGGTTCATCCCTGAGGGCATAAGGGATGAATTGACAGTTGTTCTCAGTAACCCAAAGCATCCTGGACGTGTTAGGGCTGTAGGGGCTGGAGTGGGCCTAAGAGCATTCTTTGGGCCATCACAGCACAAACATGTCCAAAAGGGGGGAATTTGAAACGCTGAGGCAACCTATTATTTTTTTAGAATGTTATTGGAAAGGGAATTCATGAATCAAAAAGAGTTTATTTTAGCCATGTATATATAGGTAGATGAGATAGTTGATAAGAGAGTCCAGGAAGTATTGAGCAAGTGGTAGGCATCTCAGTCTGCCACTTAGACAGTACCAGTGGCGTGCCGCTCTTCCCCCATGATAGAGGTGGTTGGGAGTGATCCTGTAGAGGTGGTTGGGAGTAACCTTGTAGACCCACCACCTAACACGTCCACTGTAAGTATTTTAGTGACATAGTATCTAGTCTTTTCAAGATGATATGTTTATTTATGTATATAACATACTCTATGTAAATTTATAGGGGTTGAAGCCATGCCATCTAAAATTGAAAGAATTTGTCATTGTAGAGGGTGAGGCTTACCCACGCTTTCTAGGGCACACGATTCATGGCACTCCAGTACCCGATGGTGTGGTTCGTGTGAACCCGAGGCTTGTGTTTGCTACTTTGAGGAAGCATCCATTGCCATATGCCCACCCAGATGCTGACACACTTGGTGAAGCAGAAGGTGGAGTGATCTTGTGGCCCAAAACAGATGTCATGTATACTGATCATGTATGGTAAATTTACATTACATTAAGAAAGTATATATGTATATACATGGTAATTGAGATGAAATTATATATACATGACAAAGGAAAGAAACCCGCTACAACTCATCCTCCTCCACCTCCACCTCTTCTTGAAGAACCTGGTTGGCTTGCAAAGGACCTATATGACTCGTTAGGTCCTCAATGTAGGGGTATGGAAATATGGATAGGTGAGCATCCCAAAAATTGTCCTATGATTGTTTCTATTAAGGAGGAGGTTGTAGGCTAAGTATACGATAATAATATATTTATATAAGATATTTTGGAGTTGTTTACTTATGCTTGGATGAATACATCTATGGTAGAACTATAGATATGGTGAGATCTTATTTATATATCTATATACCTTATTTTACATACAATGATCTGTTTTCTTATATATTAATGCATATGTAATTTATGTTTTACAACCACTTACATAGGGTCTGTACAGATTTTTCATTTACCCATGTGGGATTTCTAATTCCATCCTTGATCAGTCGTGTACATAAAGACCCTTCATCAGTTGCCTTATATTGCTCTATCACTTTTAAATATTTTGATAAAGCAAAGAAGAGTGTGATAATAGCTCAATTCAATGTTGAGTAGGTTTACTTTTCTTATATTTGGACTTAAGAAAATTACATTTTATTGTGGATTTTGAGTTATATATTTTTAACTTTCTTATCTCTAATGGTAAGCAATGGGAGTTACTGGTTGTTGTCCCCAAGACGTTGACTATTTATTATCTAGACCCCAAGGGGAAGGAATTAGACAATTAGGGATACACAATGAAAAGGCCATAATTCATGTGAGAATTTTTTTATATTTATATCCGTTAACATTTATTATAATATTACTCTTTTGTAATATAATTTAATGTGTTACATTAATGTGTAGGGCTTTAAAATATTTCAAAAAAGTTGGAGGAGACATGAGCAAGCAAAAAAAATCTTTAGTCTGGGAGAATGTGAAAGTAGTTTCCTGACTCCAATGCATATATTATATATATGAACTATGCTTATTTTTATTTATTAACATTTTATATGATGAAATTTATAGTGTGTTAAACAAGACAATGACTGGGCATGTGCATACTACGTGATGCAATATATGGACCTAATTGTTAGATATGTTGTAGAAGAAATCGAAAACATACTACAAGTACTATATATTCTTGATCATCATATAGTATAGTCTCATTAGATAATATGAAAATCAAACTTATTATATATATATATATATATATATATATATATGTCACTCTCTTTGTAGGAGTTTAAAACTAGTGAATTCACTACAAGGGAAAAGTTATTAGATGTATGTGATCCCTATACGATTGAACAATTAGATGACATAAGAGAACAATGGGAAAAAGCCTTTGAAAGGGAGGCATTTTTATTATTATAATTGGGGTAGTGATGATGATAAAGAATGCCATTTCTAAAATTTTCTATCATAATTAATTAAGTATTTGATGACATGTTAAACTTTAAAAGACAAGTATATATGTACATGTGTGAATGACTTTTTTGAATTGTCTTATTAAAATTTTATGTATATGCATGTGTGTGAATGTGAAGATGAATGAATGAATGTGCTTCTACATGTGTGTGAATGTGAAAATAGTTGAATGAATGGAACTGTAGGTTTGTACATGTGTTTGAATGTGAAAATGGTTGAATGAATGGAACTACATGTTTCTACATGTGTGTGAATCATGTGAATGAATTAATTGTGTTTCTATATATGTGTGAATCACATGATGCATATAATCTTGATCATCTTGTATTATTGTAGGTTTGTGGCATGTTGTTTAGCTGAAATCAAAGGATGTTGTAAACCTATAGTTTAGAACTGAACTGTAGGTTCTGCATCCTGCAGACCAACTGGACAGTAGGCTTGCAAACTGATAATAAAAAAACAAATACATAGTCATCAGTTATTTAAAAAAACCATCACCCAATGTCAACGACGTCGGTTAAGTATAGGAAACTGACAGGTATGTGCTAACCCAGGGCCAATTTTTTTTCTTTGAACATGGAGATAAGCGACAGTTACATAATACAAAACCAACGACTATATCATATTTTTTTCACGATATGGTGATAGGCGTCAATTTTCTAATACATAACTAGCGCCTATGGTGCTAATGGTGTCGTTTCTTTTTTTGGTTACAATCGGGACCAAATCTAAGTCGTCGGTTCTAGAACTGACGTTGTATGATTCTACCTTTATTGACACCCACTTGGGTGTTACTTGAAAACCGACATTAAAAGCCCATTTTAACCGACGTTAAAAGTGGTATCTGTACTAGTGACATTTCTCTATAGTGTGTGCTCCTTAATATGTTGATCATTGAGCCATTGTGAATTGACAAAACCTTTTACTTGAGGCATCACGAGGTTTCTCCAGTGGTATAATCTTAGTTTGTCTCCTATTATGGGAAAAATTGGAGTTGAGTTTATCCTAAGATTTTTCGTCTGATGAAGTTTGTCTCTGGACTTAAGAATCCCAAATCTTTGGAGAAGTTTAGGATGTTGATGTTGTTGTTGTTGAGAAGGGTGTGGGCTATAAAGTGCCTTTTGTTGGTATGTACCATGAACATTCTCATTGCCCAATCCAGGATGTACATGCAGATTTAGTATCTTATTGGTGTTACCAAAATTATACTCTTAGGGCTGTCTGGTTTAGGGATCTAATCAGGACCGTGATCTGTCCTTTTGTGCCATGTAGGCGTAAATTCTGACCAACTCAATCCTACTCTGATCCTATTTTTTTTGACAAAAACTGGACTAGTGGAGTCCATTTCGATTTCTAAAGCCCTTTTATCCACACCAAGTCAGTCCTACTTTTAGAAGGTTACGATACCCCAGTCTGAATTCAGATGTGTTATGTATTGTTTTGTTTTATATGCAACACTGAAAATGGGGCCAATCCAGTCTAACGAGTGCTTACAGTGGGATTGAGTTACCAAACGAAATAGGACCAAATCCATATAATGATTCGAAATTCTTGACTAACCGAACACCGACTTCATAATCCCTGTCCCTAACCAAATAGGAGCTTAAGATAACAGGGAAGGATTTTGATGACAAGTTGTTCTACCTTCTTTTTCCTTCTACAAGTTACCACAAGGAAATGATGTTTTGGCCCTCAAAGTGATCTTGAATGATGATTAGGCTTAACCTTCATGCTTCATCAATTGTTGAGAAGACGAAGTATATTACAATGGTCATTTTTTGGGATTAAAGATGGATTGACTATTTAGATATTTATTATAATTGAACAAGAAATGCGATTGCACTGTGAGTTCAACATTTCTCCAGGAGAAAGCATACCATAGAAAAAGCATGAGAGCAACTTTGAAATAAGAATGAAGTTGGTGTTTGTAAGTGAAGGAAAAGTTTATCAAAGAGATAAGAGACGAGAGGACCTAGTGGTTGTTGTGCCATTCTCAAAACCGAGTGCAAGGGGTCCGGCCCGTCCGGGCCTGGCTTTCTCTCCCCAAGACAGCGACGACGGAATGGCAGTGAATTCAAGCTGCCAGTCTTCGGTCCTTGTCATGGGCCGGGTGGTGGCCAACTCGGAGATGCTCTGTTGCGTTGATGGTAGATTCAGCCCATTAGGCCTGGAGCGAGAAAAAGAAAAAGAAAAGCACAAACAAAAAGCGAAAAAGGTACGCAACTGAAAGCGGCCGGTGCTTAGAATTGGAATAGAAGTCTGCTCACGCTATCACTTACATTAGAACTTTCACGGGCAAATTCATACTAACTCAGGCAGCAGTCAGCAGTTAGCAATAAGCAAATCAGAGTTATTAGTTTTCCTTTTATTTTGTTTATCAATATATTGTTGTGTCCTTTACCGGATCGAAGAAAAACAACAATTAAATCATAAGGAGCTCTCACACGTCTCCTAAATTGGCGATATCATCTTCAAACTTGGTACAAAAGTTCAACCAATTAAGTCTCCTTTCGATTCCTTACGTATTGTTTATAGTAGGTACTGAGCAATATCCAAGATTAATGAGAGATAAAAAAGGACAAAATTTCGTTCAAGGGGAGATGGTATCAGCCAAACAATTGCGAACAAGATGAGGATGGGAAGTCTGGACTGGCTTGCTCTGTCATGCTCTACATGTCAATCTATCGTTGTTCCCAATGTGGATTCAGATATCGGCCTTATACAGACTAGCCCAGTCCGCTTTTTACAGACCTGACATCTTAATCACATTGTGCGGGTACTGTTCGGTTACAACTGTTTTGAATTAATACAACCACAAGAAAAACAACTAAGGGCACATTTGCTTTGCTACATTTAGGCAGATTTGAAGAAATGCTGCATTCAGACTATCCTTGTACACGGATTTGTCTGTTTTCCAGATCTATGTAGTACGACCCTTTATGTTTGGTCATCTGGCGCTGCCGTGAGGGCGGGAGGACGCGACGGTCTTTTTTGTTCACTGCCGTTACGTGAGATCACGAAAAGTCCGGTGGATCTCGGCGCCCGGCGGTTCTGAAAAGGAAAGCGTCGTCCCACATTCATTCCTTGACTAAAACTACAGGATTATGTCCGTTTCGCAGATCCGTCAAACCAAACCTAATATTTGTCTTGCTGGAGCATAAGATCCAAT
Source organism: Alisma plantago-aquatica (assembly GCA_963693085.1). NCBI lineage: Eukaryota > Viridiplantae > Streptophyta > Magnoliopsida > Alismatales > Alismataceae > Alisma > Alisma plantago-aquatica. The sequence continues at coordinate 663,200,837 of OY856412.1, read as the reverse complement.
CCAATCCGCCTACTTACAGGTAACCAAACGTCCCCTAAGACACATGCAACTATCTGAAACAAAAAGGGTATTTCCTATAATTATATAACTAACTAGCCAACATACATAACCCTAGTTCGTCTATGAAGTGACGGGCCTTCGTCACTGGCTGTAGTTTAGTAGCTATATATTACTTATTCCGAAGAAACTAGTCGTGCAATTTTATAACAACCGAAATCAACATTTTGTCTGACAAAATCATACTTAAGTTTGACTAGATTTATCATACACTCAGACTCATGGTATATTGCATAACCGGTCGAAGGTAAGGAATATTAACGGCATGTTTGTTTGACAGGAAAAAACCAAGCTGGCATATGTAGAAGCAAAGGAACGGCAAGACGTAAAAGATAGGACATTTCTTCTCCTACCTTGCGTTTGGATACACAAGGAAATGAATCATGTCTACCTTGCCTTCTCCGTCAAGACACCATTCTCCCGTCTGCTTCGATGATGCACCTCAAGCAAAAAACCAATCTTTTACTTTCTGGGAGCTGATTATTTATAAACTATTGCAGCATCCCAAAACAAATATGCCAAACGAAGTTGGGCACCGGCGCATCCAAGGAAGGATAAAAGCTCCTTGAGGGTCTTGCCTCTAGCTCCCAAAGCAACAAAGCTGAGACTAGTGTATATTGACACTTACGGCCAGTCACACCATGAAGCAGTACGCAAGGTCCTTCAATTTGGCTATGCACAGACCGAAAGGTTGCTCTATGAATTGATGCACGAGATCGGTATGTTGGGCACGATTGTTCTCGACACAAACACCATTTCACGCAGGGACAGAGCCAGCAAAATGAGGCTGGGAGGTCATGGCCAAGTAATCGTACTTGAAAACAATTATATGTATATAAATAAACTATTTTTCTAACAATATTTTTATAAGTAATTATTTGAGTTGTGCTTTACAGTTCTCATAAAATGACTAGTTGTTCTAAGAATGACTTATTAGATCTACATAAATAATCATTAAAAACATAAAATATTTTTAATATGATGTTGATTGATTGTTATATAGTGTTGTAAGATATCAAAGTAGTTTTATATCCTACTAGTTGCTCAAAGGATACATCATGCATGTATTTTCTTGAGTGTTATTTAACAAATTAATAAATATATCAACAATATTATGTATTCCAAATGAGATGTAGCAATTTGAAGAAAATTAATAAGCACAACATAAAAAGGTAGATGTGTACCTTTTACACCGTCTAGAAAGCTTAAACCCTTTGTTGTTGATATATATGACAATTCTTTGACATTGAACTATATATGTAATTATTCCTAACTTTTCTTTGCCAATGAACGAATGATCCTTGAGAACTAGACAATGATCGTAACAAGTAGTATCTCTGTTCTTTTTCTTAATTTTAGATTTTATGCAATATAATCTTGGACTAGTGGTAGTTTCTATATCGTTTAGTAAAATCTCAATTAATTTTGTATACATATTAGAAGGAGACTAGGAAAATAAAATGTGACGGAGACACGAGTTTTCCATCAATGTAAAAGTTTGTATTTATTATGTGTGTGTACAAAATAAATTAGGAGATGACTCTCAGTAGACCGTGTGCATAGAAAGGTCTTTGGCCTGTAGAATTTCTTACATATGAGGAAAGTTAATAAAAGTTGTACTAGTAATCCAATAAAACATTCACAAGTATCATATAAACATATTGTAACTTCATCAAAAAGTAAGCACTAGATTGAGGGAAAGTTTGGTTTCATGGATTTACTTAGATATCTATAAACTAGGGAGATTGAAAATGCAAAAGGTAGGTTCTATATAATTGAAGTCATCTCGTCAATTTAAAATGTAAGTTTATTTATTTTTTATTAAAATAGACTTGTAGTATTATCATTTAGTTTATATTTGTTGGGTACCTTTTTTGAATAAACGTTAAAACTTGCTATCAAAAATATATTTCCTTAAATAGTTGTTACTAAATATTATATGTTAATATTCAAAGACGAGAGAAAAAGACGATTGGAAGATAAGAAATGATGTAAATAAAAAAAGAAAGAAGTCAAACATTAGATGTTTTGAAAAGATGGTACAAGAAGAGGGAAGAGAGATGATTAAGAATTATTTATTATTATCTAATAAAATTATTTTCAAATTTGAGGGGGGGGGGGGAGACCCCCACTGCCCCCTTCCCCTTGTTCATGATTTCACGGCTCTGGTAAGGCCACACTAAAATGAGATAGACATAGAAAAAGTATTAAACGTAAAAAAAATTTGAATTCGAAGTTTCGGAGGAGTGTTACACGACATACCTTTAGCATATTGAGGGGCTATATGCCTACTCCTCTACAGTAGTGTGGGTGTGTGTCTGCTATGGAGGCTTCTCACATCATCGTGACTCTGTGGCCATGCTAGTGCAGCCCCATATTGAAATTAAAGCAAATAAACATAAATTTTGATCAACCAGTTGGATTTCAGTCTAGGCCCAATGTGTTGTAAGGGTGCATTCATTTTTAACTAGTTTGGTTGAATGTAAATTCAACCCGCACCTAAAGTTGTAAACCAAGAATCAAAATGTAGTCAGTTGAAACCGTATCTGTTTTATTTGGTTCATGGCCATTTTGGTTAGTTCCAGAGACGAAACCAACAAAATGACGTTGGGGAGGCCATTGCCAAGTAATCAGACTAAAAAATAATTATAAGTATAAATAAACTATTATTCAAATAACATTCTTATAAGTAATTATTTGAGTTGGGATTTGCGGTTCTCATAAAATGACTAGTGTTCTAAGAATGACTTAGTTGTACATAAATAATCATTAAAAACATAAAATAGTTTTAATATGATGTTGGTTGATTGTTATATAGTGTTGTAAGACATAAAAGCAGTTTTGTATCCTAATAGTTGTTCAAAGGATACATCATGCATGTATTGTCTTCAGTATTATTTAACAAATAATAATATATCAACAACATTATACATTCCTTAATAAGAAAAACATATAAAGATAGATGTGTACCTTTTACACTGTCTACAAAACTTACTACTATAGAAATAGCTTATAACATCACTTTTAAAGACGTCGGTTGTATAAAAAAAACTGACGCCTAAAACATAAAGCGTCGGTTAAATAAAAAACCTGACATCTATCTGTGAAGGGCGACCAGACACGGGTATCGCTTTTATTTAGTTCGGTTCCTTAATAAGCTACCGACGCCTAAAATTAACCGTCAAATGTAATTTTTCCAGTGAAAAAAATTACTTCCAAAATTTAACATACAACGTCATTTGTTAAAAAAGAAACCGACGACTAAAGGTTTTCCGTGAGACAAAAATTTGACCAATTTTTATCGTCGGTTGTCTTACAATAACCGACGCCGTTGTGTTTTTGCACACTTAACCGCAAAAATTTTCACCTCCCTTTAGCATCGGTTTTTATACGGAAACTGACGACTATGGTCTTAATTCGGGAATATTTATTTTTGTCAGCATATAAAGATAGACGTCAGTTTTTCTAGTTGAAACCGACGACTATAAATGAACAATAATGTCAGTTTTTTGTTCTTAAGTGACGCCTATAGTTGTTAGCGTCGGTTGTTTTTAATAACTGACACCTATTGTTAACTTAACAACACCCGCACGAGCCAAACTCTTCTCCTTCTTTGTTTCATTCATTCCGCGATTGAGGGTTTTAGGTCCGACGATTCCTATGCTCACCGCCGCTCATTGCTCCTCTGCCCCCACCTCCACCACCGCTTGCTGGTCCGCTGCTCGCCGCCGCCACTCGGTGCTAGCTCCGGCCACTGCTTTCCAGCTCGATCACTGCTCCAGCGGGCCGCTGCTCTCTTGCTAGCTCCCTGCTCTTCTTCTTCCACACCGTTGACAGGTAAGCTGCTGCCCTTCTTCTTCCTCCACCTCTTCTTCTTCCTTCTCCCTCCTTACCAAATGTATAGATAAAAGCAAGACACGACCTGCATGTGGGATGGACACGACGACAATGGCTGTGGTGGCTGACCACAGCCGTGCTGGCCAACACGACCATGGTCGGCCAACACAGCCACGACCGCCGTGTCCAGCCCACATGCAGGTCGTGCCTTGCTTTTATCCATTTGGTAAGGAGGGAGCAGGAAGAAGAAGATATATTTGCAATTGAATACTAATGTTTGACCTAATAATTCTATACATTTTGATGCATGTTGAATTAAGATATTAAAACGCTAATACATATTTCACCATAATTTTAAATTAACTATATTGCTGAAATCTGGTGATCAATCTATATAAGATATTAAAATCCTAATGTTAAATCTATGATTTTGTAGTGATGTGTCACCCTAACATCTACATGAATCCCTATTGTATGGTGTAGATTGATGATAATGCATGAGCTAGTTTGAAATTTTGAAATCAATTATGAATTATCTCTCCATCCCTAGGTCATACTAATTTATGTGTAATCTTTATCTTGATGATGAACATGCATGAACATTCAAAATGTTGAAATCAATGTTATAGAATGACATCACATGTATTTGTTGGCCTAGAAACCCATCCACAATTTACTCATTAGGAGTAAATCTTGGATAGTCCCCAGTTTGGGACTGTTCTTGAACACCTAATCTCACTTAGGATGTAAGTGTATAATGTGTATTGTGTTTTCAAGAAAATTTCGGTAGCATTTCCCCATTTGTTCTCTAAGTACATATGTACTTGGAGAACAACGGGGAAATGATGCCAAAATTTTCTTGAAAACCCAATACACATTATACACTTACTAGTGAGATTAGGTGTTCAAGAATGGGATAGGTGGTACACATTTATTATATATAAGAATGACAACACATGTATTTCTTGGCCTAGAAACCCATCCAAGATTTACTCATTTGGAGTAAATCTTGGATAGTCCCCGGTTTGGGACTGTTCTTGAACACCTAATCTCACTTAGGATGTTTTAACCATTAATTATATATAAGACCTTAAACCCTAAAGTTTTAACCATAAACCCTAATATTTTAACCCTAGACCCTAGTCTTGTTCTAATATATACTTGTTTTCTCTTTGATCATAGAATGGATAGATCATGGATGTCCATTCCAAATTGCTGCACCCCCAAGTTTATTTCTAGTCTTGACCAGATTATTAGATTTACCGAGGAACATAGGAAACAACCTAGAGATAGGTTCTACTATCCATGTAGGCATTGCAGTAGCAACTTAAAAGTCAGTACTGGTGACGAAATCAAAAGTCATGTCATGTGCAACGGGATTGTACAAGGCTATACAGAATGGCACTGGCATGGAGAGATTTCAAACCTAAAATCAGTGGATGTCGATAGCAGTGCTTGTGTGGAAGAAGAAATTGCCTTCGATGACGTAGATGTGAACGAACCAGTTCCAGTAGACATCGTTGATGTGATGCTAGATAGTTGTGGGGTAGAGCACATCGATCCACCTCCCATGTTTAGAAACATTGTGCATGATGCTGAGGTACCATTATACACAGGTTGTAAGTTTACAAAGCTTAGCACTGTGTTGAGATTGTATAAACTGAAAGCTAACAATCGATGGAGCGACAAAAGCTTCACATCATTGTTGTCTTTGTTGAAAGAAATTCTTCCTGAAGGAAACGAGCTTCCAATCTCAACATACCGGTTAAAGAAATTATTGTGCCCAATGGGAATGGAGGCCAAGAAGATACATGCATGCCCGAATGATTGTGTATTATTTCAAAAGGACTATGTGGATTTGAAAGATTATCCGAAATGTGGTGCGTCAAGGTATAAATTGACAACTTCAGGGGAGTCCAAAACTGGTTCTCCTGCCAAGGTGATGTGGTATCTACCTATAATACCACAGTTTCAACGCTTGTTTGCCAATCCTATAGATGCGAAGAATTTGAGGTGGCATGCAGATGTTAAGAAAAATAATGATGGGATCCTACGACATACATCTGATTCCCCACAGTGGAAGAAGATTGATTTATTATACCCTGAATTCAGTGAAGAAGACAGGAATCTAATACTTAGGCTTTGTATAGATGGGATGAATCCGTATGGGACATTGAGCAGCCAACATAGCACTTGTCCAGTTATGCTTGTTATATACAATCTTCCTCCCTGGATGTGTATGAAAAAATAAGTACGTTATGTTGTCGTCTTTGATATCGGGCCTAAACAACCTGGAAATGATACCGATGTTTATCTTGAACCTATGATTGATGACTTGAAGAAGCTCTGGGGTGACGGTGTGATGACCTATGATGCTTCATGAAGAGATACATTTCATTTGCACGCTATGTTGTTTTGCACTATGAATGACTTTCCAGCGTATGGGAATTTGTCTGGATATAGTGTCAAAGGATCTAAAGCGTGTCCTATATGTGAAGAGAACACTGATTTAATACGACTAAAACATGGCAGCAAGACTGTATATCTTGGTCATCGAAGGTTTCTTCCAAAATTTCATCCGTATCGTAGGTTGTGCAAAGCATTAAATGGACAAAATGAGGAATAGAGTGCACCTAAACCTATATCAGGGGAGGATGTTTTTGAAAGAGTAAAAGACATCGCCAATGAATTTGGTAAGAGATCATAATGTACGATGGCCACACGGAGTGAGAAGTCTTTATTCAAGAAGAAGTCAATATTTTGGGATCTTCCTTATTGGAGTTCTTTGACAGTCAAACATTGTATCAATGTCATGCACGTTGAGAAAAATGTATGTGATAGCATCATCGATACTCTATTGAATATACCATGTAAGACTAAAGATGGGATAAAATCCAGAATGGACCTATGTGAAATGGGAATAAGGACAGAATTAACAGAAGTAGTTAGTAGTGATCGGAGAACATACTTACCTCCCGCTTGTTACATGTTGTCTAGTAAGGAGAATAAAGCTTTTTGTGAATGCTTGGAAAATGTTAAGGTGTCACAGGGTTACTCATCCAACATATGTACATTGGTATCAATGAAAGATCTGAAGTTGATAGGTCTTAAATCTCATGATTGTCACACTCTAATGCAACGAATATTGCCCGTGGCAATTCGATCTATATTTCCGAAGCAAGTACGGTTTGCAATCACCAAACTTTGTTTCTTTTTCAATAGTCTGTGCAACAAAGTTATTGACCCTGATACTCTCGATAAATCGCAAAGAGAAGTGGTTGTTACCCTATGTCAGCTTGAGATGTATTTTCCTCCTTTGTTCTTTGATATCATGGTACATCTTGTTGTCCACTTGACTAGGGAAGTGAAAATGTTGGGACCAATTTTCTTGCATTGGATGTATCCCTTTGAATGATATATGAGCGTTTTTAAAGGTGATGTTCGAAATCGTTATCGGCCTGAAGGGAGTATTATTGAGGGTTATGTGGCGAGAGAGGTTATGGATTTTTGCAATGACTTTCTGAGTGCTAATGACGCTCCTGTGAATGACAAGAATATTGAGGAGCATTTTGGCAAAGGAATTTTGGGATCACGGGTGAAAGTAATCAGCCGTGAGCAGTTGGAGCAAGGTCACTTGTATATTTTACACAACATCGACGAACTGAGTGTTTATATCGAGGAACATACCAATTTCATCAAGAGACAATATCCTCAATCCAATTCAATGTGGCTTGCTAGAGAGCATAACAAGACATTTATTAAGTGGTTTGAAGATAAAGTCTTACATCAACTATCTCAAACACCAGATAATCTTACTAAAACCATCAAATGCCTCGCTTTTAAACCAAAATTGAATGTTATGTCTTATGAAGGGTTTGACATAAATGGATTCTCGTATTACACAAAGCGTCAAGATGATAAGAGTGTCGTCCAAAATAGTGGGGTCACCCTTCAAGCGTCTTCATTGTTTTTTGCAAGTGCAAAGGATAAGAGTCCACATGAAGCTAAAATATCATATTACAGTGTCATTGAAGACATATGGGAGTTTGACTATGTAGATTTTAGAATTCTGCTCTTAAATATAATTGGGTTGACAACAACAAAGGAGTTATATTAGATGAATTGGGTTTCACATTAGTGAACTTTGAAAAGATTGGCGAGAAGGGTGAACCATTCATATTGGCATCACTTGTGAAATAAGTATTTTATATCGATGATCCTGCAAATGATAAATGGTCAGTTGTTCTTCATGGTAAAAGACATTTCATTGAAGATCCTATAGATGAAGAAGAGTACTATGATAAGTATGATGGCTCCAGTCCATTCTCAGTTGGGTTTCCAACACCACCAAACATTGAAGCTGGGGATCACAATGACTTGTATGTTCGTGGGGATCACAATGAAGGATTGCTAATTGATAAAAGGTCACAATATTAGAGACATGAATGTTTATATTTTTTATATGTTTTATTTTTATGAATGTTAACTTTACAATGTGAATGTGGACTTTACAATGGGAATTACTTTACAATGTGAATTACTATACAATATGAATGTGAACTTTACAATGTGAATGTGAACTTTACAATGTGAATTCTTTACAATGTGAATGTGTACTTTACAATGTGAACTTTACAATTAGTGTTACTTTACAATGTGAAATTTATAATTTGAATGTGAACTTTCAAATGGCTGAGCATTCCCATGATGATCGTGCTACTGATCACCGTGAGGGTGAGGACGTGCTTGCGCCGCCTGACAATGTAAGTTTTAAGAATATATCCCTGAGGTTTCTATCTATATGTTCATTTATAATTATATCATGTAAGTGTGTTTTTTATCAAATTTTATGTTGGTGATGTACCCCCTGAAGAAATTACAGTACTTGATGAGCAGCAAAAGAAAATTGAGAAAGTGAGGGGCATCACAATGATGAACAAGTTAATACAACAAAGGGGCAATGGACCCAAATTGGCTGTGGATTTTGAACATGCAGGAAATCCATATGGAGTGAACCGTAACTCATTTGTTTCATATCTTGGGGTTCTTACTTGCAACCATTGCAGTCCTATCCTAGAATCCTGGCATAAAGTTCCTAAGGGGAAGAAAGACCACATATGGAAGGAACTATGTGTGAGTTATTATTATTTGTAATTCTATTTGTGTAGATTACTCATTTTTAGGATACTAGTTAATAACAATTCTATTTAATTTGTAGAGCATATTTGATCTGGATGAAAAACTGCATCGTAAATGTGTGATGCAACGCTGTGGGAGGGTCCTAAGGAACTATAGGACCAATCTTACCCGAGATTACATACGCGATGTTGATAAGAGGTTCTTGATTGATTTCTAATTCTAGACATTGATCACTATTTCACTCACTCTACACTAATAATTTTTGTTTGTATTCTCTTTAAAAAATAAATTTAGGCAGAAGGAAGCCACACAACAATGGAACTACCTGGACCCCAAAGACTGGGAGGCATTTGTTACCAAAAAAAAAAGATGAATTCAAGGTATTAAGTGCCACTCCCAATTTAATTAATATATGTTTTTATGTATTCACCTATTCAAGATTAACCTTTAGGTATTAAGCGATGCTCAACGAGCAAGGCGTGCACTGAATGTGCACGACCACACAATGGTTCCAAGAGGATATGCAGGCGTTCACCAAAGACTACAGGTTGAGTCTGCTCAGCCTACTGCTACTCAGGAGACTACAGAGTCCTCTACTACTGCTCCCGCACCTCTTCCTCACCATGCTATGTGGATAGCTGGGCGGAAAAACAAGAAGGGAGACATACCGAAGCCCACAATTGCTGAGGCGGCTGCGAAAATGGTAAAAATCAACTCTTAGAGAAATCGATAGATATTGATTATTGTTATGTTTACTTACTAACTTTTATTGATGGTGATTAGCGAGAGCTGCACGAGCAGAGGAAAGAAGGCAAGTTCATCCCTCAGGGCACAAGGGATGAACTGACAGTTGCTTTGGGTAACCCAGAGCATCCTGGACGTGTTAGGGGTGCAGGCGCTGGTGTGGGCATCAAAGCGTTCTTTGGGCCATCCCAGTGCAAATCTGTCCCAAAAGCGGGACTTTCACAAACTGAGGTAACCTATTCTTATTTTAGAATGTTATTGCGAAAGAGAATTCAATAATCAGAAGCTAGAGTTTCTTTTATCCATGTATAGGTAGATTCGTTAATTGATAGGAGAGTCGAGGAAGTACTTGATAAGAGACTCCATGAAGCAATTAGCAAGTGGCAGGCATCTTAGACTACCACTCAGACAATACCTGTGGCGGGCTGCTCTTCTCCTACTGCTCATACTGTAGAGGTTGGGAGTAATCCTATAGACCCACCACCTAGCACGTCCTCTGTAAGTATTTTTATGACATAATAGCTAGTCTGTTCAAGATGATATGTTTGTGTATATATGCATATAACATTCTTTACATAAATTTGTAGGGGTTGAATCCATGCTGACTAAAAAGTCGAGAACATATCATTGTAGAGGCGTTGGCTTACCCACCCCTTAAAGGGTGCATGTTTCATGGGTATCCAGTACCAGATGGTGTGGTACGTGTGAGCCCGATACATGTACTCCCCGACTGGACAGATCTTGCACTGCCTCATGCACACCTAGATGCTGAAACACTTGGTGAGGTAGTAGGCGGAGTGATACTGTGCCCCGAAGAGGATGTCCTCTATACTGATATTGTATGATAATTTTCCATTACTTTAATTTGTTAGTGTGTATATATGAGTCAATTGATCTAAAATTATATATATAGGTCAAAAAGACGAGACCCACTACATCTCAGCCTCCACCTCCTCGACTACCAAGTTGGCTTCCAAGGAACCTACACGTCTCGATAGGTCCTAATTGTAGGGGTGTGGCAGTATGGATCGGCGAACATGATACAAATTGCCCTATAATTGTTACTATTCCGGAAGATGTTGCAGGTAAATCATACAATAACAATCTATTTATACAAGTTTAGCATACATATTAATGCATACGTAATTTAGGTTATGCATACATATGTATTAATGCATAGGTATTAATGCATGTCAATCATACGGAAATAAGATATTTATATAAGATATTTTGGAGTTGTTTAGTTATAAATGACTGAACACATCTATGATAGAGCTGTGAATATGGTGAGATCTTGTTTATACATTCATATACCTTGTTTTATATACGGTGACATGGTTTCTTATATATTAATACATATGTAATACATGTTTTACAACCACTTACACAAGATATGTACATATTTTGGGTTTTCCGATGTGGGATTTTTGGTTCCATCTTTGATTAGTCTTGTAGATGTAGACCCATATTTAGTTACTTCATACTGCTGTGATGCTTTTCAATATTTTGGTTAAAATAATAAGACGGTGATAATAGATCCATTCAATGTCGAGTAAGTTTACTTTGCTTATAATTTGGACTTAATCAAATTACATTTTTATTGTGGATTTTGAGTTATTAATTTTTTACTTTCTTACATGTAGTGGTAAGCATTGGGAGTTACTAGTTATTGTCCCCAAAACATTCACTATCTATTATCTAGATCCTGCGGGGAATGAGTTGGATACATTATACGGACATGAAATTAAAAGGCCATTATTCTCGTGAGAATTATTTCATGTTTTTATATCTGTTAACATCTGTTACTACATTACTATTTAATTATGTAATTTAATGGGTTACATTAACATATATAGGGCTTTACAAGAGTACAAAAAAGCTGGAGGAAAGGTCCCCAGGAAAAAGGATCTGTCACAAATTCTGGAAAATGTAAAAGTAATTTCCCGACTCCAATGTATATATTATTTATGTGAACTGTGCTTATTTGTATTTTTGAATATTTTGTATGTTTCAATTTATAGTATGCTACACAAGACAACGACTGGGCATGTGCCTACTATGTGATGCTATTTATGGACCTAATAATCAAACATGCCGTAATGGAAATCGATAAGATACAACATGTATTATACATAGTCTCATTTGATAATATGAAATATATCAATCTTATTATATAGTATTAATTATATATATATACGTCATTCTCTTTGTAGGTCTTTAAAACTGCTAACTTCAACACAGGTGGAAAGCATTTCGATGTACATGCTCCCTATACGAGAGATGAATTAGATGCTATAAGAGAAGAATGGGCAAAAGCCCTACAAAGAGTGGGAATTTTTAGATATAATTTTATTGACAATGATGACAATGATGAATAAAGAATAACTTTTTTCTCATAATTATTTTTGTGTGAATGTGAATGAATTTTTATGAATTTTTATATGTGTGCAAAGATGATCAATACATAAATGTTTCTACATGTGTTTAAATGTGAAAAGAGATGAAATGAATGGAACTGCAGGTTGCTACTGGTTTCTACATGTGTGTGATGAAAAAATAATATGAATTAAATGTGCTTATACATGTGTGTGAATCACATATATATAATATTGTCCATCTTGTTAATTTTGCAGGTTTGAGGCATGTTGTTGGTTGATATCAATGGATGTCGTAAACCTACAGGTTCTCATCCTGCTGACCAGCCATACAGCAGGTCTGCAAACTGATAAGAAAAAAATCATAACATAGGCGTCGGTTATTTGAACAAATCCGACACCAAAGACATACATCGACAATTTTTGATAAAAACCGACGTCTATGTAGCCAGGAACCACGGTCGTGCTAGGAAGCACGGCCGTGGTGGTAGGCAGGAGATATGTCGTCGGTTATTAGCACAAAACCGACGACGCTTCAGCTGATATGATATCGATTATCTTTAATAACCGACGCCTATATGCACTTTGCTAGTGCGTTTGTCGGTGGCGGGAAGCGTTTTGATGTCGGTTCTTTTAATAACCGACGTCTGTAACAATTCTATAGTGTCAGTTTTTTTAAAAAACTGACACCTATAGTCTCTTTGCTGGCGCGTTTTCGGTGGCGGGAAGCGTTTTGGCGTCGGTTGGGAACCGACGCCGAAGGGGTCCACCTTTAGCGGTGCCCACTTGGGTGTCGTTTGGAAACTGACACTAAATTCCTTAATTAACTGACGCTAAAGGCCAGTTCTGTAGTAGTGACTTAAATAATTTGTTGATATATATATATATATATATATATATATATATATATATATATATATATATATATATATATATATATATATATATATATGACAACTCTTCGGCACAGAAGTATATATGTAGTTGTTTCTGACTCTTTGCCAATGAACGATGCCCCTTGAAAATTAGACAATAATCGTGTATAACTAGCTGTATTTTTATTTATTTTTATTTTAAATCTTGTTCAATATGATCTTAGACTAGTGTTAATTTTTATATTGTTTTATTAAAATCTCAATCAATTTTGTATACATATTAGAAGGAGACTAGAAAAATAAAATGTTACAAAGACACGAGCTTTCCATCAAATTAAAGTTTGTATTTACTATGTATGTGCACAAAATAAATTACGAGATGGCTCCCTATAGACTGTGTGCATAGAAAGACCTTTGACTTGTAGAATTTGTTGCATGCGAGGAAAGTTAATAAAAATTGTGCTAGTAATATAAGAAAACATTCTCATGTACCATATAAATATATTGTGACTTGCTCAAAAAGTAAACATTGGATTGACAAAAAGTTTGATTTCATAGATTTACTTAGATTTCTATAAACTAAGGAGTTTTAAAATACAAAAGGCAGATTCAATAAATTGAAGTAATCCCGCCAATGAAAAACTTATGTTTCGTTTTTTGATTAAATTAGACTTGTAGTACTATAATTTGATTTTCATTTGTTGGCCTTATTAACTTGCTACTAAAAACACATTTCTTTAAATAGTTGTTACTAAAAATGATATGTTTATATTTATAGACGAGAGAAAAGGACGACTGAAAGATAAGAAATTATGTAAATAAAAAAAGAAAAAAGTTAAACATTAAATGTTCTGAAAAGATGGTACAAGAAAAGGGGAGAGGAGATGATTAAGAACTACTTATTATTATCTAATAAAATTATTTTTGGATTTTTTCTTGGGGTGAGGGCAAAGCCCCCGCACCCACCCCCTCCCTCCATGGTTAGGCTGGGATGCAACGTACAACTCGTTCGACGTACTTTCAGTTCACCATGAGAATTCAAACCACAGCCTCAACTCTAAATATGTATAGAACTGTGGAAAAGCAACCGTGCTTTTCATGGCGAAGTTGGCTTTCCATGGTTGCCCAAAGGTTTTTTTATGTGAAGACTACGTGTAATCTGCAATTATCACGAAATTGGCTGCCACAACCGGCTAAACAAAGGCACGAACAACACCCTACCAAACTGAAATAAACCAAATAACAAAGTTTAAGCAACTTCCAACCAAACTATTTTGTTGCAGATTGAATTCACTGGCTTTAAATTCCTGTTTTGAAAGTCTTAGTGCATGAAATTTTTTTACACCCAACCAAACTGGCATCAACGCAGTTTCAGATCATTCACTTTGCTTGCAATCTGTCTGGTTGGATGCAGTTTGCTAATGGATGATACAAGTATGTATTAACATGTCAGAATCTCAGTAGTTATTTAGTACGATGATCTCACAATTCGTTGGTGTGGCAATGAACCGCACCCTAATGCAGCACGGTTCGTTTTCTGCAAGAGTTAAACGGATACTGCAGTTTGTTTCCCCACTGCGTGTTGGAAGTTCGTGCAACCAGAAAGTGTTGGTTCGGAAACGCAATGTTTTCCAACCACATGAATTGGAATTCGGCCCAACCAGAAGAGCAAGTATATTATTTCCCCTTTTCTGGTTGACGAATAGCAAAAATGGACGAAGGTGCCTTCGCGCACCTCCTATCTGCCATATCATGTGAGATAATTTACTTTGTGGAAATGGTCAACTTGTTTGAACTCCGCACATTATGTTAAAATAATAAGGAGAGAATTCGAGAATTGCATTGAGAAGATAACCTTTGCAATAACAGCTGCTAATAGGATGATAAGAGAAGGGAAGTTCGGATCAAGATGTTCCGCATTCCGGGCATTTCTTGGCTATTATGACCCATTTTTTTGTTAGGAAGTGTATATAATGAATACTTGGACCCAAAACATTTCTTATTAGGGAATAATCGTGATCCAGTTCCTCATTGTCCATATAACCATCCAGTTCATGCTGGGAAGTGTAGTTCAGATATTTAGGACGAACATAGTTTATTTCGATTTTGGAAGGCCATATGCATAGGATTACATTTATACATCCTTGAGAAATGAGACTAAATCATGGAATTATTTAGACGCTCAAGTATCGAAATTCTAATCCATAGCATGACCATGAGATTTTTTAAAATAGGCTTCTACTTTCACGATTTAGAAGCTTTATTTAGTGAGTTATGATATTAGGAACAGCTGTGGAATTAGACATAAATGTTATATAATGAATTTATCTGATCTTATTTAATTTGTTAGAAATATTGTTTAGTAGTTACGTAAATGGCCAAGTGCCTTGGCCCCCACAAGATTTCTTAAGTCTTAAGCATGCTTAAGACCCAAGCATGCTTGTCACCCATGCATGCTACTGTCCCAAGTTTGTAAGTCTCCTCACCTATATATAGGATGATGATTTGACAATAAGAAATATAATACACTCTCTTTCATTATTATCAATATGGAATCACTGTAGGTTTGGAATCCTACACAACAGGCTAGGGAAAGGCATCCCTGATGTCTGCCTTCTTCTTCAAGCCAACCACTTTCCTTTTCAAGCAAACCACCCACCTTCCTCTCCAAATCAGTCGTTCCGTTTTCCTCCTCCCTGTCTCTTTCCTCATGTGTGGGGAAGTGGTTTGTGCCTGATCATAACCACATGGCCATGATCTTCTCCTCATGATCAAGCATTGTTCCTCTTTTTTCTCTCTCTTGAAGAAAACCACTACACTCTATCATACAAGATAAAATAGAAACAAGTGACTCCACTAGAAACCATCTACCACTAGCACTCTTGTTAGTATTAATATCAAATTTGATGGTACCAACTATCTTCTTAGGTCAACAACCTTTTAGTGTTATGTGGGATCTCATAGGAAGAAGCGCATCACCGCCAAGGATGCACCCAACCTAATTTTTTAAAAGAATCAAATGGAAACAACGGTTAGTTTTCTTCAATCATGATCAACAATATGAAAGAATCTCTAGCAAAGAAAGTTATGGCATATTGTTCTATAAAGATAATGTGGGAGACATTGAAGCAGTTGTATTCTCACAACAACAACATACCCTACTTGTACAAAGATCTTGAGGACATCCAAACTTGTAAGAAAGGTAGACTGAATCTGACTGACTACTATGGAACTCTCACAAATCTATGGAATGAACAATACATCTATTAGCCTCTCATAATAATTCTGCCAGAAATAAAAAACTAGCATCAAACTATTCACTCGGTACAATTTCTACATGGTCTTAGATTTGAGTTTAAGTCTGTCAAGGATCAACTGATGACGTAAGATGACATTCCAACTCCAAAAGAATTCTATGCCCACATTTATCTCATTGAAAATCATATCCCCACAACTGATGACTCCATTTTAGCGCCCCTGGAGGATGTGGTCGCGGTGGTCATACTAATAAGGGGAGGTCGAGGAAGTGGTTTTGGGTTCGATACCGGTGGTTGTGGTTGTTTCTTTTGTAATCATTACCACATGATAAATCATACTTTAGATTTTATAAATGAAATTTCTATCCTACTAGACACCCTAAGATTAATGTTGCTTCTGCTGATGTTGAAGAGTCAATAAATGTGGTTATCGCGTGTGAAGAATATGACCATCCTTGATTTCTATGTATCAATTCCACATGTGACCAATCGAGTCCTCGAATAGTTGGAGTTGTACATCCAGGTACTAACATTCATGATCTTTCCTCTATGACCCAATCTTAATTGAGTGTAGATTTTGGTGCTTTCTCTCATATAACTGGTAATGGTTCCTTATTTTTCACTATAACTCCTCTAGTAAAACCCTTTCATGTTAAAATAGAAGATGGCTCTCTATCTCTTATTACTAGTCTTGGAAGTGTTTCTTTGACCAAGTCTTTGTCTCCTATTAGTGTCTTGCATGATCCAAACTTTTCTCTTAGCTTTTTGTCTATTAGTCAGATAATAAAAACTCTTCATTGTTGTGCACTTATCTGTGATACATTTTTCATATTTTGGGATCTATGGATGATAAAACATATCGATGGAGGCCTTTAGATAGATTGTCTCTACTATCTCCAACCATCCACCACTTATCCTATTGTGTATACTTCTAGTACATCCCTTCATCTTTATCTTAGTTGTTGACACCCCATCACGATTGTCCTATGCTATAAGTTTTGATATATCTATTCTTCTGAGATCCTTGAGTGTGAGGCTTGTCAACTTGGAAGGCATCATAGGACCAATTTTCCTCCACAACAAGAGAGATGTTGAACTTGTTGACATTGTTCATGCAAACTTGTGAGGACCATGTCGTGTTAACAAACCATACAGAATTAAAGTATTTTTTTCGTTCTTGCTGATTATTTTCCCATGCCTCATGGTTGCTCTTGCTTTGGGAAAAATCTGAGACTTCTTCCATTATTAAAGATTTTTTTAATTAAATTAAGACACAATCTTCCTCTATTATTTTTTTAATAGTGATAATGGTCTTGAGTTTATTGATAGTGAATTAGTAGCCTTCTTTAAGTCTATGGGGACAACTAATCAATTTTCATGTGTAAAATCCCTAACAACTGTCCCTAACAATTTTATCCATATTGATTTGTCTTATGGAGATCCAAATATGGTATCATCTTTTGATCTTAATTAGGGATGAGCATCATACCGGGCCGGCCAGATCTGGCTCATGTCCCGACTCATATAACCCGACCCTTACATGATCCATGTAATTTATATGAGTGGTTCAGGCCTAAGAATTTGACCCAAATTTTATATGGGCGGGTCAGGGCCAAGGTAAACTCATGCCCAAAAACTCAGATACCCAGATTAGTTATATACACGTGTATGTGTAACCATGTGCTTGTACATGATATGTATCTATTTTAAGAGACAATTCAAAACAAAATTTCAAAATCACATTTGACTAATATATATTTTGTCAATTGTATAACTAAGACTAATAAAAGATCAATGAACTAGAGTAAATCTAGGATATGCACAATAATTTTATATTTTATGTGTTTGTTAGAATTTATAATAAAATATAATCTAAGATATTGGATTTATATTGCTTACACAATTTTCACAAATCACCTCAACCGGCACACCATTAGACCATTGGTTTAAATAAAAATGTGCATTCCATTAAATGTTAATAAAATCTCATTAGTGGTTGGATGGCATTAATATATTACATAAATAAATGGGCTGACTATGATTTTAAATGTGTCTGATCTAGATTCTATGTTTATAACAGTTGTAAGTGTATTAGTTCCTCTCTTGATACACATAAATTACATGTCCCTAGTGGTATGCATTGAAAAAACTTTGTTAACATTTTGTCTTATGTATACGATGGAAATATCTTCATTTATTATGACCATCCCGAGTTCGACCCGAAGCCCATCTTAAATATGTGGTCCAAGTTTTCCAATCACTGATGGGGCCTAATCCCAGTTTGAAACCCAGTTAAAAATATGGGTTTGGGCATGGCTTTGCCAAAACCCAGGGTGACCCTGCCCGATGCTCATCCCTAATCTAAATGTCCCCATCGCTCTTCTTAAGGCCAGAAACTCCAAGAATATTCCTACTAAACATGATTTGTCTCATTTTATGACTTTTGATCATTTGTTTTCTTTGATAATATTTCTCTCTTTCTATGGCTCCCATAAGCTACCAAAGGATTATCATGAAGCCTTAAACTTTCCCCCATGGAAGACAACCAAGGATGAGGACATGTTTGCACTAATTTCTCATCAGACATGGGATCTACTGGAATTACCTCATGATTCATTTATGGTTATACACTTAAAATATACCTTCTCGATGGTGCACTTGATTTCTATAAGGCCATTCCTATAGACAAGAGATACACTCAAACATATGCTATCGACTATTTTGAAACATTCTCACCAGTTTCTCATCTAAATTCTATTCGTATTCTTATATTTGTTGTTCTTAATTCTGATTGGATGAGTCATAAGTTGGTTATAAAAAATATCTTCTTATATGGTGACTTCACATAAGATTTTTATATGGAGAAACCTACTGGGTATGCTGCTCAGGGGGAGAGTTCCAAAATCTACAAACTAAAAAAGCTATTTATGGTCTAAAACAAAGTCCAAGGGCTTGGATTGATAAATTCAGTAGAGCTATTTAGTAGTTTGGCTTATTTTTGGGAGTGAATTTGTTGGCATCCAACATGTCAAAGATTTCTTATAGTCACATATTATCACTAAGTATCTTGGTCACATTAGTTACTTTTGGGTATTGAAGTGACACATATTGACTCTGGAATTTTTCTCTCTCAAAGGAAGTATGTTCTAGACTGTGATGCCCCACACCAAAACTAAAAGATAACTCAAAACTAACTGCAGAAACAAAGCTAAACAAATAGGTTACTGAAAAATACTGGAACTTAAAACCATTTTCACAAGGCACCAACATCAGAGAAGTTGTGACATATAGGTCCATCACCTGCCATCTTTATCATATATCTCATAAGACGTCATGCTTACAACATATTCCATAGACATGCCTATCACACATGATATCTATTTCTGTTGCATATACATGTAAATCTGCCAACTATATACAACAAAAGGGCACATTAGCCAAAAACTTGTAACGATATCACAACCACAAACACACCAAACTATTCCCAAGACCCGAGTGTATAGGTACAACTCTAGGATTCTAACACCAAAAGACCAACAAGTAGAATGCTCAACCTTATCAGCTACCGATCTTGCTATTGTTCCTCATCAGCTGCACGATCTCTACCTCCTCGTGCATGACCACCTAAACGATGTGGAAACCAACAGAGTGAGACTAAACATCCCAGTAAGAGATATAACTCTATGAAAGCACTATTAAAGCACATGTTAAAATAAATAAAGAACAAGAGTAAAGCTACAACTATGTCAAGCAGATCCAAGTTACTGGTGTAAGCAATGTAGTTATTATCATCTTAGCAGATTAGGTAGCTATAACAGAGTAGATAATCATTCCTAATCATCATAAGAAATTGCAATTGGATTGTAGAAACATCTTATCATCAATAAAGGAATTTGAGGAACATGTATATCCACTACCAACTATGTTATACAAACACAAGCAAGGCCTCATCCAATGTTTTCATATTTGATCCTAAGCATGAACACTACACGACTGGTTATATGTTTTATTATGCCCCAAGCATTTGAGTTGTACCACCCAAATCCAACCAACCACTTACTAAGTCGAAATCAGTGTGATACAAGGTCAATGGAAGAGCCAGAATCCACAACCTATCCAACACCTCCAGGTCAGCACGAGAGTAACACCGTAGAGACATGTCAGTCAACTACACAAGTGACTCATAGTCAAAAGAAGAATTGGGTCACACATGGCTGTCCACATATATCAACACCTAGCCCACCTTGGTATAGGTAACGATGCTAGAAGAATAGGCTCACACATGACTGTTCTAATAAGAAGGAGTGTCTCATGCATGGCCATCCATATCACAATGAGATCGGCTCACACATGGCCATGTGTCTAACAGAAGACACCAAGATGGTTAGACACTTAGTTTGTTAGCGAGAGGTCTCAGGATCGAGCCCAGGCCACGAGATGAATAGAATGGCCAATTTTAAAAAAAAACACATGGCCATGTCACACAACCTTAAATTAAGGATGCAAGGGGATACTCGACTTGCACCCCACATATTAAAAAATATGTGCTCCGAGTAAAATTCATTTCACCTATCAAGCAATTAAGTCTAACATTGGAAAGGATCTATGGCATAGGGCACCTACATGATTAAGGATCCACTTGATTAGTTAGCCAATTGGGTGACATTTAGCGTCAATCAAGTTACAACGTATAAAACCATAACAAACTCTATAAAATTAAGGGTATTATACAATTTCAAAAGAAATAAAACATATAAGGTGTGCACTTGTCACACTATCACCACATAATGCTTGTACCGTTGCCATTTACAATACCATCACCACTGTTACACAGCCTCTCAAGGCTATCACCAATGTCACATCTATAAGGCCCCTAAACTTGCTTAATGAGTTGAATAAGATTAATTATCATAATTGAATTCTTCTAAACCTAATATAACCTTGTGATATGCTTTGACATCATAAGACAATCTTAAGTTCCAAATTTGGTCCAATTTCGACATTTTTTGAGCAAGTTATGCAATTTTATGTACATTTTGGACTTTTTTGCAATTTGCCCAATTGAGAGATTATCTTTGCAATTTATCACTTTCATTATGTTCCTTGTATACTCTCTCATTATTATTGACCTTTTTGATCCATGGGGCACCTATTTAATCCTTGGTTTGAAGGTATTTTCTACAAGGGTATTTTAGGGTTTACCCCTTCATGGATGAGCTACCTTTAGTAGCTATCAACTAATGAATTAATTGTTTTGCTTGGAAATTCAAGAAACGAGGGATAATCATGTCTCTATGGATGGTGTGGGATCTTCTTTTGTGTGTGAGCTTGTATTTTCTTAATAGTTTCAGGCCATGGACACTTGGAAAGATACTAGAACTTCAACTTTTTCTTTTTCTTTATCTTAAAGTTTCATATACTTATCCCTAAGCATCAAAACTAGCCATTTTATCTCCAAAACTTCCCTCCTTCTATGAAACTCACTCTCCCTTTGTGCTACTGCGAATTTCCTATCCAAGGAAGAAGAAAGAGGGGATCTTCTTGGAAAAAGAATCTAGGGTTGCAATTGACTTCCTTTTAGGGTTTGAAAAGTTTCCTTCTAGTGATCTTGACCTAAAAGAGTAAGAATCCCCTTATTTCCTCCATTTATTTATTTTTTATCCTTAATCCTACCTTTCTCCAGGTTGGAACCTTTTTGTTCCATGGTAGAAATTTCTCTAAAGCTCTAAAACCCTACCTTTCTTGTTTCGTATGCTTAGGGTTTGCTCATTTGATGAAGAAAGGTGCTAGATGGACGAGTTCACAGCTTATGGTTGGATTTCCTACCCTACTTGCTCGTGTTTTCTTCTTTTTGGGAGTTTATATTCTAATTATAGGTAAGTTTTATAACTTGCTCCACGTTTATTTCTTACCACAAGTTTGCTATTTCATGTTCTTGCTTGAAAATGATGATCCATGCACTAAAAAGCTATGCTTGACTTGGATTTCAATTTTTATAATGTTTCCTGTTCTAATCTCAGTTTTATATGAACCTGTGATCATGTGTACATTATTCCTAAGGTATAATATTACTAGGATCAGGTTGGTTTGACAACCTATGGTTTTAAGCACCTATCAACCAATGGTCAATTTTAGGGTTTAAAGCTGATTTCTTCTATAAACCCATGGACTGATGATGGTACCATTGCAACAACCCTATGGTGTTGTCTTCATGACAACTAATGGTCGGGATCAAAGGTGTCAGATGATGGTGACAACCTATGGTCACCCACTTAGGTCAGGTTTTGGATCAATTAGAAGTTTAATGATCAACCATTAAGTACCCTACTGATGTTATCAATCAATGATGACATTAGCTTAATATTTGATGCTAATTAATGAATATGGTGCTTATCTAACAACCTATGATGACTTAATGGTCACTAATGATGGTGTATCAGGTCTCTACAAGCTATGGTGAGTTAAGAATTGTATTTGTAGCATCATAAGCCTTAGACTAATGGTTTCTTTGGGTCACTTGATGCAATGGTCAGACCTATACTATAATTGATGGTTTTAACATATGAACTTGACCCAATGGTCAAGATCTAATGTTTATTCCTCCAATAAAGTGGAATTATGGATAATGTAATATGTTTTTCCTAATAATGTGATTTAGATGGTTTCCTTTTATATGATCAACTTAAGGATCTTACTTGTTGACAATGAATGGCTTGTTTTAAATGAACAGTCGATTGTGGGTTTTACCCTATTCTGAATGGAACTTTTTGTGTTGTTAATCAAGGGATGTCTAGGGTTAAATGGTGACTCTTTCTAGAGAAAAAATCAAGGACTTCATAGGTGGTTTATCCAAGGTTTTTACTAATTTAAACAACAAATGGTCTTACCTTTTAAACATCCAATGGTTCTGGGTGACATTGTGGTATGGTGATATGGGTTGAATGATGATGGAACAACTAGAGGGTTACCCTTAACAAGGTAGTCTTACCTATTCACTCACATGAATATAAGGGATGAAAGCCATATTGTGTTGATATGTAATCCTAATGAGATATAGCTTGTTATACCTTGCTATATATAACTAAATGATGGTAATTGGGTATATGAATAGTCCTTGAATTATTAATACAATCATGGAGTACTCTCTAATTGTTGTTGAAACCCTAGTATGCTATAACCTGATGATTATTCATTGATTTATGTGTGGGTTCATATTTTAGAATAGTATGTAATGTGATGGTGATACTTCACCTTATGCATCCATGATCTAATGGGGATGACATGAATTAGGGTTTGGGTATGAGTGTTGATTAGTAACATTAATTTAATTTATCTTGTTGAACCTAACTCTAATGCAAATAGATAAAGATGAACATTCATGTTTAACATTCTTATATGATGGAATGATGGTGGAATAACCTCCTTAATATGATCATAACCTTAATGTCTTAATTGATGGTAATCATAGTCACATGGTTGATACTTTCTTATGCTAAACAGGTTCATTATGAATATGATGAGGGTTAATCATATGTAGATTCCTTGCATGTTGATGTAATAAAGGAATGTTCTTAATGTTTTTATAGCCCTGCTATGAATGTTTATGAATATCTCCAAGCTCATTAATGAAATATTGTGTTGATCCGGTGTATTATATGTAAGTAATGTTGTTGATCCTTGTTATAAGGCGTGCAAAGGTAATGATGATCTTGTAGGGAATAGTATGATGGTCTTAATGACCTTTGGGCATGGTTGAGCCTAGAATGAGGTGTAATCCTCTTGTGTTGGTAAGGGTTGATACCCTGTGATATTGTGAAAAGGATTTATATTATGTGATAGTATGATGATCTTAATGACCTTTGGGAATGGTTGAGCCCTGAATGAGGTGTAATCCTCTTATGTTGATAAGGGTTGATGCCCTATGTTATTGTAAAAAGGATTTATATCTTGTGATAGTATGATGACTAGTGTGGTCTCATGAATGGCAAGTGAATAGTTCCTTGTGATGATGAGATGAGAAATTATGTTTGACACATTTTATATCTTTTAAATGTTGTAATATTTATATGCTTTCTAGAAGTGAATTAGGGTTTGTATGTCCACTTGTTTGATGCAAACTTAATTCACCCAATTGGCATAACTAATCAAGTGCAACTCTAATCATGTAGTGCCCTGTGCCGTAGAGCCATCTTCAGTGTCAGAACTTGCTGGATGGTGAAACAAGTATTCCTAAGGGAAACTCAGAGCGCATACTGTTGAGTATGTGGGGGTGGCAGGTTGAGGATATATCCTTGTCATCCACAATGCAGACTGTGGAGGATGGCTATGGACATGCCTCATACATCTAATGTGATTGAGAATGGCTGCGGTCGTATCCCGGTGATGATAACATGATGTGATTAGAGGACAACTGTGGTTGTACCTCAGTGATGGGGTTTGAATACCCTAGATGCTAGCTTCATGACCTATACCAAGGTGGGGTAGTTATAGGACTATATGACATTGTGGTGGCAGTTTTGACTGATATGTCACTACCTTTTTAGTCGTACAGACCGAGGGGAAGATATCTTAGATACTGGCACTCCTAGATCTTGTATGAAACTGAATAGCCCTTCACAAGGGTCGGTTGGACTTTGAATGGTACGATTCAAATTCCCCAGGGTGTAATAAAAGATGTAATACAACCATGTAACATATTTATTAAGATTTATACACGATGTTTCACATTAGATGATAACCCTTTTTTGTTACCTTTACATAAAGATGATTCTTAGTGCCATTAAGAGATAGTAGATATACTTAGGTTGTGGATATGCTTAAGATTGTAGATGCGTACATACAATAGCTATGCTTGTGTTGATAACTATACTACTACTGCTAATTATAATCATGATGTTATCTATCTCATGTTGTTAGTTTTGTTTAGCATGCTAGCCATACCTTTGTAACTATAGATGCATATACTGCTAATCATGCTTATCCAGATAGTTGTGCTTATGTTGTTTGATCTTCTTATGATGTTTATATGTTCAACCAATTAGACATGCTCATGTTGTTAGCTATGGTATGTTACTAGACTTTCTCATGATGCTAGATATGCATATGCTACTGAATTGCTTATATTGTCAACAAGATAAAGGATGATAGTCTGGCCAATGATGATAGTTATTATATGATCCTTTATGTATTTTGTTAGTCGTCGGTACTTTTGAGATTATTTGTTTTATTTGATTAAACTGCTTAACTATTTAATTACTTAAAAATGTTTTAATCAATAAACGTTGTTGGAGGTTATATCTCTTGCTAGGACATGGGTCTCACCCTTGTGGTTTGCTAAATTTTTTAGGTAATCAGAAGTGACAAAACCAAACATGTTGCAGCAAGGATCTATAGTAATGAATCTTTGAGAAAGTTGATTAGATCTCTAGTGTGTCCTGGAGTCATCCATGTACTCTCAGGTTCGGGCAGGAAAAGTTTGTATATGGTGTTTCAAATGAATCAGACTTTTATTAGAATATTAATGCTTGTTTGTGTGGCATATACGAATATTGTTCTCCTGTGTATATATGTTGTGGCGAAGGCAATAGAACAATTTGTATCAAATTCTTAGCATAGTATGGATATAAGAAAGATGTTGGGCTCTTATGCAAATGTTTCTGAGCGGGTGCTGACGTTGAAATTGGTTTTAATTTATCCATATTTTTGGGTATGTGATTAATTAGTGATTGATTGTGTTTTATGTTTTGAGTAATCTCATTTAGTGTAATGGGTTCTCACAAGTTGGTATCAGAGCTTTAGATTCACTGAGTCTATAGGGACACTAGGACTTAGGACTAGGATGATGTCAAAATTAGGAATATGACATAAAAATATGGTGCATACTGCCTAATCTCAATATTTGGGTGCCCTGGCCAGGTATTTAATTATTGAAGATAGGTAAGTATAAAACTCTTAGATTGTTATCTTTCTGATTACTCTGATCAAGTAGTCATTTTAAGACAATCTAAAGAGCATAATGAATAAGAAATCATGGCGTGAACATCTAAATCCTACCTTAAAGAAGATGAGAACTACATCATTATCTATCAAAACTTGAATGTTTGGTAACTATAAGAGAAAGATACAACACCATGAAATCTAAATCTGAATACAAATAAGAAAAGGAGGAGTTCTTGAATATGTGATTCAAGAAGATAATAAAGTAAACAACATATAAGTATGTGCTTATAAAGTGAATCAAGGTATGAAATTCACATAAGATGGAAAGAACTCCTATAACAAGTACAAAATGAGAAGATAAATGGGAACAATGACAAAGGAATAAGGTGGAACCTGAGTTAATCTCAGACGAACCTATGCATGTAAGAAAGTGTTAATGTAAAATCAGCATGGCGTCTGAAAGAAATTAAGGGAGATGATCCTTGTTTAATGAAGAAAATGAAGAATATGATGATTTACTATTTGATAAGTGGTTGAAAAACATAATAAAATAAGAGAACACACACTAGTGGGATAAATAGTCATCAAGGAAGGAGTAATGAGATATGTTAATCATGATGATTCCTATGCTAATGGAAAGGAACCTGAAATGAAAAAGGTAAAATGATACATAAGAAGTTGTAACCTGCATAATGAAAATAGAATTGATTACCTTTTTTCTAGTGACCCTTGAAAAATACTACTATGGTATGGGAAGTGTGTTTCACTTTGTGTCTTTCCTTTCTAGGGCACAACTTTTAAGTGGATCATTGCCACTTGGTACGTGTGGATTCACTGCAAACATGAGGGTGGATAGATTATTATAGCATAAGGTTGTTTGGAATATGGTTCGAAGATCATAAAGTTTGTGATGATTTTTCTTTTGAGCCTTCTAATAATTAGTAAAACTCTTACATTTCTTGATATTTGTTATGTTGGTAAAAGTGGGTGAGATAATGATGTGAGTTCCTTATAGAACATGAGGTGGATACCATGGTAATGAATCATAGTATCCAAGATGTATCAATAGTATGAGAAATATGTGAAGGTTTGAGATGTTTATTAAATGAACATTCCAAGTATTCCTCTCCCATAGAGAGAGAGAGTTGATGATGATCCTATAAATGTTGTTTGGAAGGAAAAACAAAAGCGACTCTATAATGTTGTGTATGGTCTAGTGATATCTAGGCAAGACCACTATCAAGGGTAGATGGTTTGTTGATACAATAGATATAATTTTAGGATGATAGAAAGAATTCAAAGTTGAAATTTACTATTAGATTTGTACATGTGGCACAACAAGTTTCTATGTTCCATATTTGCAAATGTCTTCTTATGTGGGGGTTTTTGTGTTGACCCATGACGAGATATGTATGAATGATGTGACATTACCATGGTATGCAAGTAACCATGTGAAGGTAATAGGATGAGGTGAAAATGAAGTACACATCTTTGTTTAGCTTGGATTTTGGGGGCAAAATCCCTATTAGGGGTTTATAGTTGTAAGGCCCCTAAACTTGCTTAATGAGTTGAATAAGCTTAATTATCATAATTTAATTATAATAACCCTAATATAACATTCTAATATGCTTTGAAATCATAAGACAAGCTTAAGTTTCAAATTTGGTCCAATTTAGACACTGCTTGAGCAAGTTATGCAATTTTATGTACATTTTGGGCTTTTCTGCAATTTACCCAATTGAGAGGTTTTATTTGCAATTGATCACTTGAATTATGTTCCTTGGATACTCTCTCATAAATCTTGAGATTTTTGAACCATGGGGCACCTATTTAATCCTTGGTTTGAAGGTGTTTTCTCTAAGGGTATTTTAGGGTTTACCTCTTCATGGATGAGCTACCTTTAGTAGCTATCAACTAATGAATTAATTGTTTTGTTTGGGAATTCAAGAAACGAGGGATAAGCATGTATCTATGGATGGTGGGGGAGTATCTTGTGTGTGCGTGCTTGCATATTCTTAATAGTTTAAGGGCATGGACTCTTGGAAAAATACTAGGACTTCAACTTTTTCATTTTCTTTATCTTAAAGTTTCATATACTTATCCCTAAGCACCAAAACGATCCATTTTCTCTCCACCACTTCCCTCCTTCTATGAACCTAGTTCTCCCTCTGTGATTTAGCGAATTTCCTATCCAAGGAAGAAGAAAGAGGGGATCTTCTTGGAAAAAGAATCTAGGTTTGCAATTGACTTCCTTTTAGGGTTTGAAAAGCTTCCTTCTAATGATCTTGACCTAAAAGAGTAATAATCCCCTTATTTCCTCCATTTATTTCTTTGTTATCCTTCCTCCTACCTTTCTCTAGGTTGGAACCTTTCTGTTCCATGGTATAAATCGCTCTAAAGCTCTAAAACCCTACCTTTCTTGCTACTTATGCTTAGGGTTTGCTCATTTGATGAAGAAAGGTGCTAGATGGACGAGTTCACAGCTTATGGTAGGATTTCCTACCCTACTTTCACGTGTTTTCTTCTTTTTGGGAGTTTATCTTCTAATTAGAGGCAAGTTTTATAACTTGCTCCACATTTATTGCTTACCATAAGTTTGCTATCTCATGTTCTTGCTTGAAAATGACGATCCATGCACTAAAAAGCTATACTTGACTTGGATTTCGATTTTTATAATGTTCCTTGTTCTGATCTTAGTTCTAGATAAACCTGTGATCATGTGTACGTTATTCCTAAGGTATAATATGATTTTGATCAGGTTGGTTTGACAACGTATGGTGCTAAGCACCTATCAACCAATGGTCAATTTTAGGGTTTAAAGCTAATTTCTTCTATAAACCCATGGCCCGATGATGGTGCCATTGCAACAACCCTATGGTGTTGTCTTCATCACAACTGATGGTTGGGATCAAAGGTGTCAGATGATGGTGACAACCTATGGTCACCCACTTAGGTCAGGTTTTGGATCAATTAGAAGTTTAATGATCAACCATTAAGTACCCTACTGATGTTATCAATCAATGATGACATTAGCTTAATATTTGATGCTAAGTAATGAATATAGTGTTGATCTAACAACCTATGGT
Source organism: Alisma plantago-aquatica (assembly GCA_963693085.1). NCBI lineage: Eukaryota > Viridiplantae > Streptophyta > Magnoliopsida > Alismatales > Alismataceae > Alisma > Alisma plantago-aquatica. Next base: position 663,171,528 of record OY856412.1, on the reverse strand, counting down.
TACTTAATGGTCACCAATGATGGTGGATCTGGTCTCTACAACCTATGGTGAGTTAACCATTGCAGTTGTAGCATCAATTAAGCCTTAGACCAATGGTTTCTTGGGTCACTTGATGCAATGGTCGAACCTATACTATAATTGATGGTTTTAACATATGAACTTGACCCAATGGTCAAGATCTAATGTTTATTCCTCCAATAAAGTGGAATGATGGATAATGTAATATATTGGTCCTAATAATGTGATTTATAGGGTTTCCTTTATATGATCAACTTAAGGATCTTACTTGTTGACAATAATTGGCTTGTTTTAAATGAACAGTCGATTGTGGGTTTTACCCTACTCTCAATGGAATGTTTTGCATTGTTAATCAAGGGATGTCTAGGGTTAAATGGTGACTCTTTCTAGAGCACAAATTAAGGACTTCATAGGTGGTTTATCCAAAGTGTTTACTTATGTGAACAACCAATGGTCTTACCTTTTAAACATCCAATGGTTCTGGGTGACATTGTGGTATGGTGATATGGGTTGAATGATGATGGAACAAATGGAGGGTTACCCATAACAAGGTAGTCTTACCTATTTACTCACATGAATAGAAGGGATGATTGCCATATTGTGTTGATATGTAACCCGAATGAGGTATAGCTTGTTATACCTAGCTTTAATATAACTAAATGATGGTAATTGGGTATATGAATAGTCCTTGAATGATTAATACAATCATGGAGTACTCTCTTATTGTTGTTGAAACCCTAGTATGATATAACCCGATGGTTACACATTGATTTATGTGTTCATATTTGAGAATAGTATGGAATGTGATGGTGATGCTTCACCTTTTGCATCCATGATCTAATGGGGATGCCATGAGTTAGGGTTTGGGTATGAGTGCTGATTAGCAACATTAATATAAATTATCTTGTTGAATCTAACTCTAACACAAATAGATAAAGATGAGTATTCATGTTTAACATTCATATATGATGGAATGATGGTGGAATAACCTCCTTAATATGATCATAACCTTAATGTGTTAATTGATGGTTATCATAGCCACATGGTTGATACTTTCTTATGCTAAACATGTTCATTATAAAAATGATGAGGGTTATTCATATCTACATTCCTTTAATGTTGATGTAATAAAGGAATGCTCTTAATGTTTTTATAGCCCTTCTATGATTTTTTATGAATATCTCCTGGATCATTAATGCAATATTGTGTTGATCCGGTGTATTATATGTAAGTAATGTTGTTGAGCCTTGTTATAAGTCATGCAAAGATAATGATAATCTTGCAGGGAATAGTATGATGGTCTGAATGACCTTTGGGCATGGTTGAGATCGGAATGAGGTGTAATACTCCTGTGTTGATAAGGGTTGATACCATGTGATATTATGAAAAGGATTTATATCTTGTGATAGTATGACGATCTTAATGACCTTTGGGCATGGTTGAGCCCTGAATGAGCTGTAATCCTCTTATGTTGATAAGGGTTGATACCCTGTGATATTGTGAAAAGGATTTATATCTTGTGATAGTATGATGACTAGTGTGCTCTCATGAATGGCAAGTAAATAGTTCCATGTGATGATGATATGAGAAATTATGTTTGACATGTTTTATATCTTTTAAAAGTTATGATATTTATATGCTTGCTAGAAGTGAATTAGGGTTTGTATGTCCACTTGTTTGATGCAGCCTTAATTCACCCAATTGACATAACTAATCAAGTGCAACTCTAATCATGTAGTGCCCTATGCCGTAGAGCCATCTTTGGTGTCACAACTTGCTGGATGGTGAAATGATTATTCCTAAGGGAAACTCAGAGTGCATACTGTTAAGTATGTGGTGGTGGTACTTTGAGGATATATCATTGTCATCCACAATGCAGATTGTGGAGGATGGCTATGGTCATGCCTCATACATCTGATGTTATTGGGAATGGTTGTGGTCATGTCTCAGTGATTATAACATGATGTTATTAGAGGATAATTGCAGTTGTATCTCAGTGATGGGGTTTGAATACCCTAGAGGCTATCGTGATGACCTGTACCAAAGTGGGCTAGTTACAGGACTATATGTCAACGTGGTGGCATCTTTGACTGATATGTCACTGCTTTTTTATTCATACTGACCGAGGGTAAGAGAACTTAGGATACTAACACTCCTAGATCTTATACGGAACCGAATAGCCCTTAGAAAGGGTCGGTTGGACTTTGAATGGTACAATTCAAATTCCCCAGGGCGTAATAAAAGATGTAATACATTCGTGTAGCATATTTGCTTAGGGTTATACACATCATTTCACATTGGATGAGAACCCTTGTTTGTTATCTTTACATAAAGATGTTTCTTAGTACAGTTAAGAGATAGTAGATATACTTAGTTTGTGGATATGCTTAAGATTGTAGATGCATACATACAGTAGCTATGCTTGTGTTGATAACTATACTGCTACTGTTGATTATAATCATGATGTTAGCTATCTCATGTTGTTAGTTATGTTTAGGATGCTAGCCATGCCTTTGTAACTAGAGATGCATATACTGCTAATCATGGTTATCCAGATAGTTGTGCTAATGTTGTTTTCTCTTCTTATGATGTTGATATGTTCAACCAATTAGACATGCTCGTGTTGTTAGTTATGCTATGTTACTAGACTTGCTCATGATGCTAGATATGCATATGCTACTGAATTGCATATATTGTCAACAAGATAAAGGATGATAGTCTGGATAATGATGATAGTTATTATATGCTTCTTTATGTATTTTGTTAATCATCAGTACTGTTGAGCATATTTGTTATATCTGATTAAACTTCTTAACTATTTAATTACTTAAAAATGTTGTAATCAATAAACATTGTTGGAGGTTATATCTCTTGTTGGGACATGGGTCTCATCCTTGTGGTTCGCCACATTTTTTTAGGTAATTGGAAGTGATAAAACAAAAATGTGGCAGCAAAGAGGATCTATAGTAATGAATCTTTGAGAAAGTTGATTAGATGTCTAGTGTGTCCTAGAGTCATCCCTGTACTCTCAGGTCTGGACATGAAAAGTTTGTATATGGTGTTGCAAACGAATCCGACTTTTGTTAGCATATTAATGCTTGTTTGTGTGGCATATGCAAATATTATTCTCCTGTGTATATATGTTGTGGCTAAGGAAATAGAAAAATTTATATCAAATTCTTGGCAGAGTATGGATATAAGAAATATGTTGGGCTCTTATGCAAATGTTTCTGAGCGGGTGCTGACGTTGAAATCGGTTTTAATTTACCCATATTTTTGGGTATGTGATTAATTAGTGATTGATTGTGTTTTATGTTTTGAGTAATCTCGTTTAGCGTAACAAGTTCTCACAACATCACTATGGGATATCAACCCCTTTATCATACCAGTAGAGGGTACCACTTTACAATAGGCATCAGGCCATCACCATGTCATAGGACTCATTTACATCATTCCTATATTACAAGTATCTCAACATGCCTCATAAAGGCTCATTCAACCAGTGTCACATCATACTTAACATAACATGCACTAGCTATGATATCCAACTTTACATCACCTGTATGGTTAGAAATTGATAAACAAGAAAGAGGAAACATCTAAATCCATGTGTCACATCACTATCTCCTCATGCCTCCACTACTCATAATCATTACCATGGCATACCCAAGGAATAACATGCATTCAAACTACAAGGTTAGGGGTTCAAAGACAAGAGAGATAATATCATAACATACTAGACATTCTAAGAAAGTGAAGCAAACATGTCACATTACTCATCATTGGGATTAGGGTTTTCCCTCCATAGCCGAATAGGGTTTGGAAGCTAAATTCAACCACTAATCCTAGGTTCACAATTTCCCATCATCTTGGAGCATCCTTAGGGTTAAAGATCATGATTAGAGTAGATTAGATGTCATCCAAACAACACGTTATGTGACTTATGTATTACTCATACAAGGATACCATCATGTGCACTACCATATATCTCAACCACCTACCAACATCATGTCTCAACCACTCCACATAACTAGCTCGCGACCTCACCACTTAGTCCATGTCATATCGTGACACCTAGAGTGGATCGACAATGACACCTAGGGTTAATGTTCCATCACCAAAGACATAGCACTTGTTGCAACCTCTTGGATCATAGGTATCTTGACCTCAAGAAGAGACATGCATGTCTCATCCTCAAGCAATGGAATCATGTCGCGACCTCTTCCAAGGGTGTGTCATGAACAAAACTAAGACTAGATCAAGTCCCAAAATAAGGGCAACAACCTCTCCAAAATAGGTGTCAACATCAACATCAATCCTCAAGTGTTGCGATCTCCATCAATACTAGGTACAACACATCAAAAGGGAAGCATCTTGCCCAAGATGAACTATGGTCACAAACAACATGGGGTAGGTGTTAGGGATGTCAATGAGTAAGGGTTAACCCATTTATCCTTTACCCATTCCCTTTAGGGGAAGGGGAAGGTTATATGGTTTTCTTACCCTTTACCCACCTCTCACTACCCTCTAACCCGCTACCTTAGTGGGTAAGGGTAACGATAAGCCATTACCCATACCCTCCAACCCGCTAACCGCCAATACTTATATAAAATATATTAAATGTATAGTCATTGTGATGTTTAAGTCTATGTATTATTCAATATTATGTGGTCCTCATTTGATACAATACATGGCATTCTTATCTATATCTTATGTAGATAAATTGGTTGTGTATACAACACCGTTTAACAATAACTTTTATGTTGTATTGTCATTTAATATCTTTATAGTGCAGCATCATTTTCTTTTGGGGGAAACTTTTTTGTTCATAATTAATATTAGGAGTTCAAACAATTATTTCCTTGCTAATAGAATCATTTTGAATAATTAATAAACATTATGGAGTATCTTGATATTTCAATGAAATATATAAATGTATTAGGTAGACTATTATTGGTAATATAGCACAAATTTTCAGAAGACATAGAAAGTTCCCGCTACACCCTTACCCTCTCCATTTACCCTGTGGGTAAGAGGGTAAGGGTAAGGATATTGGTGGAGTGGGGAATTACCCATACCCCTTACCCTCTACTCTTGATGGGTAAGGGTAACAACAATAAATTACCCTCCCCATCCCTTACCCATTGAGAGTCCTAGTAGGTGTCTCAACCACCCCAAGGGATGATGTCAAGCTCTAAAAATAGAAACAAAACTAAGGGAAAACCATGATCAACATGAAGGAAAAGGCTCATGCAAAATGATCACCATGAACCCTAGGTCGTACATCATGATACCATAATGAAGGATCTATCCTAAGAGAAAGGAAACCATGAATAAGGTACCCAAAATAGAACCTAAACTTCCCTTAACATCTAGGTACACAATCATTATGCATGTGAGAAAAACTAAGGTTAAAAGGATGGGGGAAGATTACTATAACACCACAATCATTAAAATCAGGTATGTGAAATTAGGGTTTTAGATTTCATTAAAACCAAGCAAGATAATCACTACCAAACAAGTTTTAGAGATTATCATCATCTAATATCATGTTAGGAAAACGTTTTAAAGAGAGAATAAAGTAGCTTGCATGTATGAAAGAGTGCAAATAATAAATAGGCAAAGAGTTATATAACCCGCCTTAAGATGATCACCACCAAGAGATCCAAACTCCAAGATCAAGAGCCCCAAGCACACGATCCAAGGGTTTAAGAAACTTCACCAAAAGCTACACACCTGGCCACAAGAGCACCTCAAGAAGGAGAAGACACCAAGGTCAAATCTAGCCCAAGGAAAGAAGCAAAGAAGCTCTTGTCCAAACCAAACGAGAAAGGGGGAAAGAGAGGAGAAATCCTCTTCACACTTGGGTCTACCTTGTCAAGACATGATCTATGACCCTTGTGATGAGGAGTTTCTTTCCCAAATGACTAACATGGAAGAACCATGGTCTACGACTGAGAAAAGAGAGGAAGATGGAGGTAGGATATAAAAAGAAACATCAACTTAGAAGACAAACACTTATCAAAGATGGATGATGAGCTCAGATCACCACCATCACCATATGTAGGAGGAGATTGATCCCCCAAGATCCAAGAACGAACCTCCTTGCTCCACCAAGCTCCAAGAACAATAAAATAAGGAGGAATAAGATAGATGGCCGAAATGGTTGCAAACAAGGAAAGTTAAGGGGTTATATAGATGAAGGATGAGAGAGAGAACAAAGGATGAAGTGTCAACATATTAAGGGACCCAAGGGTCACTTGTCCTTGCAAAAAATCAACATGCACTCACATGCAACCAATTAAAAATTACATGCAAGACATGGTGATACACTCTAGGTAGTGTCTCAAACACCATGTCATCCCCCATGGTCGCAGTCGCGACTATCCTAGGGTGCACCTCCATGATCGCGACACCACCATCTAGTCTGAGACAAGGTACCACCATCAACCCTATATAGAGACAACACATGATAGGTCATCCATATCAACCCAAGACCTCCCTATATTATCTAGGTCATGACCCTACACTCTAGAGGAGGTGTCTCAACCAAAAAACCATCCAAAATAGACCTAGGTCGCGGCCCATGGTCTAAACAACCCAACATACTTCATGGGTTGAGACATCCAACATGCATGGAAACCCTGATCACCCTTAAGGTGTCAACTCCTCAACCATATCTCAAACAAGGAACTCTACTCTTTCTCTTTCCTCTAAATGATGTCAAGAAATATAGAGAACACTCTAGAGGTGGCAAATTGTACATCAACCCCTACATTGGGTAAATTGCAATTTACACCAAAATTAGCACAGAATTCACAAACAACAACCAAACAAGCTCAAAGTTGAAACTTAAGTTCTCCACAAGCCCTAATAACATCTAAAAGGATTAGAGAAAGGTTGTAAGAACAAGATTATGCCAAAGCAAATAGGGTTACCCCAAAACCCAGGTCAGGATCCTTATAAGCAATAAACCCCTAACAAAGATTTTGCCCCCAAATCCAAAGTGAAAAGAGACGGGTACTACTTCCATAACTCTATCTCAAGCCCCTACTATGGTCAACCCAAAACAAATATAAAATAGATGCAGACATATCAGAATGAAACAAATCCATCTGACCTATCTCAACTCAAGGGTTAGCCTCTCCTTCTAGTTGACTCAAGGTGTAAAGTCAAACCGTCGCTTGTTGCCATCCTTGTTCCCCACTGACCTGTCCAGAGGAACCCACCTATGATGCCTATCGATGTCCTCCTCCCCCACCACTACTGAATAGCTATCTCTACAAGCCCTACTGGCTCTACCTCAATGGTTGGGTCACCTCATCATCTTTCACAGGGAAAAATGATCTAATATGCCCAAACTGTCCACACTTATACAACATCTTATTCTCATACCAAGGCCTAGGCGGGCCTGTCACAGACACTGAGGCGCCACTCTAGGCTCCTACAGGAGGCAAAGTACAACTCCTTCTCTTACTTGGTGACTGTGGGCTCTGATCTCCAAACCATAACATAAACACGATTAAAACTTAGCGGAAGCAAGTCGGTAATCAGCGGAAGAAAAAAATCACGGAAAATTAAAACTTTTCGTGATAAGAGCTTGAATCCATAAAAGCCTCTTTCATAAAATGAGGTAAACTGTTTACATCTCAGGATAATTACTTCTTGAGTAATTATATACATCAAGATACAAAATCGCAAGATCACTATACAAAAGACTCCAAGACCTGAGAGTACAGAGGACACATAGGACTGACTCTAACTACACCATATGGCAGGACAATCTCCACCTGAGATTACTGCTGCCCCTGATGCTGCTGCTGAGACTGATCACCTGTAGGCTGGTTCCTTCGTCTCCGACGTCCACCTAAAAAGTTGAAGCCTACGGGGTGAGACAATTATACATAATTGTCCCAGTGAGAGTTATAACTCTTCGCCAGAAGCTTTATTATAACATCAAAGATTATTTTAAACAGTAAAGCCTTCAAAGCATTCTATAAGAGTTGCAGGTATAACAAGATCTCTACAACTTAGGAGATATGGAGAATATCAACATTATTGCAATGTAACATCAATCAACTAACTTGGAGTCATCTCTAACAATTTATACTACATGGTTGATTATGTTTTACAAACAACATTATGCCCTGTGGAGATGAGGCTTACCACTCATACTCCAACTGATCGCTGAGAAGCCGCATCAATATCATACATAGGTCATTAAGAGAGCCGGATTCTCATGACCTTCACCTTCCTCTGTCAGTAAGAGGATCACTTGTAGGACATCTCGTGTCTCTACTACTATAGCTCACCAGGGTAAACTGGTCCTTCGCTATTCTAGAGTCACAGTGGCGTTATGTACTCTCTTCGTCATCAGGAGGTTTCATGTTTACCTACCACTGATATGGATATCTGTGCTTTCTTCGTCATCAGGAGGTTTCATGTTTACCTACCACTGATACGATATGGAAAAATAGTGAAGGATGGATGGATTACACATCTACATCACTTTCCTACACTAGGATGTAAGGTTCTACACATCCATGTACCCCACATACTCAAAAGTATGTGCTCCAGGAGTTCCCTGAGGAAAACTTGTTTCACCATCACTTAATCTCTGACAATGATGGATCTATGATCAGGGCTCTACATTATGCTTGATTAGTTAGGTACATTCAGTATTCTTTAACAGCATACATTGTTCTTCAAACAATAACAGTAGCATAGCAGCTATAAAAGAAGAATACTAAATGTAACAGGCCTAACTCATATCAGTCATCATTTCTCATTATCCTCATCTCAAGTCATTTCTAAGGCATGACTTTGATGGTATTCATGGCTCTCACAGCCCATTATCAGTATAGGATGCCACTGACAAGACATCAAATTACTTTACTTATTCATAAGGCTAACAACATGCCTTCAATGAATATAACATCATATCAGAACCTGCATGGTTAATACAACTGGTAAAGGTAATACAAAAATGAGGAATATCCTTCCTACTCTTGTCATAAGAGTTTAAATCTCTAATTCTTATCAAATAGAGTTTAATATTCAAAAGCCTGCCATTACCCTTGAATTAGGGTTTACTATTCTCATTACATGTCATCACCCTTGAATTAGGGTTTACTATTCACATTAAGGTGAATTGAACTCATAACATCATCATGTATGAGTAACATCTTCATTGATGATCTTAGTTTAGTTAAAAGTTCATTATTTATCACAATTAGGGTTTCTATGATCTCACACAGGTGGATCATACCCTAATTATGCTCATTTCTGTGTATTGGGGATGCTTCAATTGAGTTTCCACTTAAAAAGGGTACTTTCTATCTCTAGAAGTACTTTCTCTCCCTAGAAGTACTTTCTCTTTCATCATAAGGTTAGGTGATGTCAACATCACTCTAAAATAGGTTGGGTTGAGTCATCATAGGCTAACATAGCCAAAAACATCACCATTATGTGATTAGAGTTACTTTCTCTCTCTAGGGTACTTTCTCTCTCTAGAGTACTCTCTCTTTCATCATACTAATGGTTGATGATAACATTAGACTAGATCAAGTTGGATAGAGTCATTATGACTAAAAACATCATTCTCATGTAATTAGGGTTTGATTTGGGCAACATTGGACCATTTACATCATCAAATGATTGAATGAGGTCAACCTTGAATCACATTGATTGATTTCAATCATTAATCATCAATTGAGTTGAGATCGATTGAAAGTGTTGACCGTTTGCCCACTTTGACTTTCCAAGACCGCGATCCTCCTTCTAACTCCAAGACCGCGAGCCCCCTTAGGCTTCAAGACCGCGAGCCATCATGCATTCAAGACCGCGAGCCATCATACATTCAAGACCGCGAGCCATCATGCATCCAAGACCGCGAGGGTCATGAAGACCGTTTAGCTAGTTTGACCATAGGACCGCGAGGCCCTTCGTGGTCTTGAGACCGCGAGCCTCCTCTCGGTCTTGAGACCGTGAGCCTCCTCTCGGTCTTGAGACCGCGAGCCCTCTCACGGTCTTGAGACCGCGAGGCTCTCATGGTCTCAGTCGCTTAGTCCTTCAATCAAGACTCAAAGATGCAACCGATAATGTCAATCGAGGTTGAAGCCTTCAAAAGGTCCCATCTATGTTGACCACCTATGGATTGGGTTAATTAAGGTTATGCTTAACCAATTGGCCATTCAATTGACCCTCAATTGTTGACCAATTATGATTGAAATCGATTCAATTAGGATCTGTCAATGTTCACCCATCATCACTCAACAATGTGCATCAACACAAAGTTGAACCCTTCAATTGAGCTCCAATTGGGCCCAAACTTGGCCCAAACGGTCTTGAGGTCATGTGGGTGGGCCCCAAATGGTCTTGAGACCGTTTGCTCAAGATTTCATTAAAATCTAAGGTGATTTGATAGAGATTGAACCATGATTGAGCCACAAAACAGAATTTTGATTAAATTGATAACTTATTTGCAATTGGGTCCTCAATTGGTCAAATTACTCAACCCTATACCTTAAAACGGTCTTGGGTGATTTTCCTCTCGGTCTTGAGACCGTTTGGATGAGTTCCAAACGGTCTTGAGACCGTTTGCCCATCCAATTTTGGATTCTAGTGCAAATTTATCAAAGTCTGACCCATTGAGTTGATGATCGTGTCAATATTTTATTGCAATGTAATTTGGTGTAAATGTACCTTCAATTGGTCAACTAATCTTGACCCCAGACCTCCAAACGGTCTTGGTTGATTACCCTTGCGGTCTTGAGACCGTTTGGTGACCCCCAAACGGTCTTGAGACCGTTTAGGTCAATCAACCCTAAAAACCCTAATTAGATCACCATAATTTCAGTACTGATTTTATCTAGGGTTAGCCCTAGTATTCACCCTTCAACTCTTATCCCGTTTGAAATTAGACCATCAAACTTGGTGAGTTGTTAATTAACATAATTTTGAACAGTAATCTCATACGGTCAACGCTTAGTCAACGACCTTACACGGTCTTGAGACCGTTTGCCCAAAAAGGCAATTTCAGACCGTTTGAGAATCAGAAATAAATTCAAATAAAGTTGTTAGTTAAAAAGGTTATATCTCCCGATTCCTTTGGAGTTAGCCTCCCAAATTTTGAGGGTAATTAGCCTATATAATTAGGAACAGGTTTCTTATACGGTCCATGCCCGGTCAACGGGGCCAAACGGTCTTGAAGACTGTTTTCCCTGTCGCGGTCTCGAGACCGTTTGCTCACCTCGCGGTCTTGAGACCGAGAGAGCAAACCGGTGAGACCGTTTAAGGAAGTGAAAAGCGGTGGTTTTTCTTGGAAATCACGCCTTAATCTTCTAGCTGAAGAACAGTACCAATATCCCATGGTTTTTCTTGCAAAAATAGCAGGGAAAAGTAGGGAAACACTAAGAGCTATCATCGAACCGCATATAGAGATGTATATAATAAAGCATGGGTTTAGAGTTATAAAACCCGCCTAAGGCTTGCTCCTTGAGCTCCAAGCTCTAATGGTGTCCTTGAGTTCTTACAGGTTGGCCAAGGTGAAAACTCCAAGGAAGGATGAAAAGAAACGGCTAGAAAGGTAGGGTTTCAAGAGTTAGCCATGAAGATGACCTTGAATTCGAGTTCTTACCATGGAATTAGGCAAGAAGAGGGGTTTAGACCTACCTTGCACCCCTTGGTCGTCCTCCTTAGCTCCAAGGCAGTCCTTGGTCGTCTTTGGTGAAATGAAACAGTAAGGGAACGAAGGGTAAGTTCCTTTGCAACTAAGGGAAGGAGAGCTTATATACATGGGGTAGGATTTTCAATATTAGTTCATAAGTTGTCCATAATTCCAACTAGGTCCCTCCTTCTTTACTTGATCGTCCCTTCCTCTTTATTCTAAGGACAAACCTTCTCTTATGGTCTTAGGAAAAGAAGGTAAAGGAGAGCAAGCTAATAATGAGGTACATACATAAAGAGATATTACACATATACCCTGATTATTCAATCACAAGGCATACCTCATAACTTGATAATTCAATTGAGGTGACTCCCTCATCATTTCTTCTCTTAATGATGGCAAGAGTCTAAAAAGATACATTAGATGACATATTTTCACAATTTTTATCCCTTAATTTGGGTAAATTGCATTTTACTCCAAACTAGGGTTTCAAGCACCGAGATTGCTTCCACAGCTGCACCTTGGTGCCTTAGCTTGGGAAATCCCTCAAACTATGCTAAAAAGATTTCTCATGATGTCTCAACATCAGAGGAACATCTCATCATGTGCAAATTGCAAGCTAACCCTTTTAACTGGGTAAATTGCACATAGGTCCCTGTATATCAAAACAATGCTACTACTTTAAATAAAAAGGATCAAATACTGAGATATATGTTTCTGAGAGCTTAATTACATGCTCAGAGTTAATCACAAAGATTTAATTACATATTTAGGTAAAACACCTAGGGTTAACTCATAACCCAGGTCAGGGATGTTACAAATTATCCACCCCTTACAAGGATTTCGTCCCCGAAATCGATAAAACATACTAAGAGAAAAGGGCAGAATACTTCCTTCTCATCTCATCCTCTAACTCCCAAGTGGCTTCTTCAATACCACGATGGTTCCAGAGGACTTTCACAAGACTTATATCTTTCTTCTTTAACTTTTTAATTTGTTTATCAAGGATTGACACTGGTCCCTCCTCATAGGATATGTCATCATTCAATTCTACTTCCATGGGTTGTAGAACCGACTCGGTGTCTGGGTGACATTTCTTCAGCATAGAAATGTGAAACACAGGATGTAACCTCTGTAATTCTGGGGGAAGTTTTAGTTTATATGCTACCTTTCCAATCCGTTCAATGATTGGATAAGGCCCCATATATCTAGGAGCTAACTTCCCTTTCCTTCCAAAATGAAGGACCCCTTTCCAAGGTGAGACCTTAAGATACACTCTGTCTCCAACCTGGAACTCTAAGGGTCTACGACATTTGTCAGCATAAGATTTCTGCCTATCCTGAGCAGTCTTAATCTTATGTTGTATTACTTTAATCTTTTCTGTGGTTTGCTGCACCAGGTCAGGACCTAACAACTGATGCTCACCAGTCTCAAACCAACACAAGGGTGATCTACAACGTCTACCATATAAGGCTTCATAAGGTGCCATATCAATACTATGCTGATAGCTATTGTTATAGGCAAACTCTATCAAGCTTAGGTGTAGATCCCAACTTCCGGTGAACTGGAGAACACATGCTCGCAACAAGTCTTCTAAGGTTTGTATGGTCCTTTCCGGCTGTCCATCAGTCTGTGGATGAAAGGCCGTACTAAACCTCAGCTTAGTGCCTAAGGCTCTGTGCAACTGTTCCCAGAAACGACTTGTAAACTGAGGACCTCTGTCAGAAACTATTGTGACAGGAACTCCGTGCAAACGCACTATCTCTTGAACATACAACTCTGATAACCTTTCAGCAGAATATGTTGTTTTGATAGGTAAGAAATGTGCTGTCTTAGTCAACCTATCAACAATTACCCAAATGGAATCATGTCCTTTGCTTGTCCTGGGTAGGCCAACAACAAAGTCCATGGTCACATGGTCCCACTTCCACTGTGATATGGGTAAAGGTTGCACTGTTCCTGCAGGCTTCTGGTGTTCAGCTTTAACTTGCTGACACACAGGACACCTCAGAACAAACTCGGCAACGTCCTTTTTCATCCCAGGCCACCAATACAGATCCTTCAAATTCCGATACATCTTGGTGCTCCCTGGATGCATAGCATACATGGAAGAATGGGCTTCTTCCAGGACTAACTTTCTCAAGTTATCCACATCTGGCACTATCATTCTTCCATTATAACAAGCTACTTGATCTCCTGAGTCATGAAAACTATCTTGCTTCTCATTTCCATACTTAGATCTTATATGTTGAACTGCAGCATCACCTAGCTGTGCCTCTTTAATCTGCTCCCTTAGAGTAGGTTTAATATGCATCTCAGCTAACAAACCGGTTAACAATGACACTTTCAACTGTACATTGTCTTGCCTTAAAGAGATAAGCATATCTCTTCTAGAGCATACTAAAGAGTTTAGTTGTGCTCTATTCATGGTTGATGTTGCTGATTTCCTACTCAAGGCATCTGCAACAACATTGGCCTTGCCTGGATGGTAATCAATTGTACAGTCATAGTCCTTGATTAATTCCATCCAGCGACGTTGCCTCATGTTAAGCTCATGCTGAGAGAAGATATACTTAAGGTTTTTATGGTCTGTGAAAATCTGGAATGTCTCTCCGTAGAGATAATGTCTCCAGATCTTCAAAGCATGAACCACAGCAGCTAACTCCAGATCGTGTGTTGGATAATTATCCTCGTGTTTCTTAAGCTGTCGGGAGGCAAAAGAAATCACTTGTTTATCCTGCATCAACACACATCCTAGTCCGTTCTTAGAAGCATCACAGAAAACTACATATCCTTTTCCTTGTTCAGGTAGCACTAACACAGGTGCACTTGTCAACCTCTCCTTCAGCAACTGGAAAGATTGTTGACACTTATCACTCCAAGAAAAAGGAACATCTTTCCGGGTTAACTTGGTCAAAGGTAAAGCTATAGAACTAAAGTTCTTAATGAACCTTCGATAATAGCCAGCTAACCCCAAGAAACTTCGAATCTCCGTCGGTGTCTTTGGTTGTTCCCATTGTAGAACAGTTTCTACCTTTGTAGGGTCAACACGAATTCCCGAGGCGGATATCACATGACCAAGAAAAGATACTTCTGGCAGCCAAAACTCACACTTGCTGAACTTAGCGTACAGCTTATGTTCTCTTAGCAGGGTCAAAGCTTGGCGAAGATGCTGCTCATGCTGCTGAGCATCCTTACTATAAATCAGAATGTCATCTATGAAGACGACAACACACTGATCAAGGAAAGGTCGAAAAACTCGATTCATGAGTTCCATAAATGCAGCTGGTGCATTGGTTAGTCCAAACGACATAACCGTGAACTCATAGTGACCATATCTTGTCCTAAAGGCAGACTTGGATATGTCACTATCCTTAATACGGAGTTGATGATATCCAGACCTCAAGTCTATTTTTGAAAAGACTGTTGCACCACGCAACTGGTCAAAGAGATCATCAATCCTCGGCAGAGGATACTTATTCTTTATTGTTACTTTATTGAGTTGTCTGTAGTCAATGCACAACCGCATTGACCCATCTTTCTTTTTAACAAACAAGACCGGAGCACCCCAAGGTGAAGTACTCGGTCGGATAAAACCTTTCTCAAGTAACTCTTGAAGCTGTTTCTTGAGTTCTGCCATCTCGGCAGGCTCCATCCTATACGGAGTTTGAGCTATGGGTTTCGTATCTGGGATCAGATTAATTTCAAAATCAATTTCCCGAGGTGGTGGTATACCAGGAAGTTCTTCAGGAAACACATCCTCGAATCCCCTGACTATGGGAACTTCAACAGGATTGGTCCTTTCCTTGGTAACATCTACCACATGGGCTAAGAATGCATAACATCCTTGCCTCAACAGCTTATCAGCAACCATAGCTGACACAAGACAGGTAGGCAGAATCTTTCTTTCACCTTGAAAGATCCATGTGTTGCTTTCATCAGCAAACACAGCCAACTTGGACTCACAATCCAAGAAAACTCTATACCTTTCTAAGGTATCCATCCCAAGGATTATATCAAATCCCTGCATATCAAGTGGTATAAGATCCACTTGAATGCGATGGTCAGAAAAGAAAAGGATGCAGGGAGAACATACCTCCTACAAAACGGTAGACCCACTCAACGGAGTCTCTAACAACAAACTATCTGCTCTATGGCTAACAATCACATTGCAGTTACAAATCACTTCACGAGTGATGAAAGAGTGTGTGGCACCCGGATCAATCAGAACGGATACAACACAGGATGTAGACATATCAGAATATAAAAATTTCATCTGACCTGCCACTACCCGTGGATTGACCACTGCCTCAGGTGGGTTCATAGCATAGAACCTCGCAGTCGCCTGGTGTTGAGGTGGTGCTGATGATCCAGCTTGAGACGCTTGTCCATGTCCTCGAGCTGCTCCTTGATATTGTCTATTCTGAGATCCCTGTTGGTTCTGTCTCGGGGGTTATTGTGTCACACTGACAGCCCTAGAATGGAAATCCTTCATCAAGTGTCCCACCTTACCACAGTTGTAGCAACTCTTCTCCTGTTGCTGTGGTCTGGGTGGTCCAGTAACTGACACTGATGCAGAACTGTGCGTCCCTTGAAGCGGTTGACTCCGTCCTCTACCTCTGCTTGGTGTCCATTGAGTTTGAAAACTCGATCTGGGTGGTGGAGGGTTAGGTGCAGAGAATCTAGGTTTCTTGGAATCCCTAGATGAAGAACCCTGGAACTGTGGATATCTTTTATGGGTTTGTCTTTTCTCAACCACAGATCTCTGTATCCTTTGGACTGACTCAACGAAGGTAAAGAATCTCTATCTATTTTCTAAGGCAGACACATGGGTTGACATATCAGAATTCAAACCCTTCTCGAATCTTCTGATTCTTTCCTCATCCGTAGCAGCCATGTGCGGATAGAATCGCAACAACTCCATGAACTTAGCTTCATACTCACTAATGTTCATCATACCCTGCCTTAATTTCTCAAACTGAGAGATCTTCTCATCTAGGAAGGTCTTTGGAAAATATCTATTGACAAATTCCCGACGAAACTCTTCCCATGAGAACTCTACTCCAGGTCTCTTCTACTCTTCCATGTTCCACCAGTGACCAGCACTGCCCTTGAGAAGATAGACAGCATGTCTAACCTTCTCAGCTTCCGGAATCATAAGAATCCTGAAAGCCTTCTCCAACTCTGTCAACCATAAGTCGGCATCTGCAGGGTCGGAAGTTCCGAAGTACTCGATAGCTCCGACACGACGAAGTCGTTCGAATGTCTTACCGATACCTTGTGCTTTAGGCTGGACAGGTGCCCTAGGTGTAGGAATGGGCATCCTATCGGTCATATGTGTCATGGCAGTCATGAACTGCCCGAACATCGTCTGTACAGCTGGATCACTCATGTCAGCTGGGTCGAACTGGGGTGGCTCTCTTGGAGACTCAGGTGCAGGTTGTTCTATTCTCGGAACTCTTGCACCGCCTCGAGGTGCACTAGCACTACTCTCTGCCACGTGCTCATCACGATGTTCTGACATTCTTATGTATCTTCTTCTCCTGAGGAGCAGAAGATTCTATTAGATGAGGAAGGAGTACTAAAGGTAGACTCGACATCCTAAGTCCTATGCCTCTGTAGACTCAACTGAACCTGGAGCTCTGATACCACTAATTGTGGGCTCTGATCTCCAAACCATAACATAAACACGATTAAAACTTAGCGGAAGCAAGTCGGTAATCAGCGGAAGACAAAAATCACGGAAAATTAAAACTTTTCGTGACAAGAGCTTGAATCCATAAAAGACTCTTTCATAAAATGAGGTAAACTGTTTACATCTCAGGATAATTACTTCTTGAGTAATTATATACATCAAGATACAAAATCTCAAGATCACTATACAAAAGACTCCAAGACCTGAGAGTACAGAGGACACATAGGACTGACTCTAACTACACCATATGGCAGGACAATCTCCACCCGAGATTACTGCTGCCCCTGATGCTGCTGCTGAGACTGATCACCTGTAGGCTGGTTCCTTCGTCTCCGACGTCCACCTAAAAAGTTGAAGCCTATGGGGTGAGACAATTATACATAATTGTCCCAGCGAGAGTTATAACTCTTCGCCAGAAGCTTTATTATAACATCAAAGATTATTTTAAACAGTAAAGCCTTCAAAGCATTCTATAAGAGTTGCAGGTATAACAAGATCTCTACAACTTAGGAGATATGGAGAATATCAACATTATTGCAATGTAACATCAATCAACTAACTTGGAGTCATCTCTAACAAGTTATACTACATGGTTGATTATGTTTTACAAACAACATTATGCCCTGTGGAGATGAGGCTTACCACTCATACTCCAACTGATCACTGAGAAGCCGCATCAGTATCATACATAGGTCATTAAGAGAGCCGGATTCTCATGACCTTCACCTTCCTATGTCAGTAAGAGGATCACTTGTAGGACATCTCGTGTCTCTACTACTATAGCTCACCAGGGTAAACTGGTCCTTCGCTATTCTAGAGTCACAGTGGCGTTATGTACTCTCTTCGTCATCAGGAGGTTTCATGTTTACCTACCACTGATACGGATATCTGTGCTTTCTTCATCATCAGGAGGTTTCATGTTTACCTACCACTGATACGATATGGAAAAATAGTGAAGGATGGATGGATTACACATCTACATCACTTTCCTACACTAGGATGTAAGGTTCTACACATCCATGTACCCCACATACTCAAAAGTATGTGCTCCAGGAGTTCCCTGAGGAAAACCTGTTTCACCATCACTTAATCTCTGACAATGATGGATCTATGATCAGGGCTCTACATTATGCTTGATTAGTTAGGTACATTCAGTATTCTTTAACAACATACATTGTTCTTCAAACAATAACAGTAGCATAGAAGCTATAAAAGAAGAATACTAAATGTAACAGGCCTAACTCATATCAGTCATCATTTCTCATTATCCTCATCTCAAGTCATTTCTAAGGCATGACTTTGATGGTATTCATGGCTCTCACAGCCCATTATCAGTATAGGATGCCACTGACAAGACATCAGATTACTTTACTTATTCATAAGGCTAACAACATGCCTTCAATAAATATAACATCATCATCCATACCTGGATATGATTACCTTCATATCAGAACCTGCATGGTTAATACAACTGGTAAAGGTAATACAAAAATGAGGACTATCCTTCCTACTCTTGTCATAAGAGTTTAAATCTCTAATTCTTATCAAATAGAGTTTAATATTCAAAAGCATGCCATTACCCTTGAATTAGGGTTTACTATTCTCATTACATGTCATCACCCTTGAATTAGGGTTTACTATTCACATTAAGGTGAATTGAACTCATAACATCATCATGTATGAGTAACATCTTCATTGATGATCTTAGTTTAGTTAAAAGTTCATTATTTATCATAATTAGGGTTTCTATGATCTCACACAGGTGGATCATACCCTAATTATGCTCATTTCTGTGTATTGGGGATGCTTCAATTGAGTTTCCACTTAAAAAGGGTACTTTCTCTCCCTAGAAGTACTTTCTCTCCCTAGAAGTACTTTCTCTTTCATCATAAGGTTAGGTGATGTCAACATCACTCTAAAATAGGTTGGGTTGAGTCATCATAGGCTAACATAGCCAAAAACATCACCATTATGTGATTAGAGTTACTTTCTCTCTCTAGGGTACTTTCTCTCTCTAGAGTACTCTCTCTTTCATCATACTAATGGTTGATGATAACATTAGACTAGATCAAGTTGGATAGAGTCATTATGACTAAAAACATCATTCTCATGTAATTAGGGTTTGATTTGGGCAACATTGGACCATTTACATCATCAAATGATTGAATGAGGTCAACCTTGAATCACATTGATTGATTTCAATCATTAATCATCAATTGAGTTGAGATCGATTGAAAGTGTTGACCGTTTGCCCACTTTGACTTTCCAAGACCGCGAGCCTCCTTCTAAATCCAAGACCGCGAGCCCCCTTAGGCTTCAAGACCGCGAGCCATCATGCATTCAAGACCGCGAGCCATCATACATTCAAGACCGCGAGCCATCATGCATCCAAGACCGCGAGGGTCATGAAGACCGTTTAGCTAGTTTGACCTTAGGATCGCGAGGCCCTTCGCGGTCTTGAGACCGTGAGCCTCCTCTCGGTCTTGAGACCGCGAGCCTCCTCTCGGTCTTGAGACCGCGAGCCCTCTCACGGTCTTGAGACCGCGAGGCTCTCATGGTCTCAGCCGCTTAGTCCTTCAATCAAGACTCAAAGATGCAACCGATAATGTCAATCGAGGTTGAAGCCTTCAAAAGGTCCCATCTATGTTGACCACCTATGGATTGGGTTAATTAAGGTTATGCTTAACCAATTGGTCATTCAATTGACCCTCAATTGTTGACCAATTATGATTGAAATCGATTCAATTAGGATCTATCAATGTTCACCCATCATCACTCAACAATGTGCATCAACACAAAGTTGAACCCTTCAATTGAGCTCCAATGGGGCCCAAACTTGGCCCAAACGGTCTTGAGGTCATGTGGGTGGGCCCCACATGGTCTTGAGACCGTTTGCTCAAGATTTCATTAAAATATAAGGTGATTTGATAGAGATTGAACCATGATTGAGCCACAAAACAGAATTTTGATTAAATTGATAACTTATTTGCAATTGGGTCCTCAATTGGTCAAATTACTCAACCCTAGACCTTCAAACGGTCTTGCGTGATTGTCCTCTCGGTCTTGAGACCGTTTGGATGAGTTCCAAACGGTCTTGAGACCGTTTGCCCATCCAATTTTGGATTCTAGTGCAAATTTATCAAAGTCTGACCCATTGAGTTGATGATCGTGTCAATATTTTATTGCAATGTAATTTGGTGTAAATGTACCTTCAATTGGTCAACTAATCTTGACCCCAGACCTCCAAACGGTCTTGGTTGATTACCCTCACGGTCTTGAGACCGTTTGGTGACCCCCAAACGGTCTTGAGACCATTTAGGTCAATCAACCCTAAAAACCCTAATTAGATCACCATAATTTCAGTACTGATTTTATCTAGGGTTAGCCCTAGTATTCACCCTTCAACTCTTAGCCCGTTTGGAATTAGACCATCAAACTTGGTGAGTTGTTAATTAACATAATTTTGAACAGTAATCGCATACGGTCAATGCTTAGTCAACGACCTTACACGGTCTTGAGACCGTTTGACCAAAAAGGCAATTTCAGACCGTTTGAGAATCAGAAATAAATTCAAATAAAGTTGTTACTTAAAAAGGTCATATCTCCCGATTCCTTTGGAGTTAGCCTCCCAAATTTTGAGGGTAATTAGCCTATATAATTAGGAACAGGTTTCGTATACGGTCCACGCCCGGTCAACGGGTCAAACGGTCTTGGAGACCGTTTTCCCTGTCGCGGTCTCGAGACCGTTTGCTCACCTCGCGGTCTTGAGACCGAGAGAGCAAACCGGTGAGACTGTTTATGGAAGTGAAAAGCGGTGGTTTTTCTTGGAAATCACGCCTTCATCTTCTAGCTCAAGAACAGTACGAATATCCCATGGTTTTGCTTGCAAAAATAGCAGGGAAAAGTAGGGAAACACTAAGAGCTATCATCGAACCGCATATAGAGATGTATATAATAAAGCATGGGTTTAGAGTTATAAAACCCGCCTAAGGCTTGCTCCTTGAGCTCCAAGCTTTCTAGCTCCAAGCTCTAATGGCGTCCTTGAGTTCTTATAGGTTGTCCAAGGTGAAAACTCCAAGGAAGGATGAAAAGAGACGGCTAGAAAGGTAGGGTTTCAAGAGTTAGCCATGAAGATGACCTTGAATTCGAGTTCTTACCATAGAATTAGGCAAGAAGAGGGGTTTAGACCTACCTTGCACCCCTTGGTCGTCCTCCTTAGCTCCAAGGCAGTCCTTGGTCGTCTTTGGTGAAATGAAACAGTAAGGGAACGAAGGGTAAGTTCCTTTGCAACTAAGGGAAGGAGAGCTTATATACATGGGGTAGGATTTTCAATATTAGTTCATAAGTTGTCCATAATTCCAACTAGGTCCCTCCTTCTTTACTTGATCGTCCCTTCCTCTTTATTCTAAGGACAAACCTTCTCTTAAGGTCTTAGGAAAAGAAGGTAAAGGAGAGCAAGCTAATAATGAGGTACATACATAAAGAGATATTACACATATACCCTGATTATTCAATCACAAGGCATACCTCATAACTTGATAATTCAATTGAGGTGACTCCCTCATCATTTCTTATCTTAATGATGGCAAGAGTCTAAAAAGATACATTAGATGACATATTTTCACAATTTTTATCCCTTAATTTGGGTAAATTGCATTTTACTCCAAACTAGGGTTTCAAGCACCGGGATTGCTTCCACAGCTGCACCTTGGTGCCTTAGCTTGGGAAATCCCTCAAACTATGCTAAAAAGATTTCTCATGATGTCTCAACATCAGAGGAACATCTCATCATGTGCAAATTGCAAGCTAACCCTTTTAACTGGGTAAATTGCACATAGGTCCCTGTATATCAAAACAATGCTACTACTTTAAATAAAAAGGAGCAAATACTGAGATATATGTTTCTGAGAGCTTAATTACATGCTCAGAGTTAATCACAAATATTTAATTGCATATTTAGGTAAAACACCTAGGGTTAACTCATAACCCAGGTCAGGGATGTTACAGTGACCACTGCATCAGTGCACTAGACCCCTGTTGTGCTAGTGGTGTTGACAACCTAGGCTCCTTAAAGCCACCCAATGACTATCCTTGGTACTCAACAAGCATATTCTTGGCACTCTTACCTTTCTTTTCAACCACAAACCTCTCTATCCTTTGTACCAACTCCACAAATGTAGAAAAACACTCTATGCTCTCTAGGGATGTTTCTGGCATCATCAACTCCTCATTAAACCTTTATCAAAATGTATGATCCTCTCAAGTTCTATCACATACATGTGAGGACAGAACCTCAACAACTCCATAAACCTTGCTTCATACTCATTGATCGTCATGGATCCCTGCCAGATCCTCTCAAACTGGTTGATCTTCTCATCAAGGTATGTCTAAGGAAAGTATCGACTAACAAACTCACCTCAGAATTCCTCCCAATCAATCACAACACCTGGCCTCTTCTCCTCCTCTATGGTCCACCAATGACCAACACTCCCCTTCAAAAGTTATACACCATGCTTCACCTTATCAACCTATGGGATACTAAGGATCTTGAAGGCTTTCTCTAGCTCCATTAACCAGAGGTCTACATTTGCTAGATCTATTGTAATAGCTATTCCACCGCTCCAACTCACCTCAACTGCTCAAACATCTTCCCTGGTACCGTAGATTCCACATTAGGGATTGATGCTCTTGTTTGGGAAATAGGCATTCTGTCTGCCATATGTGAAATTGTGGCCATAAAATGTCCAAACATGGATTAGAAAGTGGGGTTTACCACAAATGTAGGGTCAATCTAGGGCATCTAAGGCACTCTCTCCTCAAATTCCTACCTCCTTGCACCTCCACCTGGTGTAGAGACACCACTCTCAGCAACATGTTCTTCATGTTTTCCAACCATCTTTTCAACTCTTCCTCTTCTTTTGCATAAGAAGAAGTCACTATAAGATAGACTGGAGGATACTAGAATAAACAAAAACCCTATTTCAAAGTCCCTGTGGACTCATCGAAGCTAAAGCTCTGATACCAACCAAATTGTGACACCCCATGCCACAACCACAAGATAACTCAAAACTAACCACATAAACAATGGTAAACAAATAGATTTTCAAAAAACACTAGAATTCAAAACCATTTTCACAAGGAACCAACATCAGAGAAGTTGTGACATATAGATCATATATCTCATATGTAACGACCTCAAATCTAGGTATCACCTCTAAATTGTTTTTCCTAAAATCCTAAATCTTAACTTTCTTTTAAACTATTTTGTATAGTATTTTCAACCCTGATAATAATCTTGGGGTAGTTTTGACTTTGTATCATCACCCATTCACATAATCATTCATGGGTTTGTCATTGAGGAATTTTAAGAATTTAATTCACATATTGTGTGATAATCATACATAATGTTGAGTGAGAAGCTAGATCTGATGTGATATCTCCTTTTACCCTAGAGAGATATTTAGTGAGGAGAAACTATACAAAAACCATTTTTTTATATAGAAAATGAATTATCCTTTATTAGGCTAATTGACACCCATTTATTATTATTAACAACTGACATTTTTGTTATGGACTTTTGGGGGTCTGAATTATGTCAAATGTTAGTTTAATTGCTAATCTATGAAATTGGGGAGTTGTAAGGAGATTCAATGCATAAAATAATTGCCTCGAAAGGAATTAAATAAAGTTGCATTTTATTTAAATGTCAATGTGTCATGCTGTATTAACTTAGAATTGGCCGCTTATTGATTTTTGGATAAACTGAATACACCGGAAAACGATGTAGGGCTTTGTCTTCCCCACCATGAATAATGAGAAGGCATTATAGGTTCTCTTCCAGTGATCGCCTCCACTCCAAGCCTTCATATCTTGCGTTATCACTAGAAGACATTTCAGGAGAACAAAGAGGACATGAGAAACCCTAAAATGAGGCCTAAGGTCTCGTTCTTACAAAATACCTAATACCCCTCGTACCGGCTTCCATCATCTTCACCTTGGCACCTCGTTGCCGACCCTTGCTAGTCCCATTGGCTACATGCGCTTCTAACAATTAATATCGGCCCTTTCTCTTGTGCTCATTGCCCCCAATTTCCTCTAAACACCCTTGCATCTTGTTACACCCCGATCTCACAATTACCACCAATCATGAGATTAGGGCATAAATTGAGGATTTAACGTAAAACAAAGATCACCCTTTACTTTTTCTTTTCTTAATCACTTAGAACTAACCTAAAGGAAAATCTTATAACTTGGATAACACCGAATTGTATTAACTGCGGAAGCAACCTACCATTTACCTTACTAGGAAGATAAAATAGAATTTCACGACATATTACATTTTTCATGTGGAATATAAAACACAACAAATAACTTAATACTAAACTACATATTAAATTACATTCTCTCTATACCACACCACATGCCCAAGGACCGAGGGGAAAGGACTAAGAGACCTCTATTCTAACTATGAACTACCTTCTAAGAGTCTGGGTGATAAGATCCTTCAGCTTCCTCATGCTGATGCTGACCTGAAAAATATTTTAGTAGGTTGGTGAGCTATTGGCTCAGTGAATAGAATTTCACCCTACCATCGCAGATAACTCATTTATGTTTATTAAACTAAAATAAAATGCAAGGATTTCTACACTAAGAAAATCTAACAATTACAATTAAATTCCACAGGAAATGTAAATATTACATTAAAAGAACAACTACTATGAAACTGTACTCGAATCTTTCTTAACCTTTCTTACTTATAAGAAACTCTTTAAACCTATATGAACATATTTTAGCTTATGCCATGATCATATGTAGTGTACTCTACACATGAAGACTTGTAGCGAACTACAATCTCACCGTACAAGACTCAGCTTAAAACCCAGGAAGCTAAGCCTAGAACTGAATCCGGGTCTGCTTGACTCAAACCGTCATGTCTGACTAAGGAAACTAAACAGTTGGCCATTAACTGGACCTCTCCTTCTAGGCTGAGTACACACGCAGAGGGTCTGAGACACTCCGTGGGCCTCATCTTAGTATGCTCTGTGGGTACCTCCGGGTTACTACTGGGATCTCCGGTTCATGTTGGGTAACCTATCTTCTCTTAGGAGACTTCCTCAAGGGCTTCATTTCCCCGCACACTCTGTGGGTGCGATTTGATCCCCGTATACTGGTCACTGCCAGGGTGGATCGTTTCCTCCCTATAGTGCAGACATCCGTAGGGAATCTATGGTGTTTAGGGAACCTATGTCTATTATTTTATTATTCTTGGAAAGCTCTTTCTACATTGTATCTTTCTCTTATACTTGACTCTGATATCTCTATGGTACCACATCTATTTAATTGAAGTTTATAATACAACATGTACATCATTCTAAACTTGGAAGAGCAATATATTTAAAAAATTGTAATTTACTAAAAAATCAACATACTATTAATGCAGGCAGACTAAAGTTCTTAAATAAACTGAATACATGTCAACTTGTCACATATACACTGAAATCATGCAATTAAGCTTCTAATACACTGATCAAATTTTGTTTCTTAACATATGAGTAATCGTTATTAACTATAAATGGGAGCGTGCAAACAAATTTCTATTGAAACATTACAGGTCATCGCCTATTTCTTTTAAATCTTGCAACTAATTAACTACTAAAAATCGTGCAGCCTAGGTTTATATCCAAATCGTACTGCTACTATACATCTGGCTCATATGCTAATGTCTTAACCACTAAACTAAGCAGTTTAGGATTTGATCAATCATATAGTTTCAATAATACAAATCATACAAATCGATTAATAACACCTGAAGAGGCGAAACGTGAAATAAAAGTCAGGCAACACCAATACCACACTGCACCTGGGTAACCGCTGTTACCTGCAAATAATATAGTTCTAACTGAAAACAGCCATTTATTGGAGTTAAATCATGCTTGGTTAGTGAGATTCTACTCATAGTGGTCCAGGATGACTGAATTCAACTGGAAACGCATCCAGAGTCCTGTTTCCGAGCATCAGTAGGTCATCTTCAACCATGGAATTGCTCTGGAACAAACCTGCTTCACGCACAGGTTGGAGGGGAGCTACTTGGTTGGATGTCGATCGCTGCTAGAGCTGTAGATTTATGTTTGGACCTCAAGGACGAAGCTGAACGACGTTGCTTGGTGCTTTACTGCACCCTACATCCCTTGGCCGCTGCTTCACGCAGCTACAGGGGGCACTTCCCTAGGGCGCGATTGGGGTGAGGAAGGAGAAGGAAAGGTGGAGGAAGGAGATGGGAAGTAGGGCACCATTGAAACAGCCATCTCAAGGCCCTAATCGACCGTCATTGCTGCTCTGATGGTCGGCCACCCTTGTAGGTCAAGCTACAGATGAGGGCACAGCTAGGGCATGGTAGATGAGGGAAAAAGGATGGAAGATGAAGAGGAAGATGGCAAAGGAGGTTGGCATTACTGTAGACGGAGCTAGGAGCCAAGATCACCCCACTTTTCTCTCTTGCAAGTCGACCAATCGGGCAACCTGCTAGGGTGCCGCTCAAGCTGATCGAGGAAGAAGAAGATAAGGAATAGAAGGTGTAGCTTACCCACTAAAGGAAATAATACTCATTTACTGGAAAAAATTGCAATCAAGTCCAAAGATATTGTAAATGTCATAACTATTGCCTCAGAAGTCCGATTTGAGCATTTTTTTGCAAAACTTCAAGCACAAAATCCACTACAACCTCAAGGCAAGAAAACATACTAACTAGCTTGTCTCAACTAATCAAAGCACTAATCGCATCTGTGAACACTTATCTTAACTTAATCAACATGATGATGCACTAATCGCTGTACTTATTGATTAAGCTCGGAGTGGGTCATAACAATCTCCCTCCCTTATAAGCATTTCATCCTAAAAGAGAAAAAGAAACTTGTTACACATCTCTGACTCAAGCTCCCACGTGGCTTCCTCTAGGTTGTGGTTCCTCCAAAGAACTTTCACTAACAGTATCTCTTGATTCTTAAGCGTCTTAATTCTCCGATCAACTATTTGTACTGGTCCTTCAACATAGGACACATCTTCTCTTAGTTGTGCAAGTTCTGGTTCTACTATCTTCTCTGTACCAGGGTAACACTTCTTCAACATCGATACATGAAACACATCATGTAAATTAGCCAAATCAAATGGCAAATCCAACCTGTATGCTACAAGTCCAATCCTCACAATGACAGGATATGGGCCCATAAACCTAGGAGTCAGTTTTCCTCTCTTGCCAAACCTCAACACTCCTTTCCATGGTGAAACTTTCAGATACACTTCATCACCAACCTCAAACTCAAGAGGTCTATGCCTCTTCTCAGTGTAACTCTTCTTCCTGTCATGTGCAACTTTCAACTGTTCTCTAATCACTATAATCTTTTATATAGTCAAATCCACTATCTCTGGTCCAAGAATCTCTTTTCACCCACCTCATACCAACATACGAGTGATCTACACTTTCTTCCATATAGAGCTTCATATAGGGCCATACCAAGACTGGAATGGTGATTGTTGTTGTATGCAAACTCTATAAGGCTCAGGTGTTCTTCCCAACTTCCACTGAAATGTAGGACACATGCTCTTAGAATGTCCTCAAGAGTCTGAATGGTCCTCTCTGACTGACCGTCTGTCTGTGGGTAAAACGTTGTACTAAATCTCAACTTTGTGCCTAAAGCATGACACAACTGATTCCAAAACCTGGATGTGAACTTAAGATCTCTATCTGATATTATTGAAACTGGGATACCATGCAACCTGACTATCTCATCCATGTATATCTTACCCAACTTCAGGACATCAAAGGTTGACTTAATAGGAAGAATTGTGAGCAGGCTTAGTCAGTCTATCCACAATTACCCATATCGAGTCACAACCTCTGGATGTCCTAGGAAACACTACCACAAAATCCATTGTGCTATGTTCCCACTTCCAATTTGGTATAGGAAAAGATTGCAAGGTACATATAGGTTTTTGATGCTTAACCTTAACCTGCTGGCACACACTACATCTAGCCATATACTCAGCTACATCCTTTTTCATACCTAACCACCAGTACAACTCCATAAGATTCTTATACATCTCAGTGTTTCCTGGATGCATGGCGTACATCGATGCATACACTTCCTCAAGAATATGTTCGTTCAAATCACTATCTGCAGGTACACACAACCTGTCATGCTGATACAAAAGACCATCATCTAGAAACCTGAACTCTGGTCTTTTTCCCCTTGTCATGTCCTGCATGATCTATTGTAACTCACTATCACTCTGATGTAGTTCCTTGATCTAATCATAAAAGGTAGGATTGACTTGCATATGTGCAATCAAACCACTCTGTTCTGTCACTCCTAAGTCTAAGTTCAACTTCCGCATCTCTACTAGTAGGTCTCTCCTGAAACATGCCATAGAGAATACATCAAATGTTGAACTTGACTTTTTGCTCAGGGCATCTTCTACCACATTCACTTTTCCAGGATGATAATCTATTGTCACTTCATAATCCTTGATCAATTCTAACCATCTCCGCTGTCTTAGATTCAGATCCTTCTGGGTGAAGATATATTTCAAGCTCTTATGATCTATAAACACCTGGCACGCCTCACCATAAAGATAATGACGCCATGTCTTAAGAGCATGAACTACTGTAGCTAACTCCAGATCATGTGTTGGGTAATTCTCCTCATTTTTCTTAACTTGTCTAGATGCATAAGGTACTACTTTGCCTTCCTACATCAACACACAACCTAAACCTCTCCTTGAAGCATCAAAAAACACTGTCTAGCCTTTATATGCCTCAGGAAGGATCAACACTGGTGCTGTAGTTAACCTCTTTTTCAAGATCTGAAAACTCTTCTCATAGTTGTCTGACCAGACAAACGATGCACCCTTTCTTGTTAAGCATGTCAGAGGTGATGCTATAACACTAAAGTTCTGGATGAACCTCTTGTAGTAACCTGCCAATCCTAAGAAGCTTCTGATCTCAGTAGGAGTCTTAGGCTGCTCCCACTGTAGAACAAATTCAACTTTCTTAGGGTCAACACTTACTCCATCTCCTGAGATGACATGTCCAAGAAAAGACACCTCAGCTAACCAGAACTCACACTTATTGAACTTAGCATATAACTAGTGTTGTCTCAATAACTGTAATGCTATCCTCAGATGCTTCTCATGCTGCTCATAATCTCAGGAATAAATTAGAATGTCATCTATGAAAACCACTATGAACTGATCCAAGAAGGGCTTGAAAATCCGGTTCATCATATCCATGAAAGCTGCTAGGGCATTAGTATGTCCAAATGACATGACCAGAAACTCATAATGCCCGTATCTTGTTCTGAAAGTCGACTTAGGAATATCTGAAGCCTTTATCCTCAACTGATGATATCCAGATCTCAAGTCTATCTTAGAAAAGATCATCACCTAACACAATTGATCAAATAGATCATTTATCCTTGGCAATGGGTACTTATTCTTGATGGTGATCTTATTCAACTGTCTGTAGTCTATACATAACCTCATAGTACCATATTTCTTTTTCACAAACAAGACTGGAGCTCCCCATGGCGAAGAACTAGGTCGAATGAAACCTTTATCCAGTAATTCCTGTAACTAGATTTTCAGTTCCTTCAACTCTGCAAGTGCCATTCTGTAGGCTGACAACACTATAGGGTGACTACCTGGCAACACCTGGATCTCAAAGTCTGTCTCTCTTTCAGGAGGTAGACCTGACAACTCATCTGGGAAAACATCTGGGAACTCACATACCACTAATACATCCCATAGGCTGACAGTGCTCTTCTTTGCTCTAGTATCTACTACATGTGCCAAGAACACCTCACAACCTTTCTGCAACATCTTATCAACTACAACATATGATATAATACACGTAGGCAAAACTTTCATGTCTCCAGAAAAGACACAATAAAATTCACCTTGTTGAAAGACAACCTCCTTCTTCCAACATTCGAGCAGAACTCGCTACGTCTCTAGGCAATCCATACCTAAGATAACTTGAAAAGAGTTAATATCTAGGGGTATAAGATTAACCGCAATGGTGTAACCACCAAAGGTTAACAAACATCTGGGACTATACTCTGTCAACATTGTCAGTTCACCTAACGGAACCCTCAACAACAACTCAAACGGTAACTCCTGGGTTAACATGTTAATCTCACAAGCTAAAGAACACTGTATAAATGAGTGAGTAGCACCCAGATCTATTAAAACTGTAACTGAAATGCTATTAAAGAAAAGCATTTCTCCTATAATTACTCAAGAAGAAATAATACATTCTTGTTGTGTC
The DNA here is from genome assembly GCA_963693085.1 of Alisma plantago-aquatica. NCBI lineage: Eukaryota > Viridiplantae > Streptophyta > Magnoliopsida > Alismatales > Alismataceae > Alisma > Alisma plantago-aquatica. The sequence goes on along the minus strand of OY856412.1, from coordinate 663,140,826 downwards.
AGAGAGAAGAAGCGTCCTGAAGCTCTTCCTCTCCCATGATGTCCTCATTGTCCTTCCCTTCCACTGGGTGCTCCTCCTCCTTGGGAAACTGAGGCTACTGAAGAACTTTCTCCTCCAGCTGGAGCTTGTCTCGGAACATTCTGGTACTGTGACTGAGAACCCTGTGATGTTGACTACTGTAATTGGGGGCAATTCCTCTTGAAATGTCCCATCTGTCCGCACTGATGACATCCTTGAAACTATGTTCCCTAACACTATCTTGAGTGTGGTCTTCCATGGATATCACATGCTCGTGTCTCTTGCCTCGATGGACCTATCACTAAAACTGATGATCCAGAAGACCTTCCTCTAGACATGTTGCTCCATATCTCTGGACTGGATCTTCCCCTAATCTGAGAAGATATCACATCTTTAGATCCTTGTTTACTAAAATAGCCAAATCTTTGTCCAAGCTTTGAGAAGAAACCACCACCACCTCCTCAGTGTCCACTACTAGCTTGTCCTCTTCCGAAGTCTCCGGGTCTCTTTCTATTCTCATAGTGCTTATCAGCATTCACAGACTCCTCTACACATCTTGCTGCCTCAAGAAACTCTCCAAAATTCTCTCTTTCTCTTCGGCCAATTTAAGATATAGTATGCCATATTTCAGGCCTCAATCCATCCTAGAATCTTCTACACTTTTCCATGTCATCTGGAATGAGCTGTGGGAAAAAGTTTATCAACCTGGTGATATATGCCTCGTACTCTCCCACTGACATATTCCCTGATTTGATGTTATGCAACTGTCTTATCTTTTCACTTAGAAAGGTAGGTGGGTAGTACTTAAGATGGAATTCATCAACAAAATCCTTCCAAGTCAATACCGTGTTCCTCCTTTTATCTTCCACTCCACGCCACCAGAGCTCTACATCACCTTTAAGAAAATAAACTGTGTGATTGATTTGTCTTTCCTCAGACAGCTCCATCAGACGAAACACTTTCTCTAACTGTCTCAGCCATTCATCTGGCACTGTAGGGTTCGTAGTTCCAACAAACTCAGTACCTCCAAGCTTCTTAACTAGCTCATAGGATCTCATCAGATCCTTGCTACTCAAGGTAGAAGCTCGCCTCTCCAACTTATACTTTTCCCTGGTCTCAAGAAACATTCTGTACATTCTTGATGCCTCATCCACATCATCTCCACCACCTGGACCCATCACCTGAGGATCAGGTCCAGTGTGGCTCTCATCTTGGTCCTCATGACCAAGTCCTCTTCCTTCCATCTGCAATAGTATAACAGAACACTTCATGTTAGAAAACTACAATTAGAAGGAAAACACCTAAGTCCTAATCCTATTGGTCTCTTATTGTCCCCTGACCTTGACTTAGAGTAACTACGTATTCAACCTATGCTCTGATACCAAGCTGTTACTCCTTGATCTCACAATTACCACCAATCATGAGATTAAGGCATAAATTGAGGATTTAATGAAAAAAAAGATCACCCTTAACTTTTTCTTTTCTTAATCACTTAGAACTAACCTAAAGGAAAATCTTATAACTTGGATAACATTGAATTGTATTAACTGCGGGAGCAACCTACCATTTACCTTACTAGGAAGATAAAACAGAATTTCACGACATATTACATTTTTCATGCGGAATATAAAACACAACAAATAACTTAATACTAAACTACATATTACATTACATTCTCTCTCTACCACACCACATGCCCAAGGACTGAGGTGAAAGGACTAAGAGACCTCTATTCTAACTATGAACTACCTTCTAAGAGCCTGGGTGATAAGATCCTTCAGCTTCCTCATGCTGACGTTGACCTGAAAAATATTTTAGTAGGTTGGTGAGCTACTGGCTCAGTGAATAGAATTTCACCCAACCATAGCAGATAACTCATTTATGTTTATTAAACTAAAATAAAATGCAGGGATTGCTACACTGAGCAGATCTAACAATTACAATTAAATGCCACAAGAAATGTAAATATTACATTAAAAGAACAACTACTATGAAACTGTACTAGAATCTTTCTTAACCTTTCTTACTTATACAAAACTCTTTAAACCTATATGAACATATTTTAGCTTATGCTCTGATCATATGTAGTGTACTCTAGACATGAAGACTTGTAGCGAACTACAATCTCACCGTATAAGACTTAGCTTAAAACCCAAGAAGCTAATCCTAGAACTAAATCTGGGTCTACTTGACTCGAACCGTCACGTCTGACTAAGGCGACTAAATAGCTGGCCTTTAACTGGATCTCTCCTTCTAGGCTGAGTGCACTGGTGGAGGGTCTGAGATGCTCTATGGGCCTCATCTTGGTACGCTCTGTAGGTACCTCTGGGTTACCACTGGGATCTCCAATTCATATTGGGTAACCTATCTTCTCTTAGGAGACTTCCTCAAGGGCTTCGTCTCCCCGCATGCTCTGTGGGTGCGATCCAATCCCCGTATACTGGTCGCTGCCAGGGTGGATCGTTTCCTCCCTACAGTGCAGACATCCATAGGGAATCTACGGTGTTCAGGGCACATATGTCTATTATTTTATTATTCTTGGAAAGCTCTTTCTACATTGTACCTTTCTCTTACTTATACTTGACTCCGATATCTCTATGGTACTGCGTCTATTTAATTGAAGTTTATAATACAACATGTACACCATTCTAAACTTGGCAGAGCAGTATATTTAAAACATTGTAATTTACTGAGAAATCAACATACTGTTAATGTAGGCAGACTAAAGTTCTTAAATAAGCAGAATACATGTCAACTTGACACATATACACTGAAATCATGCAACTAAGCTTCTAATACACTAATAAAAGTTAATTGCTTAACATATAAGTAATCGTCATTAACTATAATCAGGAGCGTGCAAATAGATTTCTGTAGAAACATTGCTGGTCATCGTCTATTTCTTTTAAAACGTGCAACTAATTAATTACTAAATTTGTGTAGCCTGGGTTTATACCCAAATCGTACTGCTACTATAAATCTGGGTCGTATGCTAATGTCTTAACCTCAAAACCAAGCAGTTTAGGATTTGATCAATCATATAGTTTCAATAATACAAATTATACAAATCAGTTAATAAACTAAATCATACAACACGTGAAGAGGCGAAACATGAAATAAAAGTCAGGCGATGCTAATACCGCATGCTACCTAGGTAACCACTGTTACCCGTGAATAATACAGTTCTAACCAAAAACACATATTTAAAGGAGTTAAATCATGCTTGGTGAGTGAGATTCTATTCACAGTGGTCCAGGATGACCGAATTCAACTGGAAATGCATCCAGAGTCCTATTTTCGGGCGTCAGCAGGTCGTCTTCAACCTTGGAACTGCTATGGAACAAACCTGCTTCACGCACAGGTTGGAGAGGAGCTACTTGGTTGGATATCGATCACTGCTAGAGCTACAGATTTATGTTTGGTCCTTAAGGACAAAGCTTGACGACATTTCTTAGTGATTTTCTATGCCCTAGCAGCCCTTGGCCGTTGCTTTATGCAGCTACTGCTGCTTGGTTGCAGCTATAGGGGGCGCCGCCCTAGGGCACAATTGGGGTGAGGATGGAGAAGGAAAGGTGGAGGAAGGAGATGGGAAGTAGGGCGCCACTGAAATGACCCTCTCAAGGCCCTAATCAACCGCCGTTGCTATTGTGTTGGTCGGCCACCCCTGCAGGTCGAGTTGCAGAAGAGGGTGCCGCTAGGGCATGGTAGATGAGGGAAAAAGGATGGAAGAAGAAGAGGAAGATGGCAGAGGAGGTTAGTGTTGTTGAAGACAAAGCTAGGAGCCAAGATTGCCCTGCCTTTCTCTCTTACAAGTTGTAACATACCGAATTCTAAAATTTTGTCTTTTGACCCTCTTTCCCATCTTTTCCTTTCATTTCTATCCTTATTGGCCTTTCTATTTAATTAGTGGAATTTATAGTGGTTTAGTGAATACTTATTCACTAATTATACCAATGGAAAAGTTTATGCACAAATACCTCGGTGAAATTTTAATTACCATAATTAAGTGCACTAAACCTTAATCTAACTTTTTGATGTGATTTGAAAATAGAAAATATGCCACATAACTCATTTTAGTGGTAATATGAAGATAAGAAACTTAATTGGATGAACAATTTAGATAATGGGCCGTTAATGGGCCATATGACATATCTCATTAAAATAAGTCTCAAAAGAGTAAAAAAACTTCAAATTCGAAATCTACACATCAAAATTAGCCTACATGTCAAATTTCATCTAATTTGGACAACCTTGAAATATTAGGATAAGTTTAGGAGAGAGAAAATCAATAATGGAATAAGTAATTAATATTGTGATTTTATAAATTCAAAGTATGTTAATAATGGAAAATTCATATTCTACATATGAAACATAACTTGTGGATGAAGTTTGGTCCAATTTGGATGTTGTTTGTGCAGGTTATGCAATTTTAAGTACATTCTGGACTTTTATGCAATTTACTCAATTGGGAGGTTTTCTTTGCATATTATCTCCTGAATTTTAATCCTTAGCTATTCCCTTACCATTAAATAGATTTGAAACCATTGTAGAACCTAGTTTCACCTTGGTTTGATGGTATTTCTTTCCAAGGACATTATAGGGATTACCCTCTTTATAAAGACGCTTATCCTTAAAAGCTATCAACCAATGATGTTATTTCTTTCTTGCAAAATGGTGGGGATGGCCTAAAATAATCTATGGGCTCTTAGGACCGACTTTGGATATGCATGAAGCCTTTATGAGCTATCCTCTTGCATGGCCATCAATCCCTAGGCTAAAGACACATGGAAAGTCCCTTAAGACTCCTCATGCTTCAGCTCTTTCTATATATAGCCATGTATACCCCTTCCCAACTCACAATTCGAAAAATCTTGCTCTCCTTTTCTTTACTCTAGCTTATATAATAGTTCCTTTTGTATTTGGCCATGAAGTTGCTGTCCCAAGGTAATAGAGGGAGCCTACCTTGGTGAAGAAGGCTCCTAGGGCTTCCAAATTGCTCTATTAGTGTTTCTAAAGCTCCTCCTTGGTGAATTCGACCAAAACTAGTAAGTTTCCTCCCTTCCTTCCCTATTTTCATATTGATAGTATTTCTCACAACTTCCTCCAGGTCGGAATCATGACCTTCCATGATAAAACTCCACTAAGAACCCTAAAACATCTCATCTCCATGCTCTTTTTCTAGGGTGTATCACCTCTAAGTTGAGAGGGAGATCTTTGTTCAAGAAAGGAGCTAGGCATGGAGCAACCAGACCTTATAAGCTCGGGATTATTGCTGTTTGGACCTTATTATCTTCCCTAGGTATGGGTTTCATAACCCCCTTCTCATATATTGCATAGTACATGCTTAAAACTCATGCATCTATGTTGAAAACCGATCATTTCCATCTCTTTTTACCATGTTCTTCTAGAGTTTTGGTTTCTTGTTGTTTTACCTTCTCTAGAAGCTCTAGTTTGGTTACCTATGCAACTTCAAACCTGATCTTGGTCGAATGGTGTTTTCTTCCTCTCCCTCTCTCTTCAATTATCTCAATCGGTTTGATGATGTGGCAATTTCCAATTGGACAGTATTGAAAAATTCATATCTTCTAAACCGCTTATCCAAATTTGAAAATGAAATATGTTTTGGAATCAGGAGAACGATATCTATCCAATAAAAATATTTTTGTGGTTTGATTCTGAGGTTTTCGAATATGTATTTTTTCAGGTTGATTTAATTAACTAATAAATATGGAAAATACCCTAAAAAGTCAGTAACTCAAAAATATATAAATATATATGTTATTTTGATCAGAAAACCCTAACTAAGACAATGTTAATGTTGTTAAGACCTAAATTAGTGATTTGTAGAAAAAATTACAACTTTAGGGTTTTAAGCGTTTAATGAATGAATATAGTTCTAATACATAAACATGTGATCATGGATATTCTTTTGAACTCTTATCTTATGCTTTGTTCATGATGGAACTCTAAAAGATGACATGTGACATCTTTTTCCCACTTATGAGGTGGATGTATATGTTGGTCACTTATGTGGTGACTAGTTTATATATTCTGACTATACTTTCTACTTGCCTTTACATTTAACATGCTATGTGATTCAGTAGCACTAGAGTAGTGTAACTGCATTGATTTTTATGGCAGATGTGTTATTTCCTACTGAGAAGATGTGATATTTCCGACTCTTTTGGGATGGAAAGGAACCTCATACCCAGGGCAAGATGTGTGATTCTTGGCCCATGTTTTATATATTTGGGAGATTGGAAGTATTCCTTTCTCTATCAGGTTTCAAGTTTATGAGACTTGGCCGCCTCTGTCTTTATAATATTCTAGTGTTATGCTTATCTCACATGCATGCAGGATGACGGTTATTATATGTGCTTATGTGGAACCACTCTTTTATTTAATAATGGCAAGTATTCTTTTGTTATCATATTATTTCACTTCCTTTTCTCTTGATACCTATTTGGGTGGTCCTTATCTTTTATATGGGAAGCCTTTTATATTTGATGTCCTTTATTCCATATATTGGTCAATTTCCTATTTAGTATGCACATACCAGCTTTTGCTGATGTCTCCTATTGTTTCTTTATTTTGTGGGGTATGCTTCCAACCCCAGGTTAGATCAAGGAGTATATAGCTTTTGGCTTGGACCTAGCTCTTGGAGATTTTGCTTTGGAGACAAGATTTGAAGTAGTTTGAACTTCCCTCAATCTAGATCCTATTTTGTATGTTGATGTAACCCTAAATGGGAGAATTTGATGTATTTTTGTAAACCTTTATGAAATTGAATACAGTCAGTTATTTTTTTTATTCCGCTGCTTTCCAATGAGTTTTGATTATCATATTTTAGTAAAGGGGTGATTTCACCTCCTTACACAAGTCGACTGGTCAGGAAACCTTCTTGGGCACCGCTCAAGCTGATCGAGGAAGAAGAAGATAAGGAATAGAAGGGGTAGCCGACCCACTAAAGGAAATAATGATCATTTATTGGAAAAAATTGTAGCCAAGTCCAAATATTTTTTAAAACTCATAACTATTGCCTCGGAAGTCAGATTCGAGCATTTTTTTTGCAAAAATTCAAGCACGAAATCCACTAAAACATCAAGGCAAGAAAACATACTAACTAGCTTGTCTCAACTAATCAAAGCACTGATTACATCTGTGAACACTTATCTTAACTTAATCAACATGATGATGCACTAATCGTTGTACTTACTGATTAAGCTCAGAGTGGGTCATAACACATCCCCATTCCAAAATTGTTGCCGTCTCTGACGAGGAGTGATTCACAACTCCACCATGGTTGATCGAGGGTCAATCAAAGGTAACGACACTACTTTTGGTCCTTTCGCTTTCATTTACCATTCTCAAATCACCATATGTTGGACTTGATTCATGGGTTGACGAAACCCTCTGTTTCTTCTCCTTTGGACCTCACCAGTGGGGATAGTCTTGGTTCATATTTATCACTTCTAACCACCACGGGTCCACAAACATATTCCCAATTTGTCCTTGTTTGCATGGTGTTTCCTACTTCCCCAAATTCGTACCATGATTCTGGTAATACATTGTGCTAACTATGTCGGTGTCGCCACTTGTGATGGTGGCTTGTTTGAGTGTCATGTTCTTGGGGAGGCTAAAGTGACCAGTAGGGCCACGCCTCCAGCCCCGAATCTATAGCTGGTAGTCCTTCTCATGTCTTGAACCTTTTCAAATTCCATATAGCCCTTTAGTCTGCTTCATCTCCTGATCGAGACAAGGATCATGACTGCAAATAGGAAACCTAAAGAGGGACCCCCCGCCTACATGATGATTCTGCTAACCAGAAACTCCTCCCTGGAGCAAGACAGGCCCCTTCAATGATTGTTCCGGCAGTGGATGCAAGAAGTGCAGATTGTCTATTGTTTTCATTTTGAACCTCATAGCTTGGTTGTGTTTTGACGCCGTGAATGGTAGTTCTGACTTGTGTTCTGCAATTGTCCAGATACCACCCAAAATGGTGGTCTTCTTTGTTTTTTTGATCGATACCATGGCTATGTTCATGATATCCCAAGAGCCTAAAGGAGAGTGATCACCTATGTGGGTGACACTGATAACAGAGGTTCATCCCTAGAGAAAGAACCCAACCCTTCAAGACTGCCTTACAATGAGTGTGTGTGAGGAGCAGGTTGCTCCGCATTTGGAATCACGAGAATTGTCTGATCACGTTGAGGTTGGGAAGATAGAAAGTGAAGTTGCCAATTTACTTGTCTCATTTATTTAAAAACTCCAGTGATAGCAGGACTTAATCAGTCATGTTTCCTGTAATGAGACCCTACTTGTCACGGGATAACATATACACATATTGCCATTTTGTTTTCATTTTGAATCACATTAACTGGTCATGATGGTGGGGGAAACTAGGACACTAGTCATTATTTTTTATAGGGTTCTTTACTTATAGATTCCCATAATCAGTTTGACTGAGTCAATCAATATTGAGTCAGCAGATAAATATAGATGAGTATGTGTGGGTGTTTCAATATCAGGAGGATTTTCCAAATATTTAGGCTTCAAGACCTAACCTGGATATTTTAAGGGAAATGTTTAGCAAATCAAATCTTGCATGAGGAACAATATCAACTTTAAGTGCCATTTTATGCCTAGGTGGTGTTGATCCTGATTCAATCCTAGGTGTACCCGCCAAATTGACTTGCACAGTACCAGAGGTATGTACTCCTCCCTAATTATAACTGGGCATTTATATGACTAAATTTTCTCATAATAAGAAAACTTTTGCAATACTTTATCTTGTTCCCTTTGTTGGACAATTCATATACTCTCAATTTAACTTATTATTATTCTTCTAAAATTGCTATTAACATGTTAAATTGGGTTAATGACCCCACTTACTGTCCTTAAATCATGCCAAGTATGTTTGTAAAAGATGTATCTTGCCACTCTATTTCTGGATGTTAGATAATTCAACTAGTTTAACTATCGTAGACGTTTATGCATAACCATTAGGGCATGTCTACTTCATCCCAGGGTGCGTCTTTCCACCTCATTTTATATAGGGGCACGTCTACTTCCACCCATGGTGCATCTACTTCCACCTTTTTTACTTAGGCCATTGGCTTAGTGGTTTCATGGCCCTACCTTAATTACTTTAGTCAATTATATCAGCATGAAAATATTTATGTGATTGGTTTGTTGATTATGAAAAGAATCATGATATTAATTATTCCTTTACACTGCCTCGTTCTTTTGAAAAATCTTTCTCTTGTTACTTCTCATTGTAACTTACCTAATTTTGATGGCCCCTTTTGATGGGAACATCTTGCTTACTTATGCACCAAATAATGCTGCAGTTACACATCTAGCACAAACACTCAATTTTATTGATTCAACCTTTATTTTATTTCCCATCCTGGGTGATGTTCCCTACCACCCAGGTGCAGATCAACCCGTTGATAATTCTATTGAAGGATAAGAGATTGTAGGCCTAGAAGTTGATGATAACATGCAATGGTAGTTCATGGCTTCTAAGATGCCTAGGTTGCTTACTACAATAGATCTGTTTAGTTATAGTTCTCTTTATTTTCCGTAGTTGACATGAGAATTGTTGTTGAGACTATTTTTGAATATGTAATAAATTAGTTTCTTCAACTTCTATATTTTTATCTGCTCTTGATGAGCCATCTATTTTGATAATAATCTAGCACCCCAATTATCTATTTGTGATGAATGAAATTATGAATTGTGCTTGTCTATTTTTGAATTAATAGTAGGGAGTGGTCCCTTCGGGAACAATTCCTTACAGAATGGTATCAAAGCATAGAAATTGGTAGTCTAGGATCTCATAACCCTATACTAGTTCTCTTACCCTCTTTATCTCTTTTTCAGGAGAATCAACTTGTTTAGAGGTATGAAAGATGAGTTTGGCTGATTCTCCAATAGGGAGGATGGATTTATTACACAAACGAATCCTCAATTTGGAATGCCCCCTTAAGATCCTCCCTTGGTGACCTCTAATGCACAAGTTATTCCTAGAGCTATCCTGGTGGTGCTCGTGCCTCCTATTTCAGAGATTCCACCTCCACCAACTTTCACTCTGGAGCAAGAATTGGCCTTCCTACACCAACTGCTATCCAATTTGATGATAGGGTGAGTTAATACTACCTCTTCATCATCCAAGCCCAAGAAGTACTCCCTCACCAAGTTCATTAAGATGCAACCACTCTACTTCAAGGGTGAAGGAGGGATCAAGATGGTGGATAAGGCCGACGATTGGGTCTTGACCATTGACTGTACCTTTGAGGGTATGGCGTGCCCTCCTCAATAGAAGGTTCATTTTGCTATATATGTTCTGGACAGGCCATCCAGAGTGTGGTGGAATTGAATTGCCCGCACACGAGACACCTCATAGATGACTTGGGAGCAATTCCTTGTGTTTTTCCAGGAGAAATACATTTGTGCTACCGCCCTGAAGAAGATACAAGCTGAGTTCTATAGCTTAAAGTAGGCTTCATCGAGTGTATCCACATCCATCCAGAAGTTCTTATTGTTGGAGCGCTATGCTACAAACCTGCATGAAGATCGTTGTTCTGAGCTATTCTTGGAGGGTTTGTCTTATCACATTGGATGAGATTTAGTGCCGCAGCTTCCACTTATGTTTCAGCAGATGGTGGATAAGGCACTCGTTGTTGAAGGCTATCCTAGATATCAATCATCATCATACAATCCCAACAAATGGAAGAATGTCCCTGAGGACCAGCATAAGAAGTGCAAGTGTTGTCATCGATGCCACCCTCCTAGGAAATGATATTTTAGAGGTTTTGCACGACAGAGGGAAATGGGGTAGGTGATTTACCATGAGTTTGGCCAGGCTGGATACATCCGACCTCAGTGTCCCTGCTTGTCGAGGACTCTAGCCAATGCTCAACCATGAGCCCCAAAGAAGCCGACACCCCCACAACGACCACAACAACCTCAGAGGAACAACAAAATTGTCAACAATATCAATCAACAGGGTCATCATCCACCTTTGGAGAGGCGTGTTGGTCGATTTGATGCCATGGATGCATTCGAGGTCAAATATGATAATGGAGTCATTGAAGGTACGATACATCTACTTCAATACCCTATTAAAGCTATATTTGATTATGGATCTTCAAATACTTTCATAACTTCCAAACTCATAATGATGTTAGACCTAGAGACCTTGTATATGAACTATATCTTAGATGTTCAGACACCTAGAGAGAAGGTAATCTCTTCCTTTCTAAAAATTCCACCTGTAGAATTGATCATAGATGGGAAGATGTTCTTGATAGATTTCATTGTCCTTGACATCACAACCTTCGATATCATCCTGGGTATGGATTGGCTAAAGAAGTACAAGGTAGCTCTATTTTTGAAAATATGAAGGTTAGTTTGTTGCACCCTGATGGTGAACGTATCTATATCAAGAGTAGGAAGAGCAACTAATGATAATTCATAATCTCATCGCTCAAATATGAAAAGTTAGTTTTGCATGGCTGCGGAACCTTTTTGGTATCAATCATCCTCAACCCTACACTACCTCAGATTGATGATATCAACATAGTGAGAGATTATCCTGATGTTTTCCCTGATGAGCTACGATGACTTCCTCCTTTACGAGAGGTCAAATTCTCTATCGATCTTGTACCTAACACAACTCCAATCTCAAAGACACCATACTACCTGGCACACACTGATCTGGATGAACTTAATAAGCAATTGAAAGAACTTCTGTAGTTGGGGTTTTTTCACCCAAGTGTTTCTCCTTAGCGAGCTCCAATTTTTGTTAATGAAGAAAAAGGATGGTTCCATGAGGATGTGCATGGATTATCACATGTTGAATCAGGTGACAATCAAGAATTGCTATCCTCTGCCGTGTATCGATGACTTGTTTTCTCAACTAAAGTTTGGTACCGTATTCTCTAATATTGATTTACGAAGAGGATACTACCAGATGCTTGTAAAGGATAAGGATTTACAATAGACAACTTTTTGCTCTCATTATGGGCATTATGAATTCCTGGTTATATGCCCTTTGGCCTGACTATTACCCCAACTGCCTTCATGGACTTGATGAATCGAGTCTTCCGTCCTTACCTAGATAGTTTTGTAGTGGTGTTCATTGATGACGTGCTCATATATTCTAAATCCATGGAACAACATTGGGAGCATCTGCAAATTGTTCTTCAAGCCTTGTGGGATCACAAACTCTATGATAACTTCTCAAAGTGTGAATTCCAAGATCAATGAAGTTATGTTTTTAGGCCAAGTAATCTCTATGGGTCGTATCGCTATTGATCCTGTCAAGATTGAGGTCATGATGAAGTGGAAACAACCGAAGAATCCTTTGGAGATACACAATTTCCTGGGACTGGCATGTTACTATTGGAAGTTCATGTAATATTTCTCTAAGCTAGCCCTTCCATTGATAAAGATGACCTGTAAGGATGCAAAGTTTATATGGATGCTTGAGTGTGAAAAGAGTTTTCACGAACTGAAGAAGTGGATGACTTTTTCCCCTGTGATTGCCTTGCCGATTGAAGGCAACCCCTATGTCATTTATACTGACACCTTGGGACAAGGTTTGGGATGTTCCTTATGCAGGAAGGATGAGTACTCGCATACACCTCACACCAATTGAAGCCAAATGAAACAAACTGGCCTACGCACAATCTAGAGTTGGCTTCCACAGTACATGCCTTAAACATTTGGCGTCACTACTTGTACGAATTTTGGTTTGAAATTTTCTATGATCACAAATGCTTGCACTATCTTATGACGCAAAAGGACCTAAACCTACAGCAAAGGCGATGGATGGAATACCTCAAAGACTATAATTTCTCCACCACTTACCACCCTGGTAAGGCCAATGTGGTAGCAGATGCTCTGATTAGGAAGAAGGATGTTTCGTGTGCCGCTATTTGTTGTTTCTTATGGAGGAGTTTGGAGCAAGTTTCAAGATGGAGACCTGAGTTACCAGAAGACGAGTTGGATCCTAGTGTGAAGAAGTTGATTATTCATATGTCAAGATTGTCTATTACTCCTATCTGGTTATCTGATGTTGTTGCCGAACAAATACATAGTCCTGAGTTGACTAAGATGAAGTTGTCTACTGAGAAACCATAGTTTGACTTTTCTCTTATTATGGATGGTGACATTCACTTTCACCATAGGCTGTGGACACCTGATGTCACCGATCTTAGACAAAGAGTTTTTTTGAAGCCCACAGTGTCAAGTGCATGATTCATCCTGGCACAACAAAGATGTAAAACGACCTTTAGCGAGGCTTCTGGTGGAAGAAGATGAAGAGAGACATTGGTACATATGTCACAAAGTGCCTAACCTATCAACAAGTGAAGATCAAACTTCAATGACCTGGTGGTCTTCTCCATCTGCTCGAGATACCAGACTGGAAGTGGGAGAAAATTACTGTGGATTTTGTCACAAGTTTTCCCAAGTCAAAATGTGGGTACGATGCGGTATGGGTTGTTATTGATCACCTAACCAAGTTGGCTCACTTTTTGCCCTTCAAGAGTACTTACAAAGTTCCTGATATGGATCAATTATATGTGGACTAGATTGTTTGTTTTCATGGAGTTACTAATGTGATTGTTTATGACCATGACCCAAAGTTCATGTCATGTTTGTGGAAGAAAATACAGGAACAAATGGGGTCTTATTTACGTTTCAGCACTGCATATCATCCCGAGACAGATGGACAGTCCGAGAAGACAACACAAATCTTGGAGGACCTCCTCTATGCTAATGTGATGGACTAGGGAGGTTCTTGGGACATATATCTTCCATTGGTTGAGTTTGATTACAATGATAGCTACCAAGCCAACATTGGTATGCCCCCTTTTGAGGCGCTCCATGGTCGACCTTTTCATTCCCCGCTACATTGGGACGATGTTTGGGAGTGTACGCTGATGAAGATTGATGACTTGTAGATGAAGACTGATAAGATATGCTTGATTGAGAAAAGAATGAAATCTCCTCATGATCGTCAAAAGATGTATGCTGACAAAAAGAGATCGGAGGTAAATTTCTTAGTAGGTGACTATGTGTTTCTAAAGATAAAGCCTACCCGATCAATTTATAGATCCAAGGTGAAAGTCAAGTTAAGTCCTCATTATGTGGGATCATTTGAAATCTTAGACAAAGTGGGAGAGTGTGCTTATCGTCAAGGTCTTCCTCCATCTTTTAACAAGATTCATAATATCTTCCATGTGTCAGTCCTAAAGAAGTATGTGAAAGACTCCTCACACGTTTTATCTGTTGAACCTATTGATCTATGAGAATATCTATCATACGAAGAGTTACCTGTGAAAATCTTGGATTCCAAAATAAAATAGTTGAAGTACAAAGAGATTGAATTAGTGAAAGTCCTATGGAAGTATCATGGTCTTGAAGAGACCACTTGGGAGCTCAAAGAAGAGATGTTGCAGACCCACCCCTCACTGTTTGCTTGAGATTTTGGGGATGAAATCTTTTTAAGGGGTTGTGTGTCGTAACGACCTCAAATCTAGGTATCACCTCTAAATTGTTTTTCCTAAAATGTTAAATCTTAACTTTCTTATAAACTATTTTGTATAGTATTTGACCCTGATAATAATCTTGGGGTAGCTTTGACTTTGTATCATCACCCATTCACATAATCATTCATGGGTGTGACATTAAGGAATTTTAAGAATTTAATTAACATATTGTGGGATAATCATACATAATGTTGAGTGAGAAGCCAGATCTAATGTAATATCTCCTTTTACCCTAGAGAGAGATTTAGTGAGGAGAAACTATACAATAACCATTTATTTACATAGAAAATGAATTATCCTTTATTAGGCTAATAGACACCCATTTATTAGTATTAACACCTGACCTTTTTGTTATGGACTTTTGGGGGTTTGAACTATGTCAAATATTAGTTTAATTGCTAAGCTACAATATTGGGGAGTTGTAAGGAAATTCATTACATAAACTAATTGCCACGAAAGGAATTAAATAAAGTTGTAGTTTATTTAAATGTCAATGTGTCATGTTGCATTAACCTAGAATTGGCCACTTATTGATTTTTGGATAAAGTGAGTACACTGAAAATAGTCGCAACGCTTCGTATTCCCGTCAAGAATAGTGAACGGGCATTACATGTCCTCTTCCAGTGATCGCCTCCACTCCAAGCCTTCATTGCTTGTGTTAATACTGGAAGATGTTTCAGGAGAACAAAGCGGATAAGAGAAACCCTAAAATGAGGCTTGAGATGTTGTGGTTGCAAAATTCCTAATACTCATTGTACTGGCTTCCATCGTATTCACCTTGGCACTTCGCCACCAAACCTTGCTAGTCTCATTGGCCATGGGCGCTTCCAACAATGAATATCGATCCTTTCTCTTGTGCATATAGCCCCAAATTTCCTATGAGCACCCCTACATCCCCATTCTGCAAATGTTTCCATCTCCGAAGAGGAGTGAGTCGTGATGCCACCATGGTTGATCACATGTCAATCAAAGGTAATGGAACTGTCCTCGGTGCTTACGTGTTTGTTTCCCATTCTCAAATCGCAATGTGTTGGACCTAATTCATGGGTCGACAAAACCCTCTATTTCTTCTCCTTTGGACCTTGCCGGTGGGGGTAGTCTTGGTTCATGATTATCACTTATAACCATCATAGGTCCATGAACATATTCCCAATTTGTCCTTGTTTGCATGGTGTTTCCTATCGCCCTAAATTCGTACTATGATTCTGGTAGTACATTGTGGTACCTATGTCAATGTATCCGCTGGTGGTAGTGGCTTGTTTGAGTGTCATGCTCCTAGTGAGGCTGAAGTGACTAGCAGTGCCAGTGCCTCCAGCCCTGAATATGCAGCCAGTAGTACGTCTCATGTCTTGAATCTATTCAACTTCCATATAGCCCTATAGTCTGCTTCATCTTATGATTGGGACAAGGATCACAACTGCAAATAAAAAACCTACACAGGGAACTCCCGCCTGTGTGATGACTCTACTAACCAGAAACTCCTCCCTGGAGTGAGACGGTCCCTTCAGTGATTGTTACGATTGTGAACACGAGAAGGGGAGATTATCTATTGTTTTCATTTTGAATTGCATAGCTTGGTCGTGTTTTGACACCATGAATGGTAGTTCTGACTTGTGTTATGAAATCATCCAGATGCCACCTAGAATGGCAGTCTTCTTCATTTTTCTGATCGAGACCATGGCTATGATCGAGATATCCCAAGATCCTGAAGGAGATCAGTCACCTTTGTGGGTGATGCTACTAATAGAGGTTAATCCCTAGATCAAGAACCTGACCCTTCAAGACTGCCCTACAGTGAGTGCATGTGAGGAGCAGGTTGATCCACATTTGGAATCACGAGCATCATCTGATCTAACTGAGGTTAGGAAGAAAGAAAGTGAAGTTTCCAATTCACTTGTATCAGTTATTTAAAAACTCTGATGATTAGTTGGACTTAATCAGTCATGTTTTATGTAGTGAGACCCTACTTGTCATGGGATAACATATACACATATTTCCCTTTCATTTTCATTTTGAATCACATTAATTGGTGACAATGGTGTGGGAAACCAGGACAATAGTCCTTTTTTTCATAGGCTTATTTACTTATAGATTCCCGTATTTGGTTTGACCGGATCAACCAAAATTGAGTCAATGGATAAATATAGATGAGTGTGTTTGGGTGTTTTGATATCAAGTGGATTTTCTAAATATTTAGGCTTCAAGAGCTAACCTCAAGATTTTAAGGAAAATGTTTAACGAATCAAATCTTATAGGAGGAACAATATTAGCTTTAAGTGCCATTTTATGTGTAGGTGGTGTTGAATGTGATTCAATCCTTGGTGTTGCCCCCCCCCCCCCAAATTGAATTGCATAGGACCGGATGTATGTAGTCCTCCCTATTTATAATTGGGCATTTGTATGACTAAATTTACTCATAATGAGGCAACTTTTGCAATACTTTCTCTCCTTCCATTTGTTGGAAAATTCATATAATCTCAATTTGACTTATTATTATTCTTCTAAAATTGCTATTATCATGTTACATTGGGTCAATGACCCCACCTGCTATTTTTCTTAAATCATGCCAAGTATGTTTGTAAAATATGTATCTTGCCACTCTATTTCTATGTGTTAGATAATTTGAATAGTTTAACTATCGTAGACACTTATGCGTAACCATTACGGCACATCTACTTCCACCTAGGTTGTGTCTTTCCACCTCTTTTTATATAGGGGTGCGTCTACTTCCGCCCAGAGTACGTCTACTTCCACCCATTTTACTTAGGCCATTGGCTCAATGGTGTCATGGCCCTACCTTAGTTACTTTAGTCAAATGTATCAGCATGTAAATAATTATGTGACTAGATTGTTGATTACAGTAAGTATCGTGATATTAATTATTCCTTTACACTGCCTCATTCTTTTTAAAAATCTTTCTCTTGTTATTTCTCATTGTAACTTACCTAATTTTTATGGCCCCGTTTGATAGGAACATCTTGCTTACTTATGCACCAAATAATGCCCCAGTTACACATATAATGTACATACTCAGTTTTACTGATTCAACCTTCATTTTATTTGCCATCCTGGGTGATGTTTCCTACCACCCAGGTGTAGATCAACCCATTGATAATTCTATTGAAGGATAAGAGATTGTAGGCCCAGAAGTTGAGAATAACGTGCAACATCAGTTCTTAGCTTATGAGATGGCTAGGTTGCCCACTTCAATAGATCTATTTAGTTATAGTTGTCTTTGTTTTTCCTAGTTGACATGAGAATTGTTGTTGAGACTATTTTTGAATATGTAATAACTTAGTTTCTTC
Organism: Alisma plantago-aquatica; assembly: GCA_963693085.1. NCBI lineage: Eukaryota > Viridiplantae > Streptophyta > Magnoliopsida > Alismatales > Alismataceae > Alisma > Alisma plantago-aquatica. Next base: position 663,122,942 of record OY856412.1, on the reverse strand, counting down.
TGCTACTATATTTTTATCTGCTCTTGATGAACCATCTATTTTGAGAATAATCTGTCACCCCAATTATCTATTTGTGATGAATGAAATTATGGGTTGTGCTTGTCTATTTTTGAATGAATAGTAGGGAGTGATCCCTTCAAGACCCATTCCTTACATCATAAGATGTACATGCTTACAACATATTCCACAGACATGCTTATCACACATGATATCAGTTTCTCTTATTACATGCACATCTACCAACTATATACAACAAAAGGGCACATAAGACAAAAATGTGTATCGATATCCCAACCAAAAAACACATCAAACTATTCCCAAGACCTGAGTGTACTTGGATGACTCTAGGATTATAACAGCAAAAGACCAACAAGTAGCACACTCAACCTTATTAGCTATTGATCTTGTTGATATTCCTCCTTAGTTGCACAATCTCTACCTCCTCGTGCATGACCACCTAAAATATGTGGAAACCCACAGAGGGAGACCAAACGTCCCATCGAGAGATATAACTCTCTGACAATGCTATTAAAGCACAAGTAAAGATAAATAAACAATAGGAGTAAAGGTACAACTTTTTCAAGCAGGTCCAAATCATTGATTAGGTACCTATAACAGAGCTGGTAATCATTCCTAATCATCATAAACAATTGAAATTGGATTGTAGAACATATTATCATCAATAAAGGAGTATGAGGAACATGTATATCCACTACCAACTATATTATACAAAACCAAGCAAGGCCTCATCCAATGTTTTCATATTTAATCCTAAGCATGTACACTACATGACTGGTTATACATTTTATTATGCCCCAAGGATTTGAGTTGTACCAACCAAATCCAACCGACCACTTATTGAGTCAAAATCGGTGCCATACAAGTTCAATGGAAGAGCTGAAATTGACAACCTCTCCAACATCTCCCAGTCAGCAAGAGAGTAACACCGTAGCGACATGTCAGGCAATTGCACAATTAACTCATAGTCAGTAGAAGGATTGGATCTCACATGGCCATCCACATATATCAACCCCTATCCCACCTTGGTACAAGTAACAACACTATAAGTACAAGCTCACACATGCTCATTCTAATAAGAAGGCATGGCTCACGTGTGCCCACCCATATCACAATGAGATCAGCTCATGCATGGCCATCTAACACAACCAGAAATTAAGGATGCAGGGGGATATATACTCGACTTGCACCCCACATCTTCAAAAATATATGCTCTGAGTAAAAGTCATTTCACCTATCCAACAATTAAGGATGACATTGGAAAGGATCTATGGCACAAGGCACCTAAGTGATTAAGGTTCCACTTTATTAATTAGCCAATTTGGTGACTTTTAGCATCAATCAAGTTCCAAGGTATAAAACCATAACAAAATCTACAAGATAATGTGTATTATATAATTTCAAAAGATATAAAATGTATAAGGTGTGAACTTGTCACACTATCACCACATAATGCCTATACCATTGCCATTCACGATACCATCACCAGTGTTACACAACCTCTCAAGGCTATCACCAATGTCACATTACTATGGGATATCAATCCCTTAATCATAGCACTAGAGGATACCACTTCACAATAGGCATCATGCCATCACCAGGTCATAGGACCCATTTACATCATTCCTGTATTACAAGTATTTCTACATGAATCATAAAGAATCATTCGACTAGTGTCACATCATACTCAGTATAGAATGCACTATCTATGATATCCAAGTTTACATCACCTGCATGGTTAGAAATTGATAAATGAGAAAGAGGAAACATCTAAATCCATGTGTCACATCACTATCTCTTTGCGCCTCCATTATTCATAATCATTACCATGGCATACCCAAGGAATGGCATGCAATCAACTTGCTAGGTTAGGGGTTCAAAGAAAAGAGAGATAATATCATAAAATACTACCCATTCCAAGAAAGAGAAGCAAACATGTCACATTACTCATCATTGGGATTAGGGTTTTACCTCCATTGTAAATTAGGGTTTGGAAGCCAAATTCAATCACTAATCTTAGGTTCACCATTTCCTATCATCTTGGAGCATCCTTAGGGTTTAAGAACATGAGTAGAGTAGATTAGATGTCTTCCAAAAAATGCATTATGTGACTTATGTATTACTCACACAAGGATATCATTATGTGCCCAAGCATACATCTCAACCACCTAACAACATCATGTCTCGACCACTGCACATTACTAGGTCGTGACCTCACAACTTAGTCCATGTCACGACCGCGACAACTAGAGTGTATTGACCATGACACAGAAGGTTATCCATCACCAAATACATAGCACTAGCTTCGAACTCTTAGATCATAGGTATCTCGACCTCAAAAAGAGACATGGTTGTCTCATCCTCAAGCCATGGCATCATGTCATGACCCAAGACAAGATCTCATGACCTCTCCTAAGGGTGTGTCATGACCAAAACTAAGACTAGGGCACACCCCAAAACTAGGGCAACAAACTCACCAAAACAGGGGTCAAAATGACCATCAATCCTCAAGTGTCTTGACCTCCATCAACACTAGGTACAACACATCAAAAGGGAAGCATCTTGCCAAAGATGAACTATGGTCATGACCAACATGGGTTAGGTGTCTTGACCACCCCAAGGGATGATGTCAACGTCTGAAAATAGAAATAAGACTAAAGGAAAACCATGACCAACATGAAGGAAAAGGCTCATGCAAAATGTTCACCATGAACCCTAGGTCGTACATCATCATACCATAATGAAGGATCTATCCTAAGAAAAAGGAAACCATGAATAAGGTACCCAAAATAGAAATTAAATTTCCCTCAACATCTAGGTACACAAACATCATGCATGTGAGAAAAACTAAGGTTAAAAGGATGGGGGATGATCACTATAACACCACAATCATCAAAATTGGTTATGTGAAATTAGGCTTTCGGATTTCATAAAACCAAGCAAGATAATCACTACCAAACAAGTTTTAGAGATTATCATCATCTAATACCATGTTAGGGAAACATTGTAAGGAGAGAATATAGTAGCCTGCATGTATGAAATAGTGCAAATAATAGAGAGTCAAAGAGTTATAGAATCCACCTTAAGATGATCACCACCAAGACATCCAAACTCCAAGATCAAGAGCCCCAAGCACATGATCCAAGGGTTGAAGAAGCTTCACTAAAAGCTCCAAATTTGGTCACAAGAGCCCCTAAAGAAGGAGAAGACACCAAGGTCAAAGCTAGCCCAAGGAAAGAATAAAAGAAGCTCTTGGCCGAATGAAAAGAGAAAGGGGTAAAGAGAGGAGAAATCCTCTTCACACTTGGGTCTACCTTGTCAATACATGGTCTATAACCCTTGTGATGAGGAGTTTCTCTCCCAAATGACCAACATGGAAGAACCATGTGTAGGGCCAAGAAAAGAGAGGAAGATGGAGGTAGGAGATTAAAAGAAACATCAACATAGAAGACAAACACTTACCGAAGATGGTAGACGAGCTCAGATCCCCACCACCACCATATGAAGGAGGAGATTGGCTCCCCAGCTCCAAGAACGAACCTCCTTTCTCCACCAAGCTCCAAGAACAAGAAAAGAAGGAGGAACAATATAGACGGATGAAAGGGTTGTAAACAAGGAAAGTTAAGGGGTTATTTAGATGAAGGATGACAAAGAGAACAAGGGATGAGGTATTAACATACTAAGGAACCCAAGGGACACTTGTCCTCACAAGAGACCAACATGCACCCACATGAAACCACTTAAAGATGACATGCAAGACATGGAGATACACTTTAGGTAGTGTCTCAACCACCATGTCATCCCCCAAGGTCGTGGTCATGGCCATCCTTTGGTGCACTTCCCATGGTCGTGACAGCACCATCTAGGTCGAGACAAGGTACCACCAACAACCCTAGATCGAGACAACACATGCTAGGTCATCCTTATCGACCTAAGACCTCCCTAGAATATCATGACCCTACACTCTATAGGAGGTGTCGCAACCGTGAAACCCTCTAAAACATACCTAGGTCGCGACCCATGGTTGAGACAACCCAACATACTTCATGGGTTGAGATATCCAACATGCATGGAAACCCTAATAACCCTTAAGGTGTAAACTCCTCAACCTGAGATCATAAAAGGGACCCTCCTCTTTCTCTTTCCTCTAGATGATTTAAAGAAAGGTAGGGAGCACTCTATAGGTGGAAAATTGCACATCAACCCCCAACATTGGGTAAATTGAAATTTACACCAAAACTAGCATAGAAAGCACAAACAACATCCAAACAAGATAAAACTTAAAACTTAAGCTCCCCACAAGCCCTAATAATGTCTCAAAGGATTATATAATGGTTCTAAGAACAATATTAAGCCTAAGAAAACATGGTTACGCCAAAATCCAAGTCAAGGTCCTTACATAGACCTCCTGAAACAAACCAGTATGATAAGTTGTAAACCAACATGTATCTCTATGGATCCACAACTTTCCCATGGATACTTAGCTAGTCCTAAACTAGATGATGACCCCAAATATAGATTTATTGTTTCCATACTTTTATATTTAACAGTGACTCATCCAGATATATCCTATGTTGTTGGATCTCAAGTCAATTTATGCATCAACCTCATGAGATACATTGGATAGGTGTCTTTCAGGTTATTAGATATCTAAACACCTCTCCTAGAAAAGGATACACTTTAAAAATGGTGGGTACCTATGATGAACTAAAATCCATGTATAATTTCCAGTTCTTTAATGAGTAATTGTGTATTACATTTTTATTTAGCTCACCAGGGGAGGGCGGGATGAATAAGAGAGCCTCCCGACTTATCCAAAAAAAATCCTTGTATAATTTTAGTTTATCCTTTTTGTAAGATTTTCCTTTCATTTATGACCTTAATGTTGAATTAATGGAAATTATAAAGGTTTGGTGTACAATTGTACCCAATAATTTACTTTGTAAGGATTTATACACAAATACCTCAGTGAAAGTTTACTAATGGGTTTAATTTGCAAAATGTCCACTTAAGAGGAATAAGGATAACTTAAAAATTGATCTAGAAGTTTCTATGGCTTTATGTGTGGGTAGAAGAAAAGAAAATCCTAAAACTAAGATAACGTGCTACTAAATGAATTAATTTTTCCATAATGGGAAGATGAGAGTAAATATTCATAAGAGTGGAACTCAAAAGATAATTATAAGTTCAAATTCATTTTCTTTGGGTACAAGTTTTCTTAGGTAGTAAGTTTCACAACTTTTGGAAAATTAGTAAGTATAATTGTATTAACTGAATGGAAAATAGGAGATAACTCAAAAACACAAAATAAAATCATTAATACTCCAAAGGTAACAATTGATGGCAAATTTGTGATCTAAAGATTAAAATATGCCTTTGGGTGAATTATCACACACTTTGGAGAATATTTGAATAAAAGGTGAATCATGAGAGAGAAAGTGTGTAGAACCTTCAAAATATTAAATAAATGAACATGTAATCCCAACATGTAAAATTGATGGCAAATTCGTATCCAGGGAACTTAATGTGATTTGTGGGTGAAGTTTCATCAAATTTGGGATTTCTTGTCACAAGTAATGATGGAGGAAAGAGAAAATATGATTTCATTTATTTAACACAATAAAAGTTCCCAAAAGGCAACACTAATTGCATATTCAGATTCCTCATATAAAAATAGGTTATCTATCAATTTCCATTTCATTTGGAGCATATTTGCACCCTTAATGCAGGAGAGAGAAAAATATTAAATAAAATAGGTGCCACTTTAGTCCAATTAAGATTGGGAATGCAATAAATATGTCATCCATATATTCTTTTTAGTTTTCAAATATTCATGCCATTGTATGGTCTGGATTTCTTGCTTGCTTGATCGGACAGCTGGGAGCTTGTCTTTCATCTCACGACTAACAAGGAAAGTAGGGCAATTCACATTAGAATTTCAAATCGAGATTTCTCAATCTGTAGTCAATCTTTTTGCGAGATTTTTGATCCCACACTTTCTTCATCTAATTTTGCACTGATTGATCCCTATATTTTGGTGTTTTGTCAATAATTCGAGAAATGCCCAAAGCCACCCGCTGAGCTCTCTCACCGCCATTGTGCTTAGAACCCTAGAGCAAACCACACCTATAAATAGTACCCTCTATACCTTCGTCTCCTTTTACCCAACTCTCCTCTTCCCTTGATTTCCCCATTTCTTTCATGTGTGGGTGTTAGAAAGCTTGGATAGGACCTAGTTTGTGGCAGATATTACTCATTCTCTGCTCGACCTCAGGTCAACTTATCTACATCAGTAGGTTTGTGGTGATCTACTTGTTCTTTCTATGTTCTTATTCTCGAGTTTGATTAACTCTCACGGATTTTCCCAAAACTCAAGCTATTGCTTGTTAGCCATGGCGTGGATGACAAAGGGGAAGAATCCCCTAAGTGTTTTTCCTCTCCTGCCTTTCTTGTTCCCTATTTTCCTTTGCTTTTCGCTTGAGGGCATTACTGTCTTTTTGCAACCACTTTATTTGTTTTGAGGGATTCAAAGCCATGCCTTTCACCCCCTAATCGGCTGACTCTGATTGGGCCAAGTCAGTAAGTCAGTCATATTATTCACTTCCTCTTTGTCTCTCTATGATGGTTTTAATGACGTGGCACTCTCTGATTGGTCACAATAGGAAAAATCATATCTTTTTATTCCTTTGTCAAAAAATTAAAAGAAAATATGTTTTGGAATCATAAAAATGTAATCTTTCTAAAAAATGATTTTGAGACTTGGTTTTGAGTTTAGTTGAATGGTGATTTTCCAAAAATGAATTTAATACATAAAAATCACCAAAAATGTACTTTAAACCTCATAACTCCAAAATAGAAAAAACTCTATGCTTTCTTAATTAGGAGAACCTAATAAGATAAATGGTGATAGTTTTAGAGTCTAAATCAAGGTTCTGTTCAAAAATTCAAAAAGTTAGGGTTTCTTTACATTAATGCATATGAAAAACCGTAATACATGTTAATATATTGATAATAGGAAAAGTGGGCTTTGGACTCAATTAAAGTAGTGAAAGAGAGTAATTGGATTTCATTGAGAAAGATTTTTTTATTTCCTTACACTAAAGTTGGGAATAATTGCAAACCCTAACTTAGTTTCCTTAATGAGGCTTCTGTGAAACCCTAATTTCTCTTTTGATAATTACTTTGCCATATTTGCCTCAAAATTAGTTTCTTAAGCATTTCTTGGGACTTTTAACCCACTACCATGTCTTTATTTACTTAATGCTTATACTTCCAATACTTCTTTAACATGTTGATTTTATTAGACTATTTAACTAGTATAGTGGTACTTTGTAAAATCACCCATAGATTGGGCATGTGTAAATCTGCCCAAGGGAATGTATTACTCTCCCCAATATAGTATATATGTAGGTGATTGGAATGTGTTACACTCCCTCACCTATTGGTTGAGGTTAAATCGGTGCCTCAACACTGTGTAGTTTAGGTAGTCAATAATAATCATGCATGCAACCTTTTTCTATTTTTTTATGGCAAGCATCTATTTATTTATGCCTCATACTTTTGACTATCTTCATATTATGATGAAATATTAGCCTTTATTTCCATGTTGTTTCTTATCTTTTGTCCTTGTTCATTTTCTCTGACACATACCTTGTTTTCTTTCCCTTTTGCTAGGTGTTTTTCCAACCACCCTGGGTTAGATCAAGGTATTGAACAAGGCCAAGGTGACCAAATTCAAGAGTAGTAGATTCAAGTTTTGCAATCAAGGATGACTGGGTTACTTATTACTAGATCCTATAACTTCTTTTTCAGTTTTTCCTTTTCAAAGAAACTCATGTAGTGAACTGAGTTTGAAAAGTAATGTAATAACTTAGTTTCATTCTACTGCTACTCACATTTTACATGTATCTGAAACATGCTTATTTACTTGGATTATTATAGATACATTCTATAATAGTAACATACCGGATCTCAAACCCTACCCTAGAAGTTTGACCTTTTGGGCTTAGCCAAACAAGGTTGATATTAGATAGATATTAATAAGCTAATTCATGAATAATGTAATCTATTATGTCGCACAATTCAATTGGATGGTAATAAGAAGGTAAAGGACTTAATTAGTTAAGTAATGTAGCTAATGGGCTATTAGTGGGCCATAAGGCATATCTCATAAAAAGAAACCCCAAAAGTGAAATCTAAGTTAAAAATCATGTTCCTTGGGTCCCAATTACCTTAGGAGTCAAGTTTCACATTATTCACTTAATAATAATGAATTTAATTCATTTAGGAAATCCCTGACGCGCGACACAGCTCTGGCGTCCTGAGCGACACGACTAGGATTTCTTTGCGGGTGGCAGATGGCTTGGGGGAGGGGGCTCTGGCCACTGGTGGGCACCACCTCGCTCCCCCTAGGCCTTTCCTTGCCCAACTGCGCATAGGATTTGGCTACATGAGGCGGGCATCGTCAGATCGTGGCTTTCGGTGGATCCCCTTGGTGCTAGCATTGGGGCTTCAGGTCCTTCCAGCCCTAGTTTTCCCTAGCGCTATTGAGGAGATAATCGGTTGTGTTAGCGATTGGGGGCCAAACGGTGCTTTGGTTTGCCCCAAGCATGAGCAGACTGACTATCCTCATCCTACGACACCGAGCTCCTCCTCCCTATCGCCTTTTTCTTTTCCTGCTTTAGTTAGTCAATTGTTGTTGTCCAGTGGCAAAACTCAGCCAAGTTTCTCGATGTCTAATTGGCGTTTGTTACTCGTCATTTCATCAGTGTCTTGTGTCTCTCCTTCATGAGAGTGTAGTTTCTTCTAGTCTCAGCTAGAGCTCAAATTTTGATTCAACTTAGATATGTTGCTTTTCTATATGTCTTCACGTGTAGAGGTGAACTCCCATTGGATCACAGGTCTTAGACTGCTCTTTGTCTATAGATCCACTCTCGTTTTGAAGGAATCTCTTAAGGAAAGTTGGTTATATCGGCATCAAAGAAAAGGGATCAATGTAGAAATGTTTTATTCACATTCCAATATGAGTTTTTGTAAGATTATGGGTGTGTCCATGATCATTTTATATTGTGATGGTTGTTCTCCCTCTTTATGTAGATTCTGTATGGATAAGTGATGTATTTAATATGTTTTGCTCTAAAAAAATCCATTTTGGAAAGAAAAGATCTATGCTTTCTCCAAAATGTTAAATAAAATAATAAATGACTCCAAAATAGGAAAATAACCTTGGATTCGTAATCTACATAATAAATATAGCTTTTGAGTAAATTTTCATCAAATTTGGGAAGCATTTGATTAAAAGAAGAAATCAAGAGAGAGAAAGTGTGTAGAACCTTAAAAATATTAAATATTTATACAAACAACTCCAACATGTAAAATAAAAGGCAAATTTGTATCTAAAACATTAAATATGACTTGTGGGTGAAGTTTCATAAAATTTGGAGAATCTTAAAGTCATTAATGCATGAGGAAAGAGAAAATTGAATTTAATTTATTTAATACTTTAAAAGTTCTCAAAAGCAAATCTAATTTCATATTCTGAATCTACATACCTTAATTGGCTTATGTGCAAATTTGCATTTAATTTGGATAATGTTTACACCCTCAAATGAAGTTGAGAACAAAAGACACAAATATTTAAATATCACTTTATTTAGTTTCCCAATTGTATACAGTTTCTCGGTTGATTCCATATCACGCCCGAGTTTCTAATTGGGATGCTTTAGTGGCCATGGATCTTTGATCGTGCAACTTCTAACTTCTCTTCTACCTCGGCCCTTTTTGGAAATCGGGTTGATGAACCCTCTCCTCCAACGATTCTTTCTCTCCCTCTCTCTTCCTCCTTTCTTAACCTTTCCTCACAATATCTTCTCCTATACCTTCCCCTCTCGACTGTGAACCCACTCCTCTATTTAACCTTTGGGTTTCTCTTCTCCAGGACTAGCCATGCCTCAGTCTTCTTCTTCCTCTGTTTCCCTCCCTGTTCGTGCCCTGTTCTTCCTTCTCCTCACCACTGAGGCCTTCAGAACTCCAGGAAATTGATCCTTCACGTTCAACACATCACCAGCAGTCATCCCCTAGTTCTAGATGAGTCTCTTCTGGCCCAAGGGGCGTACCCCCAATATCCCTCTTTGGTGTCAGATTTTGGGCGCCGCCGCGAGGTCGTCGCCAAGGTTCTGATCCCGGAGAGATCTACTAGACAATCCAAGAGGTTCATAATGCTTGTCTGCAACCATCTGCCCCCTTAGATTTCTCTGATTCTTGGTATGGTATGGTTTGGTTTCCCTAATTTTGATGATGCTTCCTCCATGCCTATAATGGCAGTGAGACTTTTGGGGTCTTCTTCACCTTGGATTATGTTGGTCGGGATCTGTGAGCTCGATATGATGTCAGGAACATGTTGGTAGTTGTTTCCCATCGGCTGGTTGTTGAACTCATGAGTATTATCTTTGCATCTGACCTACTTCATTGATGATCGATGTCAAACTCTTCTCAAAATAATAAGAAGACAACCACCTAGTGTTTTCCCAGCTATAGCCCTCCATTTTCTTTTTGTTCTATTTTTCTCACCAGGGGTAAAATGGTCATTCAGGCCCATTTATTTTGTTTTGGTTCTGAGGCGAGTTGCCAAATTGTTGACGGGGCCAACTGAGTTGTCCAACGCCAATTGGGCCAACACAACGCGCGCCCCTACTCCCTCTCTTCCTCTCCCAACGATTTTGCTGACATGGATTTGTCTGATTGGATGATTTTTGAAAATCCATATCCATTTATTTATAGCTCAGAAAAATAAAATAAAATATATTTTGAAATCAGAATAATATAAGATTTCTTTTGGTATGGTTTTGATACCAAAATCCAATGTTTTATTATAAGTGATTTTAATGGATTACTCGAAATAAGTAATAACTTGTAAAATTCATAACTAAATTTATATAAGTCAGGAAAATATAATAACATATGTTTTGAACTCATAAAATATAACATAAAGTATGGCATGGTTTTGATAACCTAATTCACCAATAATAAAAATGCATTTTTTAGGGTTTTATATAACTAATGGAAGCCTAACCCTAATTCCACATAAATACATCATAGGTTCTTTGGAGGCCTAGGCTTTGACATAGACTTGGATTTGGACAGTGTAGACTCTGAAGTTGAGGTATATTGTATCCCCTAGTCCTCTATGTTGAACAATTCACCTATCTTATCATTCTTTTCACTTTGGCCTACACATATGTCTATTCTCTTGATATCATGGTTCATGTGAACTATATTTCTTGTTATGGAATTTGATATTCTCTTGATATATATCTTGTACCTTAGTGCATGTTGGTTTTATATAATGTTATGAGCCCACTTTGAAGTGGATGTTTATATGTTTGTGTTGTTGATTGTGCGATGGAAACATTGTATAATTCTGACTATATTATTTACTTGCCTCTATATTTTACATGCTATGTGATTCAGTAGCACTAGAGTAGTGTAATTGCATTGGTTTTTGGGTGTGTGCCCTACTACTTTTGGGACGGTGGTGGTGGTTCCCCATACCTGAGTTTCAAGGATGTGAAGCCTTGGCTCAACTTTATATATTGGGAGTTTGGCATTGTGTCGTTCTCTATCAGGTTTCAAGGATGTGAAGTCTTGGCCTCCAGTGTTATTTATATTGTTCTAGGGCTATGATTATCTCACATGCATACAAGTAGATGATTGTGGGGTGTGTGCCCTACTATCTTTATATGTGCTAGTATGGCATGATTTTATTTGTTTAGTTATGTAAAGTATCTCTTTTATTGTTGTTCTCTTCCTTTTATTCCCTCTTTGGGTATTCCTTGTCTTTTCTATGGGAAGCCATTATATTTGTTGTCCTTTATTTCATAATACTACTCAAGTTTTCTTTAGTATGCACATACCAGCCTTTTGTTGATGTTTCTCTATTTTCTCATCTTGCTGGGGTATGCTTCCAACCCTAGGTGAAGGATATGGTGGACATGGCATAAAGATATGGACTTAGATTGAGAAGTTAAAGCTTGGAGATAATCTTGAGGTGGTTCAGATTTCCCTCTACATGGATCCTTATGATGTAAGTTTAAGATGTTCTTTTATAACTCTATGAGAATTGAATACAGTCAATGTTTTTATTTTACTGCTACACTTTGGTTGTTTTGCATACCATTAATAAGATTTGAAAATTTTACACCCACTCCAAGATACCTTAGAGGTTTGTTTGGATTGGAGGTTTTATTCTTCAAACTTTTAGTAGAGAGGTGGTTTGACTTTTTTACAACATGGTATCAGTGCCCATGGTAGTCAGAATCTGACTATTTCAATTTTTTCTCCCTAATTAGAATCTTTTCCATGCATAGTCATCCTTGAGATGCAATGTTTTCCCTCAAATCGCCTAGGTGCACCCTTTTGAGATAAAGTTTTAGATGATCATACCCTACCATGTAGATTGATTATGATTTGTGTCTCTTGATGCTATGAGGTTTGACTTGAGGATGCTATTAGGTTATGAGTTGGTGGTAGGATAAGGAGATCTTGTTATGGATATGTTGTGATGTGGTATCCACATTGATTTTGAGCTCATCTTTGTTTCACATCACATGCATTTTCAAAGAAAAATATATTTTCACATATACTACTATATGTACAAAATTTTCTAGATTTCATCAAAGTTTTCCTAAACGAAGTCACAATAAAGTGAGACATTTTTGGAAGTGAAACCCTAAACCTAATGCTAACCCTAGTTTTGAATTTGGAGTTGTGACTAGGATTGATATAAAGGTGTAGTTGACCAACCCTATGAATTTTTGATGTTTATGTAGGGTTGTTAGGTTAGAGACACAAGGACCTAAAGATCAATCCTAGTTGGTTCTGACTTTTAGATGGATACATGGATAACATGAATCTCTAAAACATCCAAAACTAAAAGATATGTGGGTAACCCTGAATGATGATTAGTTTGACTTGTTAGGTTGAACCTTTTAAGCGGTGGAGAGTAGTTGGTTTTGATGTTTGGATCAATAAATTTTGAGGACAAAATCATTTTTAGGGGTGAAGTGATGTAACATACTAGATCTCAAACCCTACCCTAGAAGTTTGACCTTTTAGGCTTAACAAAACAAGGTTGAGGTTAGAGAGATCTTAATATGCTAATGGATGAATAATATAATCTAATACGTCACATAATTCATTTGGATGGTAATGAGAAGGTAAAGGACTTGATTGGTTAAGTAATGTAGCTAATGGCCATTAGTGGATCATAAGGCATATCTCATAAAAAGAAACGACAAAAGTGAAATCTAAGTTAAAAATCATATTCCTTGGGTCCCAATTACCTTGGGAGTCAAGTTTCACGCTATTCACTTAATAATAATTAATTTAATTCATTTTGGAAAGAAAAGATCTATTTTTTCTCCAAAATATTAAATAAAATAATAAATGACTCAAAAAGAGGAAAATAACCTTGGATTCGTAATCCTACATAATAAATATTGCCCATGGGTAAATTTTCATCCAATGTGGGAAAGATTTGATTAAAAGATGAAATCAGGAGAGCAAAAGTGTGTAGAACCTTCAAAATATTAAATATTTGTACAAAAAACACCAACATGTAAACTTAATGACAAATTCATCTCCAAAACATTAAACATGACTCGTGGGTAAAGTTTCATAAAATTTAGAGAATCTTAAAGTCATTAATGCATGAGGAAAGAGAAAATAGGATTTGATTTATTTAATACTTTAAAACTTCTTAAAAGGAAAATCTAATTTCATATTAGGAATCTACATTCCTTAATTGGCCTATATGCAAAATTTCATTTTATTTGGATAATGTTTACACCCTCAATTTAAGTTGAGAACAAAAGACACAAATATTTAAATATCACTTTATTTAGTTTCCCAATTGTATAAGGCTTCTCGGTTGATTCCCTGTCACGCTTGGGTTTCTAATTTGGGTGCTTTAGTGGCCATAGATCTTTGATCGTGAAACTTCTAATTTCTCTTCTACCTCATCCCTTTTTGGAAACTAGGTTGATGACGCCTCTCCTCCAACGATTCTTTCTCTCCCTCTCTCTTCCTCCTTTCTTAACCTTTCCTCACTATATCTTCTCCTATAACTTCCCCTCTCAACCTCAAACCCACTCACCTATATAACCATTGGGTTTCTCTCCTCCAGGCCTAGCCATGCCTCAATCTACTTCTTCCTTTGTATCCATCCCTGTTTGTTCCTTGTTCTTCCTTCTCCTCGCCACTGAGGCCTTCAGAACTCCAGGAAATTGATCTTTCACGTTCGACGCATCACCAAGAGTCATTCCCTGATTCTAGATGAGTATCTTCTGGACTGAGGGGTGTACCCCCAATATCCCTCTTTACCGCTGGCGTTTGGGAACCATCGTGAGGTCGTCACCAAGGTTCTGATCCTGGAGAGATCTGTTGGACAATCTGAGAGGTTTGTGATGCTTGTCTGCAACCATCCGCCCCCTTAGTTTTCTCTAATTCTTTGTATTGTTTGGTTTCCCCAATTTTGATGATGCTTCCTCCATGCCTGTAATGGCAGTGAGCCTTTTGGGGTCTTTTGCACCTTGGATTCTATTGGTCAGGATCTTTGAACTCGATATGATATCAAGAACATGTTGGTAATTGTTTTCCATCGTCTGGTTGCTAAACTTGCGAGTATGATCTTTGTGTCTGACCTGCTTCATCGATGATCGACGTGAAACTCTTCTCAGTGCAATAAGAAGATAACCAACTAGTGTTTTCCCAGCTATAACCCTCCATTTTCTTTTTCTTTTGTTTTTCTCATTCGGGGTAAAATGGTCATTCAGGCCCATTTATTTCATTTTGGTTCTGAGACGAGCTACCAGGTTCTTAGTGGGGCCGGCCAAGTTGTCCAGTGCCAATTGGGCCAACTCAGCACGTGTGCCCACTCCCTCTTTTCCTCACCCGACGATTTTGCTGACGTGGATTTGTCTGATTGGCTAATTTTTGAAAATCCATATCTATTTATTTATAGATCAGAAAAATAAAATAAAATATGTTTTGAAATTAGAAAAATACAAGCTTTCTTTTGGTATGGGTTTTGATGCCTGAATCCAATGTTTTATGATAAGTGACTTTAATGGATTACTCTAAATAAGTAATAAATTGTAAAATTCATAAATAAATATATATAAGTCAGAAAAATATAATAAAATAGATTTTGAACTCAAAAAAATATAACCTAAAATATGAGTGGTTTTGATAACCTAATTCACCAATAATAAAAAGGAAATTTTTAGGGTTTTGAATAATTATTGGAAACCTATCCCTAATTCCACATAAATGCATCAAAGGTTCTTTGGAAGCTTAGGCTTGGACATAGACTTGTCTTTGGATAGTGTAGACTCTAAAGTTGAGGTATCTTGCATCCCCTATTCCTCTATGTTGAGAAATTCACCTATCTTATGATTCTTTTGACTTTGGCCTACATATATGTCAATTCTCTTGATATCATGGTTCATGTGAACTATCTTGCTTGTTATGGACTTGGATATTCTCTTGATATCTATCTTGTGCCTTGGTGCATGCTGGTTTTATATAATGTTATGAGCCCACTTTGAAGTGGATGTTTATATGTTTGTGTTGTCCATTGTGTGATGGCAACATTGTATAATTCTGACTATATGGTTTACTTGCCTCTATATTTTACATGCTATGTGATTAAGTAGCACCAGAGTAGTGTAATTGCATTGGTTTTTGGATGTGTACCCTACTATTTTTGGGATGGTGGTGGTGGTCCCCCATACCCAAGTTTCAAGGATGTGAAACCTTGTCTCAACTTTATATTAGGAGTTTGGCAGTGTGACATTCTCTATCAGGCTTCAAGGATGTCAAGTCTTGGCCACCATTGTTATTTATATTGTTCTAGGGCAATGATTATCTCACATGCATGCAAGTTGATGATTGTGGGGTGTGTGCCGTACAATCTTTGTATGTGCTAGTATGGCACGATTTTATTTGTTTGGTTATGGCAAGTGTGTCCTTTATTATTGTTCTCTTCCTTTTATGTAGTCTTTGGGTAGTCCTTGTCTTTTCTATGGGAAGCCATTATTTTTGTTGTCCTTTATTTCATAATACTGCTCAAGTTTTCTTTAGTATGCACATACCAGCCTTTTGCTGATGTTTCTCTATTTTCTCTTCTTGCTGGGGTATGCTTCCAACCCTAGGTGAAGGATATGGTGCACATGGCATAAAGATATGGACTTAGATTGAGAAGTTAAAGCTTGGAGACAATCTTGACGTGGTTTAGATTTCCCTCTACATGGATCCTTATGATGTAAGTTTAAGATGTTCTTTTGTAACCCTATGAGAATTGAATATAGTCAAAGTTTTTATTCTGCTTCTACACTTTGGTTGTTTTGAATATCATTAATAAGATGTGAAAATTTTACACCCACTCCAAGATACCTTATAGGTATGTTTGGAGTGGAGGTTTTATTCTTCAAATGTTTAGTAGAGATGTGGTTGCACTTCTTTACAACAATGTTTATTTTTCTTGGAAAAAGTGGATGTTTTGTATTTCCTTTAAATTTTACAGACTTCTTCAAGATGCAACCACCATACTTCAAGAGAGAGAGTGAGCCAAACATGGTGGATAAAGCTAATGACTGGGTTTTGGCTCTGGAGCGTACCTTCAAGGGCATTCAGTGTCCTCCTCACCAGAAGGTTCTCTTTGCGACATATGTGCTGGATGGGCCAACATGGGTATGGTGGATGGGTATGCCTCATACCTGTAATACTTCGAGCATGAATTGAGAAGAGTTCCTCAAACATTTTCATGAGAAGTATATCTGTCCTACCTATCTGAAGAGGAAGGTAGCATAGGTTTCAAGTCTGTGTCAATGGAGTATGAGCATCTCTGAGTACATGCAATGTTTTCTTCTCCTGAGTGCTATGATATGGACCTTGGTGCTTAAAGAGGATCAACCTTGTTCCTTGAGGTTTTAAGCTACAGTGTAGGATGAAACCCTATTCCCTATCTGCCATTGACTTTTCAACAAATGATGGAGAAGGATTTGGTGATCAAGTCGTACCCTAGGTTCTAGTATCCCAGGCACAGTAACAATAACAAGAGAAAGAACACTGGTGGAAACCAAGGGCGCGACAAGTGCAATTGATGCTCGCATTCTCACCCGCCAGGAAGATGCCCTGTTGTTAATGGTCAACCCCGTAGAGATAATTGACCTGCACCCATCTACAATGAGTGTAGTCAAGCTGGATACATCTTACCTAACTTCCCCAATCTTGGTCGGGGATGAGCTCCAACTCAACAACCTACCCAGCAGTCGCAACAAAAAAAAATCTGCCTCCAACAAACAACAACAATTAGAACCGGCAAGGTCGATAGCCACATTTGGAGAGGTGGAATGGTAGGTTGTTTTCCCTTAATGCTGAGGAAGTTGAAGGAGATATTGAAGTCATAAAAGGTACTTTACATCTTAATATCCATCCAATTAAAGAACTAATCGATTCTGGTTCATCAAATACATTCATATCAACCGAGCTTATTGCCATGTTAGACATACAATCAGAATATATGGATCATGTTTTATATGTTAAAACCTCTAACAATAGGATCTACTTTTCTTATCTCAAACTCTTGACCATGGACCTCTATATCTCTGGAAGGATGTTTCCCTCAGATTTCATCTTGCTTGACACGATCACCTTTGATGTCATCCTGGGGATGGATTTGTTGAAGACATACAAAGCTATTTTGTTCTATGAAGTATCAAATGTTAGTTTGTTACATCTTGTTGAGGGAAGGATGTGTGTCAAGGGTAGGAAGTGAGAGGATTAGTAGTTTATCATCTCTGCCATCAAAGCTGAAAAGCTTATCTTGAAAGGGTGTAGAGCATTCTTAGCCTCTAACATCCTTGATGCCACACCTCCTTATCTTGATCACATAGATGTTGTGAAGGACTTCCTGATGTCTTTCCTGAGGAGTTTACTAGATTGCCTCCAACTGACGAGATGGAGTTTTCCATCAAGCTCGCACCAGGAACTTTGCCTATATCAAAGCCTCCTTATCGCTTGGCCCCTACTGAACTCGCCGAGCTTAAGAAGCAACTTCAGGAGATTTTAGACATGGTATTTGTGCACCCTAGTGCTTTACCATGGGGAGTCCCGATCTTGTTTGTGAAGAAGAAGGATGGTTCAATGCGTATGTGCATTGATTATCATATGCTTAATCAAGTGACGATAAAGAATCACTATCCTTTGTCGCACATCAATGATCTGTTTGACCAGCTGAAGGCAACCGCAATGTTCTCAAAGATGGATCTATGAAGTGGCTACTACTAGATATGTGTGAAGGATGCAGATGTCTTGAAGATAACTTTCATAACACGATATTGGCATTACATGTTTCCATTCATGACTTTTGGTTTGACTAATACCTCTACTTCTTTCATGGACTTGATGAATCGAGTGTTTTGTCCTTAGCTCAATTAGTTCATGGTGGTGTTCATCGACAATATTTTGGTCTACTCGGAATATGAAGAACAACATCATGAACATCTCCGAATTATGTTGAACACACTAAGAGAAAATCAACTATATGCTAAATTATCAAAGTGTGATTCTGGATCAAGGAAGTGATGTTTTTAGGTCATGTGATTTATGCCAGACATACTGATGTTGATCTTGCAATGGTAGAAGTTGTGACCAAGTGGAAAGCTCCAAAGACTCAGTCTGAGATCTGTAGTTTCCTCAATGTAGCAGGTTACCATTAGAGGTTTATAAAAAAGTTTTTCCGAGTTGGCTCTCCCTCTGACAAAGTTGACAAGAAAAGAAGTCAAGTTTGTGTGGACACCAGAATGGGAGGACAATTTTTAGAAGCTGAAGAAATGTTTGACGTATGCTCCTGTTCTTACTTTACCTATTAGAGTAAAACCCTACATTATCTTCACAATTGCTTCTAAGCAAGGATTAGGGTGTCTCTTGATACAAGAGGATCATGTGATCGCCAATGCTTCGCTCTAGTTGAACACTAATGAAGAGAGCTGACCTACACATGATTTAGAGCTAGCAGAAATCGTGCATGCTTTAAAGATCTGGCAACACTATCTGTATGGAGTGACGTTTGAAGTTTTCTTAGATCACAAATGCTTGAGATATCTTTTGAAACAAAAGGATCTGAATTAGAGGCAATAAAGATGGATGGAGTATCAAAGTCTACAACTTTACCATCACCTATCATCTCGGTAAAGTAAATGTAGTTATTGATGCTTTGAGTTGGAAGAAGAATGTAGTATGTGCTGCTATGAACTTGGAGTATGTTTCCTGTTGGCAACCGTAGCCTGATGATTAAGAAGATGCCGAGAAGTTGTATGTTCACATGGCTAGTTTTTCCATTATGCCTTCTTGGATCTCAAAAGTTTTTGCTGCATAACTTGAAAGTTCTGAGCTTGCAGAGATGAAGGCCTTAGCTGAGAAGCCACAATTTGACTTTTCAGTTGGAGTTGATGGTGGTGTTCATTTCCATCAATGGTTGTGGATACCTTATGTTGGTGATCTGTAACAGAAGGTTTTGAGTGAAGCCCATGGGTCTAAATACACTATACACCCTGGTACAACCAAGATGTACAAAGACCTACAATGAAGCTTTCGGTGGAAGAACATGAAGAAGGATATTGCTTTGTTTGTTGCCAAGTGTTTGCCTTGTCAACAAGTCAAGCTCCATAATCAATGACCTGGTGGTCTTCTACACCCGCTTGATATTCTAGAATGGAAATGGGAGAAGATTACTATGGACTTCATCACTAGTTTTCCTAAAACCAGGAAGGGTTTTGATGTTGTGCGAGTGGTGATTGATCGACTTACAAAGTGTTCCCACTTTTTTTCCCATCAAGTCCACTTACAAGGTTGATGAGATGGCTTAGTTTTACGTGGTTTGGATCATTCATCTGCATGGAGTTCTTAAAGTGATAGTATCAGATCATGACGCAAAGTTCACCTCTCATTTGTTGAATCAAATTCAAGAAGAGATGGGTACTGACTTGCATTTCGATATAACTTATCACCCACAAATCGATGGTCAATATGAAAGAACGGTGCAAATTCTAGAAGATTTGCTTCATGGGTGTGTTATGGATTGGGGAGGTGCATGGGATAAATTTCTTCCATTGGATGTGTTTGCTTACAATAATAGCTACCAAGCTAGGATTGGTACGCCACCTTATGAAGCTTTGTATGGACGACATTTTCATTCTACGTTACACTGGGATGATGTGGGAGAACATGCTCTTGTGAAGAGTGATGATATGTAGATGATGATTGAGAAGGTTCAGTTGATTAAGAAGCATCTGAAAGCTACACAAGATTGAAACAAGATGTATGCTGATAAGAAAAGGTATGACGTGAGTTTCCTAGTAGGTGACTATGCCTTCTTGAAGATCAAGCATATATTTTACAACCCCAATTTTTGGGCTTATATGGTTTGAAATGCAATTTCTCCAATAAAATGTATGACTATGAAATTATATAATATATGTGTAGTGAATGGATTTCTTTGCTAATATTTCCTATAAATATGTGATTTCCTGGACCCTATTGACTTAGTGAGTCCAATATGATAAAAAGGAAAGAAAAGTTGAAGGAAACTTAATAATGCATAAAAAGGAAAAGAAATTAATATAATGATGAGAATCATGTGGAATTATCTAGAAAGTGGTGTGAATGACCTTCATGAACTAGATTGTGAATCCACTTGGTTAGTAATGGTAAAAGGAATCTATATAAAGGAAATTGAAGGGAAAGAGATAGAAAATAGGAATAAAATATGCCTTTTAAGTGATAACTTGCATATGAATAAATATCTCTCATATTTCCTACTTCGAGTCCAAACTTGGCACATAAGCAGTTTAAGTCATTATGGACTTTCCTCTAAAATTTGGGATCAAATGGATAAGCAGTTTAGGAGATACAATTTTGTAAGAATTCCTAAAGTGAGAGGGATAATTGAGCAATGTTTTTAATGTCAGAATTATCAGAAAAAAAAGGCTTAAATTTCTAATTTTCTATAGGCATGACGTTCATTGGATCGGGATTGTACATTATCTAGACCATATCCTACCTCCTGCCCAAATCAAAAACAAGTATACAATAATCCTCCCCCAATTTGATTCACCCACTCTCTCTGTGGGTCACAATCTTGATCGAAGCCTCTCCCATTAGATTAGGGAGAAGAAACTGAACTCGACGATCCTTCATTTACCTTATTTCCATGCAAGGATTGGATTTCCACAATTTAACCTAAGCTGGTCAGACTCCCTGGACACACCAACGAGACATCCTCCTCACTTCCTACTATCTATATAAGGGCAAGATGCATGCACAAACTCAGGGAATGATTTCCCGCAATTCCAAATAGTAAGAGGATCATCTTGCGACCCCTTTCATTCTGGAATGATCCCCTATTCTCCTCCAACAGACGACACCATCAGTCACCCTTCTAAATGCGCCATCCGACAAATCTGACGGTGTCTTCAGGTTCAAGAGGATCCCGTATATGACCCTAAACCATCCCTTGAAGCACCGGTGACATGAGGCACGAAGTAAACCTCTCATTTGACCTGGCCAGGAGCAAGCATGGATGGTGTCGTGAGGAAGGAGAAGACTTAGGACTAAATGACCTTTTTGCCCCGAGCACGTTATAATCCACATCCACAGGAGCAAGGGTGTAATCCGTCTTTTACGCAAGACTTGGAGTCCAACATGCATGAAGCGAGCTGCATGGATGGTTGTAGCTGATTGGTCCAAGCACGCCACTTGGAAAATAAGGTGATAACAACAAAACACTGACATGGTCCTCTACAATTGGTCCCAAGGTATTTTATCTTAAAATATTTGTAATTAATTATTAGTAACTCAGGTGGAAAAATTTGATGTATGGAAGTTGATTTGAAAAATGTGAGGAATCCATTAAAAATAGAATTGATGCCTAATTTTGCTTGCAATTAAAAAAGAAGTTTTCACCTTTTATGGTTTTAGTAACGAAAAACCCTAAGTCTAATGCTGTTCCTTGGATAATTTAAGCCAATTTTGACTTGTTGTTAATGAAAGGAAGAATTAGATCTAATAAGATAATCTGTGTCCATAATTGTCTTGATTTAGGGTTCCATGTATATGAAAGTGCATTGATGGGCCAAGAATCCCTAATTTTGATAATTATGACTTTTAATGGATTTTTTTGAAAATTCATGAATAAGAGTGAGATATGATGATCCTAAGCTAATTTGTGAATAAAGACCCTCAATAGGGATAATTTATGTAATTAGGGTTTTATGATGTAGAAAGCTATTTTAGGGTTTGTTGGCCTAAAAAGGTCAAATTTGAGAAATAGATCTAAGAAACCCTAAGGAAGCCCTAATTCAACCTAGAAACCCTAGAAGGGATTCCCAATTCAATAAAAGAGTTTATGATGAGTATGTAACGATTAGGTAATACATGCTTTTCAGGGTCCAAACTACTTGTGTGGTTTGCTTCATTAGTTGATTGAATTGCCTTATTGGATTGTATAGTTGCTAGACTCTTTGAGATTTTCCAAATTTCGTATGTGGTTACTTTATGGTTACTCACATTAATTTCACGCCGATTTCCTAGGATTTTCCAATTGCTTGAAATTTAATTGTTTGGATGACTTTATTTCATGCAATCTATAAAGTGACTATGACTATCAAAATATAAGTATTTATGACTTGCCTGAACCTGCATACCATCTCTGGAATTAAGATTTAAGATTTATGAGGATCAAGCCCTAGAGGGAAGGTTATAAGTGGTCAAGCCCTGGATGGGAATACTATAGATCACTTAGAGAGCTGACCCATAAGGTACCAAGATTAGGATGGAGAAGGTAGCCTAAAGTTCCTTGCAAGGACTAAACCCTAAGAGAGGGTATACCAGAGGATGAGTAAAAATGGTTGGGAAGTTATAATGAAAATGTAATTTTGGATTGTTAACAACTATTTGATGTTATTAGGTTGTTATGATATATGTGCAAAAGTTTGGTTGCCACCACATAATAGTGAATCTTTATACTGACCGATGTTTTACTTATTGGCATTTTAGGAATACATGAAAGTGGATGAACTATTAAAGTGAAATTTGAAGAATAAAGTTAAATAAAGATTGGAGGATTTAGTCAGATAGAACTCTACTCTGGGTAAAGTTCGAAACTCCTATTTTTTAAAAGGTATGTGAAAAGTAAAATTTTATACTGCTTCAAGCTTAGTATGTGGTAGAATTTATTAATTATTTTTTATTATTTGCAAAACCATTGATCAAAACTAGGTTAGGTGTCAATTTTCATTTAATTTGTAGAATATTTGCATCCTCATTGAAGGAGAGATAAAAGATTAAATAAAATAGGTTCCACTTTGGTCAATGCAATAAATACATCACACACCTATTTTTTATTTTTTGAGTTTTTGTGCCATTAGACAGTCTTGATTGCTCATCCGCTTGATCAGACGGCTGGGCGCTTGTCTCCTAGCTCATGACTAACAAGGAAAGTAGGGAAGTTCACATTGGAATTTCAAATCGAGATTTCTCAATCTGTAATTGATCTTTTTGTGAGATTTTTGATCCCACACTTTCCTCATGTGATTCCAAACCGATTAATCCTTATATTTTGGTTTTTTTTCATGATTCGAGAAATGTCCAAAGTTGGACGCTGAGCTCTCTCACCGCCATTGTGCTTAGAACCCTAGAGAAAACCATACCTATAAATAGTACTATCTATACCTTCGTCTCCTTTTACCCAACTCTCCTCTTCCCTTGATTTCCCCATTGCTTGCGTGTGTGGACATTGGGACGCTTGGATAGGACCTGAGTTTGCAATAGACATTGCTCATTCTCCGCTCAACCTTAGGTCAAATTGTCTACATCGACATGTTCATGGTGATGTACTTGTTCTTTCTATGTTCTTGTTCTCAAGTTTGATAAACTCTTGTAGATTTGCCCAAAACTCGAGTTGTTGCTCATTAGCCATGGCATGGATGACAAAGGGGTAGAATCCCCTGAGTGTTTTTCCTCTTCTGCCCTCCTTGTTTCCTATTTTCCTTCACTTTCTTCTTGAGGGCAGTAATGTCTATTCACCACTACTTGCTTTGCTTTGAGAGAGTCAAAGCCGTGCCTTTCACCCCTGACTTGGCCATCTCTGATTGGGCCAAGTCAGCAAGGTAGGCCCGGTCTTCCCTCTCTCTTCGTTTCTCTATGATGGTTTTAATGACATGACACTCTCTAATTGGAATCATAAAAATCATATCTTTTTATTGCTTTGTCCAAAATTTAAAAGAAAATATGTTTTGGAATCATAAAAATGTAAGCTTTCTGACAAAAATGTTTTGAGACTTCATTTTGAGTATTGTGAAGAGGTGTTTTCTATAAATGAATTTAATACATAAAAGTCACCAAAAATGTACTTTAAACATCATAACTCCAAAATAGACAAAATTCTATGGTTTCTTAATCAAGAGAACCTAATAAGATCAATAGTGATAGTTTTAGAATTTAAATCGAGGTTTTGTTCTAAAAGTCCATTAGTTAAGGCTTCTTTACATTAATGCATATGTAAAACCCTAATACATGTTAACACATTGAAAATAGGAAAAGTGGGATTTGGACTCAATTAAAGTAGTGAAAGAGAGTGATTGGATTTCATTGAGAAAGGTATTTGCTTTCCTTACACCTAAGTTGGGAATAATTGCAAACCCTAAGATAGTTTCCCTAATGATGCTTCTATGAAACCCTAGTTTCTCTTATGATAATTCCTTTGCTATATTTGCCTCAAAATTAGTTTTATTAATTATTTCTTGGGTCTTGTACCGCACTACCATCTCTTTATTTACTGGATGCTTATACTTCTGATACTTCTTTAGCATTTTGATTTTATTAGACTATTTAACTATTGTAGTGGTACTTATGTACAATCAGCCATGGATAGAGAATGTGTAAATCCGCCCAGGGGAATGTGTTACTCTCCCTTGTATAAATATTTATAGGTGATTGGAATGTGTTACTCTCCCTCGCCTATTGGTTGAGGATTGGTAGGTGCCTTAACCCTACATAGTTTAGGTAGTCAATATTAATCATGCATGCTACTCTTTTCTATTTTGTTATGGAAAGCATCTACTTGAAAATGCCTCATACTTTTGAGTATCTTCATCTTGGATGAAATCTTAGCCTTTATTTGCATGTTGTTTCTTATCTTTTGTCCTTGTTTATTTACTCTGACACATACCTTGTTTTCTTTCCTTTCTTGCTGGGTGTTTTCCCAACCACCCAGGGTTAGATCAAGGTGTTGAATAACGCCAAGGTGACCAAGTTCAGGAGTAGTATAATCATGTTTTGCAATCAAGGATGAGGAGTTCATTATTACTAAGAATGGTTACAGAGGATGTTGATATATTTCCCTCATCATAATATCCCCTTTTGGTGACTTTTTCAGTCCTTCTACTCTCATCTCTCTTTCTCTAATTGTCCAGCTTCATTGCATTCTTCTTGTGGGGGCACGTTCATGGCTAATGCCCATAAGGAGTGTTGGCCTTATTTGAAAATTTTGTAGAGAATTTAGGCATAGAGATTCTAGTGTAATCAATGATAGTGCCAATACTATTGGTATGACACCTTCATACTCCAATCAAGCTCACAAATGAAGATTCTTGTTTAAATGATTAACATTATAAAGAATTAAGGAAATTCTTGTATCCATTATTTCAATTCTATGGAATCTTGTAGTGAGAAAGTGAAGGCCATTCATTATCATAGCAACCAACAACAAAGTACAAGGTACATTTATGGTGAAGTTACAAGATGTTCACTCAAGACTAAAACATTAACAAACTATTAAAATCATGGAATATCTGTACTAAGAACTTTCTCTCTGTGTGGAAGGGAAACTCTATCAACAACCATATAAAATGTAAACATTTTTAGTGGATTGGCGGATACTCCTCAAAATACTTGTGTCCCCTCTCAAGCACAAGTGCTACCACCGCACCAACACCAAGGACCATCACACTAATATGAACCAATTACTCCACCACAATCACCATTAAACTATCAACACCCCTCTAAACTACCTCATAAATCCCACCAAGTCATTCCTCCTCAACATGTCATTTCCATGTGAAATATTCCTACCAAACTCCACTACCTCCTCCATTACAGTCTCACCACTAATATGTCTACGAACATATCAAATTCTGACCACCTCCACCCTAATAATGTTGTGATCCTTCCCCCCTTTCTTTTTATTAGGAGCATGTGGAGGATATTACTATTTTGAGAAGTAGAAAGACCATTGAGAGGCCACGTTAGGTTATTGGAAGTTGATGAATGCATATTCATACTAGTCTTAGTTGCATTTTTAGTCTAGAATTACATTCATCATCATCATTATCCATTAGAAATATCTTACATTTACATTTTCTTAATTTCATGCTAAATTTTAGGATTTTTGATCTGATTGCTTGACTTCCATTGTAGTCTCCAAGTTCATATCATTTGGACCAATGTAGGAGATGGTGCTCCCTCTAGTCAAGATTCATACCATGTATATCAGGATTGCAGATTGATGCCTCGTATGCCTTTCCATCAACCCACCTCTTATGCCCAATCTCATCCTATGATGAATGGGTAGACCATCAACTGAGATGGTCGAACAAACATCAAGCTCCGATGGAACACCGAACTCACCATAGATGGATGGGTTTACTACACAGACCAATGATTATCCTACCACTCTAATGGAAAATCTACTCTAAACTGTCTATGTGAACCTACTCTCATCGATTGAGGAGAAATATGCACCATGCCCTCTGATGCTAAACTCATTCTAGCCTCTGATGGCCAAGCATACTTAGACAACCAATGACTGGGAAGACTCGACCTCTAATGGACAACCTGCATTTAACCTCTGAGAATGATTCTAAACCTATGGTTTGATGTTTGGTAAGACAATACCTCCGAAGAAATCCATTTTCCACTCAAATGAAGACTCTACGCTCCTCTAGTGATGCTCTCTCTAAGCATGTCCTTTGGTAGCTAGGAAGGCCCAAAGCATTGATGGTCATCCTACACTCAAACTTTTATTGGAATGCTGAAGGGCATGAAACTCTTCATCTACCTCCCATCTTTGACCTTTTGTTTTTCTAGAAGCAAAAGGTTAAACTACAACATAGCTGGAATGGGTTCTAAACCCTAGCCTCCAACTATAAATATAAGGCCACAACTAGCAAAAATAGGATTTTCTATTGACACACATGGGATACCATTTTTCTTTCCATAACATCCAACATGAACCTCCACTACAAAAAAAATATGAATTCCCTACAACTATACTAGTTACATATATTTTACGTGTAGTTGAAGGTCACTTTTCTTTACAAATTATTTAATTGTAGGGAAAAATATGTAGTTAATCCTATAATAACTAGTTACCTATAGTTTAACAACAAATACACTTTCTAATTTCAAAAACCGGCACACACATTTTCACAACTCCCACGCATGACTTCATTTTCATACCCCAATCACATTGTTCATCGCTAATTTTGCACGCTCTCCTCCCTCTCCAGTCACAATCTCTCTCTATCCCCGATGCAGCTAGTCCTCCCCATCCCCCAAATTGGCTTCTCCCAAATCATGAGCTAAAACGTTTCCCCACCCCCAAATTTCTCTACCTGTGCCACCCAACCTAATGTCCATTGATCCATCCCCACTACTACCAGCGAAGGGAAAGCTGGCCACCATGTGAGCACCACCACCACCACCACTGATCCATGCCTTCCTATGCCTGCTGTCCAAGGTCATCACACTATCATTGTCCTGCGAGCCATCTTGCAAGGTCCCTGCAACTGCCCCATATCCACTCAATCGACACCGTCTTCCTACACCCTTGGTGCTTCCAATCATCTCCTAATTCCCTCTGCCACCCATCACTGACATGTTGCTAAAGTCTTCATCCCCTCACATGCCGACCCATTGGGCAGAAGAGGAGCTGTAGGAGGCATGGTGAGTACTCATGTGTGCTACGTCATCATTCCTCAGGGGACACGTCCTCCAGATCAGCCAAGGATGAAATGAATGATGAGATTGCTATATGGGGAGCATTAGTAGTTGTCATCTTGGGGTTCTGGGGATGGTGGTGAAAAGCTCGAGGTCTGCCATGATAGAGTGTGGCGGCGAACTAGGAATCCAAGCATGGCAAAGTTGGAACTAGCTGGTAGGTGACAACGTCAATGCACTCAATTTTGAGGTAGGTAATCTTATTGGTTCGCAGATCTCAGCCTAGTTTCCAGCTATTCATTCTATTCGGTTTGATCAATATAGTAAAAACATGATTCGTCACCTCTGTTGATCCAGTGATATGGTTTTTGGCATGATTTCATTATAAATCTTTACCATAACTCAATGAAATTCTTTCCTAAAAGTTTCTGATCCTCCATCAACTGTAAAGGGGAGGATCATGATGATATGGTGGTTTGTTCATCAGATTCATGTAGATAAATGATATTTATATCGACAAGGGAAAAATATATACTAGAAACTATTTTATAGCTTTAGAATATTTTAGTCAAGTGCATGTGACATGGTAAATCTTCAAAGTTCATGGGAACGAGAACTCATCTACTGCACATGTTGCATAGTCTGGTCTTGTTTGACCATTATCAATAGTTAATTCACATTCTTTTCTTGGATTGTATTTTCATATTAAAGCCAAGACCACAAAAATTTCAGAATCACACTTTTCTGTAACAGTTGCATCCATTTCCTCAATATGTTCATATTTATGATCGAGAGCTTCCCTACCTCCATCATCCTAATTTTTCCAAAAACCAGAGCATGTGTAAGCTTTATTTTGTAAACAATGATCCTCTAAGTGATAAGTGCTTGCTAATAGGTAAGGGAAAAGAACAAACCTCCCGTGCCATCAACTTATCTTCCTCGTACAAATTCAACCTCTCCTCATCATGGTTAATGACATCCTCAAGTAAAGAGAAGTAAGAAGTTTCAATCTTACATGTTAGGTGATAAACATTCATATACTTAGGTATAGGCAATTCTCTACAACTAATAGCTAGAATGAGTGTGAATATGCCACAATTGTTCGGTCCAATGAGACCATAGTGCTTGCAAATGAAACCAGTGAACGCTAAGTTCAGAATTCAACATTAGAAACAAATAAAATGCAAGATTGTTTTTTAATGAAATCATGGTAACTAACCTCCCGTGGTTGAGTTCTGATTCGGAATCGACAATGACACCAAATCCATAGAATGTTACAGAGAGAGAGATTCAATGTATACAAATGAAGTATCACTTTATACTAATGTTAACAAAGAATGTGCAATCAAGAAAAATAGCTCATGTAAACCAAACTAGCCTTAGATCATGTTAAAACAACTTATGAATATGATATAGCTGACTAATGGAATGGAAATCTCATGTGTGTTTCCTAAGTATTTCTATGCTAAGTGGAAACTACAGAACAAAATTTGTGAATTGTTGCATCATAGTCGAAGACAGAGAACCACATCATTTAGTTCATTTTTGAGTTGCATATGAATGGAAGTTGTGTTTTTGTGTAAGCCAATATTCTATTACGTTAATGTGGTGCCAATATTATGAGTATGTTATTGTTCCTCCATTACAACTGTATAAATTATATTACATGATTTGAGGTTTCTTTTTTTTTTTTATCACAATGTGGTAGTAATCCCTCTAAATCAATGAAGATTATTGCATACATTTTTGTTTTAGAATCTTAGTTCATCCATCCCTTGTCCATTTCAGTTAATAGCTTAGTTATCTTCCTTTAAAATATCTTCAAGGTACCTATCTAGAGAATTTTGAGCTGATCTAGATGGCGCAATACC
Organism: Alisma plantago-aquatica; assembly: GCA_963693085.1. Taxonomy (NCBI): domain Eukaryota; kingdom Viridiplantae; phylum Streptophyta; class Magnoliopsida; order Alismatales; family Alismataceae; genus Alisma; species Alisma plantago-aquatica. The sequence continues at coordinate 663,092,997 of OY856412.1, read as the reverse complement.
TCTTCTCAGGTAACAATTTGATTCTTCCAAAGATGATTTGTTGGAGTCCAGCAGTGTATCACTCCATCATGCTTTCTAATTGTTATAAATAGTTGCACTCAGTAGCTATTGGTAATATTTCATTTACCACATAACAAATTGGATAAGTTGAAACAAATGACATGGCTTAATGGTGGGTATAAGATTTAGTATTCACAATCTCTGATTTGAGAAAATGTGCTTTTAGAATTTGTTTGGTTATATGGGAATATAGTTGAAGATGAGGTGCATGTCACAGTGAATTGCACATGTTTCTACTTTTTATTGAACTGAAAGAAGATCAGAAGCCAACAATGGGCCAATCAGACCCCTAATATACATTTGAATTAAATTTAGACCAGTAAATCGAACTGATGAATAGTCTTAAATAGTTGAATTAATCAGGCTACAATAGTGTTCAAATATGGTTGTAATTACATGCTTACACCATGTCCAAATGTGGCTGTAATTATATATACGGTCCACAAATCTGACTGGACAAGTTTGCATTGGCCTCTTTTATGCAGTACTATTCATGTTGAATGGATATATCAATCTGAAGCACATAAGTTTTGAAGTTATTTTACACATAATATTATTCAATTCAAGGATACAAATTAAGAAAACTGGTGAATTATCTATAGCATGTTGCCATTCAGATCATTAATAATGGGTCCTTTATCAATATTGATCTAGTCAAATCAGACTACAGTATGTTGCTTTTCAACACTGTTCACTGTTTAGTTTGACTTCCAGTGTTTACATGTCGCAGTCCACATGTTAGTGATGGTGTGGTCTCAACATGAGTAATATCTCAGTTTGAAGCTTGGCTGCAGATTCTTCATGTTTTGACCCGCAATAACTCAATATTTTTGAGTGTGTTGCTCATAAACACCTCTAGATGGACAAAAAAGACCTTCTACAATGCAACTATAGTATTAGCAAACCTATTGATGTGTGACAAGACATGGAAGTTGTAGCTGGCATAATTTGGGTATACTGGTCATTAGGACAGAGTTACACAATATTAAGTAACAACTGCTAAAATTTTGGGGTATTGAAATGCTATACAAGTCTGGATTGACTTACTATTGACTTGCCATTAATGTTTGTCCTGGTATACTGATCATTATTTCTTTTTTGCTTTAAGAAGATGCTTCTCCTATCTGTGATCTATATATATTTATGTTTGTATAATACAACATAACCTTTCTAGAATGATTGATTTGTTTCATATACATTTCTGGTTTATTTATTGTGGGTTTCTTTTCTTTGATTAATTATCAGGCGAAGAATCTAGTGATCATTTCCATGTCTTGGCCAACGTGTGTGCTGAAATGCCAAATAGTGAGTCAAGGAAGAAGTTTTACACCAGGTCTTCCTTCTGCTCTCACGTAAACTTTATTGTATTTCCACAGTTCCGTGTCCATGTAAAGAAGTGTGTGATCTATTGATATGAAACACAAAGGTTTCTTTTCTACATATTAGAACTGTGATTGGACGTATGATGATGATATTAGCTGCTAAATTATTGTTGTTTGCTTTTGGATGAGTACTGACAATGAGAATGCACATTGGGAACTAAAGATATCTCAAAGGAGAACCAACAAACTAAATCTTTGAGAAAAAATGATACTCATAGGAAGACATGATAATTCAAGTTTTGGTGATAAGGGTATTTTCTTTGACCTCCTTTTGATAGATTTTCTTAACTTGATCATTCATTCTATTCTATGAAACCTCCTCAATCTAATCACCTTTAAGCAATAGGTCAACATCCGATATAATGATATTGGTGCTCTCATCAAATAGACTTACTAGCCTTTTCTTTTCCAAGTATGTTGATTCATAGGAGACATTTTAATATTAGTGTAAACAACTACACAGATCAAATTGAAATGTGATTGCTACTCCTGATCCAAAACCTAGTAAGCTGCTCCTACTTTCGACCATGCAACTTGAGTGTAAGAGTTTAATGTTACCTTGATCTCCCCTTTTAAAAATCTTTACCCACATCTCAGTATAAGTCCTTATCCTTCATATATTCTTTGGTAGTTGTTTGTCTCCATCCTTGGCTGTGTGCTGGTAGTGACACAATATTCAGTGGCACTGGAAAAAAAATGAGCTTCTATGCTGGTAGCAATACCATATTAGATGGGAAGATGTTTTTTTGGAAATTCCTACTTCTTTATCCATTGAGATAAGGAGTGAGACATTTATTATTTTTATAGGGAATAATCTTTCTCAAGTTTCTCTTGTTCTTTACTTAAAGCCAATAAAAATACATACCTAGGTCCAGGAGGAACATCAACTAGCCAAACGTAACCTCTTACTCCCTCACTCAGATTTATAACAACCAGAATGCATTTCATTCTGAAAATTCCGTTCACCTATAATCATCAAATGAGCGCCTGCCAATATCTAGATATCTCATATGATAGCTAGATAGTTATTTCACAAATTCTGGCACTATAGGTCAAAATACTGCTCAGAATGAATCCCTTAGCAGTTTCTACTTCAGTTGCAGAAAGTGCAGCTTTCTCATCAATTTGTACATCAACCATCATATTCTAGCATATATAATTGTAATAGGACCATAACTGTTCACACTCATAACAGTTTATGTGATGATATCAAACCGTTTGGTAATGTTTTCTATGATGATGTCTATATAATTTGGTTGAATGTCAGAATCATGCATATAATTGTATATGTCATCTATGTATATACTGGTTACCGATTCTGTTTCTAGTTGCTCTATCTTAGTTGAATAACATTCTCTAACTCTAATCACCATGATTAATTATTTGCACCTCTTGTGAGATATTTCATGCCTTGCTTGTTGCAAATTTTCTTCTTGTTAATAAATGGGTTTTCTTTATATTATATTCGGTTTGTGTTTGCAGCTCTTTTCTTTTTCCCATTGTTGTTAAAGTATCATCTTGTTATGCACTTCAGGTGCACGTTTGTGCCACATGTTATATCCTATCAACTAGTTATAACCTAGGAAGCACAGACACTTCCTAGAGTTTTCTGTATCTGTTTCCAACATGTGTCCAACTCAGACACGCAGCGGACACTCCTCCAGCGTGTCCTGTTTCATTTTTTTTATTTGCAAGCTGGACACGGTGTGGACACAAACGCTTACTGGACACGACCAACCGAACCCACATAAGATCTAACTAAAAATAAAAGAGAAAATAAGACCCAATCCGTAGACTCCTCAACCAAACCCCAACTCCTCACCAAACCCCTCATCCCTTCCCTCAAGATGTAACCAACTACCCTCACCCTCTAATTGTTGTTCATGTAAATAGCGTATGAAACCACATCTAGCAGTAGTTGCTGCAAGTAGAATCTAGGTCCTGAAGTTGCTGCAAGAAGCCACCATAAGGAGATGGAGCTGCTACTAGAATCCTTTGCATCAACAAACAGTAGGAGCTAAAGCCACCATAAGCAGCAACCTTTTGTGACAGCCATTTGCAGCTGGAGCTGCCAACACCTAGAGCAGCCATTGGAAGCAACTTCCTTCCCTTTCTAGGAACTCATTCCCTCTTCTTCCTCTTGATTTTAATATATTATTTTGTATGCTAATTTTGTAGCATCAGCATAGTGGGTTTGAATACAAATGTGAATATAAAGTGGATATCATGGTGATCGTTGTTTCTGCTTGTTGTTTAGTATTAATATATATATATGTCTTTATTTAGTGTTTTGTTAATTTACTTTTATATATGGACCTCTCTATAAATGTTCCTCTATTATATATACAAGGGTACACACATTGTGTAACCCTATGCTCTCCAGTTTCATGTGTTCTGTTTCATGGTACCAGAGCAGGACTGATCCAGGTCCTCTCTAACCCGGCACCACCACCCTCCCACCCTTCTTTCTCTCTCACTTCCCTCCCTCCCTTCCGCTCACCCCCTCTCTTCCGCCCACCCCATCTCATCCCCCAGCAGGTCGTCGCCCGTCGACAGCAGCCCACCGCCAGCCGAATGCCCACCGCCTATAGCCTGCTGCCACCGACAGCTACTGCTGCACCGGGGCAGCTAGCCGCCGGGGCTGCTGAGCTACCGGGGCAGCTAGGCCGTCGAGGCTGCTACATCTCTGGGTCAGATCTACCTATGGGTATCTGGTGATTTGATTTCTCTGTGAAGAAAATCTTCGAATCTATTTTTTGCCTGCCTGCCCGTGTGACCGGTTGAGTCACCGAGTTCCTTGCTACACTTCGGTGTAGCCCGTATGTGAGGGGTCCCTCCGATCTGTAGATCTGTGCCTACTGCTTCCTACCTGAGGACATAGGCAGCCTTCGACTACCTGTTTCTACCTTCGGCTGGCTTCCTATTTCTCTGGGAGTTGATCTGCTTCTACCTCATGGCATCTACACATGAGGATCTGCGCCGTCTGGTGACAACTGTAAAGTTGGATGGGAGAAACTACCATCACTGGGTGTGCTCCATGCAGATATATGTCAAATCACAGGTCAAGATGTCTCACTTGACGCATTATCCACCTCTTGTGCCTGTTGCAATAACCGACTCAAAAGATGTGAAAGCCTATGATGACTGGGTAAAAGATGATTCTACAGTTATGACATGGATTCTGAATACTACTGAGACCAAGATCAGTGTCACGCTATTATACCTACAGACGGCAAAGCAGATGTGGGATCATCTTGCCAGTACCTATTTACACAGTCAGATACCCAAGAAAGTGTTTGATATCAACAAGCAGCTTAGCCTCCTGCGCTTCTTAGGATCTGACCTGACAGACTACTTTTCTTCTTTCAAGGGATTATGGAGGGAGTTGGAAGCCTACCACCCCTTGTCTATTGATTTGGCTACTATGCAACGTCAGCGCCAGGAGTTGCAAGTAGTTCAGTTTCTCTGTGGCCTACCTAATTCCTTTGTTGGGGTAGTGGATCAGATTCTAGCCAGTGATCCGCTACCTACTCTACAGAGTGCCTTTCAGTGTGTACAATGCTTGCCTGCATCATTATCTAAGACACCCACTGACACTGGTGATACTACTACTTTGGCTGCGATGCCTGGTCATGGTCGTGGCCATGGACGCGGTCACTCTCACGACACTCACCCTCCCCTTGGTGCTGGCAGGGGGAGGAACTCTTCAGGTCGTGGAGCATCTTCTGGACCTGCTACTATTGCTGCTCGCCCTCATACTGGCCAACGCTTCTGCAACTTTTGTAGCCGGTCTAACCATGTTGAAGATAAATGCTGGGAGAAATATAGCAAACCATCTTGGGCCAATGTGACCACTGATGCTACTACATCTTCTGAGATGTCTACCCAACCTGATGCCTTAGGTAATTCTACTGTTGACTTCATTCGTACTGAGGTCGAGCGCATGTTGCTTGAGCGTACTGGCTCATCATCAGCTACCACCACCTCTGGAGCGCATGCTGTGACGTACTCTGGTTGTGATACTGCCTTCCTCACTGCACCATCTTCTAGTTCTGGTAATACAAAATGGGTTATTGATTCAGGCACATCTTCTCATATTTTTGGGAATTGGTCATTGTTAAAAAATTTATCTAGACCGATAACTAATTTGTCTTTTATGCTTGCTGATGGCTCCAAGTCTACTGTTTTGGGGATTGGAGACATTGTGTCTGATATCATGTTAAAATCTACTCTTTATGTGCCTCGCTTTCCACTGAATTTATTATCTGTCAACAAGACTTTGCGTAGCCTGAACTGTAACATGACTTTAGTACCTGGTTCATGTGTTTTTCAGGACCTTCGCACGTGGATGAAGATTGGTGGGGGGCATGAAGGATCTGATGGCTTGTACTACCTGGACAATCTAAAATGAGTGGATGATGTGGCTCTGGCTTCTGCATTATCTTCTTCAGTATCAGCTTTACAGTGGCATTACAGATTTGGGCACCCTTCATCTGAGAAACTGTGCCATATTATATATGATGTAGGAACAACTGTGTTTCAATGTGAATCTTATCAGTTAGGCAAACAAACTAGGGCTATTTATCCTAAACGTTCACAGATTAGTAGTAAAAATGTGTTTGATCTTGTTCATGCTGATGTATGGGATCCATGTCATGTCCCTAGTATATCTGGAAACAAATATTTTATTCTGTTTATTGATGATTTTTCTTGGGCCACTTGGTTATTTCTTTTGAAAAGTCGATCTGAAGTGTTGTCCACAATTAAATTCTTTTTTTCTGAGGTGAAAACACAATACTCTATGCATGTTAAAAATTTTAGAACTGATAATGCACTTGAATTTGTTCAAAAAGATGTCGAGTTGTTGTGTAAATCAGTTGGCACTATACACCAGACTTCTTGTGCATACACACCTCAGTAGAATGGCATTGCTGAAAGGAAGAATAGACACTTGCTAGAGGTTGCAAGAACTATTATGTTGCATGCTAATGTACCTCAGTTACTCTGGCCAGAAGCCATATTGATTTCCTGCTTTCTAATAAACCGAATGCCTTCTTCTGTGATTGGAAATAAAATACATGTACAAATTCTGAATCTTGACAAACCCTTGTTTGATGTACCTCCTCACATATTTGGCTCTACATGCTTTGTAAAGGTACTTGGTCCTACTCATGATAAACTAACTTGTACACAGAAAGGGTATAAATGTTATAGTCCGACTACAAAGAGATGGTTTACAAGCAGCGATGTTGTCTTTTTTGAGGGTACACCCTACTACTCTATGAAAGGCAATAGTCTTCATTCTGAGCTTATTGCTTCTCCACTGCCTATTACTAGTGAATGTGTTTCTGATGATACTACTCCTGTGCAACCGACACCTCCTCTTATTGTTTATCAGCACAGGAACAAATCTCAACCTGCACAAGAACCCCCCCTTCCAAGCCAATCTTCTCCTGTAGAAGGTTTTATGTCACCTGAGGTAATCTTTGATCTTGATGTACCTATGCTCTCCAGTTTCATGTGTTCTATTTCATTAAGAATTATGGAGCTTGTTGTGTTTACAAACAAATTCTATATATATATGTCTTTAATTATATCTATTAATGTAAATATATGTATGTATATATGTGTAACATCCCTGACCTGGGTTATGCTTTAACCCTAGGTGTTTTGATTAAGAAAGATGATTATATGCTTAATCTCATCTTGTGAAAAGTAATTAAGGCTCAAAAGGAACCTATGTTTCAATTTTGGTCCTGTTTGAACAATGTTGAAGCAATGTTTGCTTATTTTGGACTAAAGTGCAAATTACACAAGTTGAGGGGTTAAATTGTAAATGTTGCATGATAAGATGTTCCTCTGATGTTGAGACATCATAAGAATTAATATGATGTATTGGTATGGTTTCCACAAGCCTGGACACCAAGATTAAGCTTGTAAAGCAATCCTTGTGCATTAAAACCTAGTTTTGGAGTAAAGTGCAATTTACCCAAAATCTAGGGTTCAATATGCAAATTACCACTTCAATAAGGTCCTTAATGTTTCTTGGCATCATGTAGAGAAAATAAAATGAGAGGGCATCTCATTTGAATTAAGATGGAGGAGAGAGAATCTTGATATTAAAATAATCAAGATTTAATCCTAATTGAAACCCTAATTCAATTTAGGGAAAAAATGAATAAAAATATTTGAAGGGATTTCAACCAAAATGTTTTGGTTTGATTTTTAATAAGGATAGACGTTCCTTTGCGAAGATAAGGAACGAAAATATCTTAAGTAGGTGAAATTCCACTCACCTTATTATAAAGAAAAGTAATTTCCACTCACATATGGGATTTTAATATAATATGCATTAAGGTGCTTAATTTGCTTTTCTTTAAATTGAGGATAATGGAGAGGAATAAGAGGCAATGAAGATAGCCTCGTCCTTAAGGATTTTGAAGAGAATTTGAGGGGGAAGAGGCGGCACCAATTTTGGAATTAATTGCATTTTAATAATGCATTTTCTCTTTCATTGAATTTTTATAAAAGGCCTTTTCCTAGCCAAATGAAAGGCTATTTCGACCCCACTTCTTCTCTTAGCTTGGAAACCGACCAAGGAATCTAGGGAGGACCAGGAGGACGAACCCCAACCTGTGGGTAAGCTCTTGACCTTCGTTCTCCTTGATTTCATGGTGGAAATCGAAAATAAATTATGGATTCCTTCTTATTTCGATCTCCTCTTCAACCCTAGACAACTTTTACAATCAAAAGCTTGAGGACGAGCCTAGGGGGAGTTGCAAGAGCTTCATCCACCATTAATGGCGTGAGCTTGGAGCTCAATTGGAGGCGGGTTTTATAACTCAAACCCTTAATCATTGCTATTGCATCAATCCTATATGCTTTGTTGATTGATTTCTTCAATTTGATGCACTCTTGTTTCTTGTTGCAATTTCCATCAAGAACGGTTGCTATTCTTGGTTTTTCGAAGGAAGGGGATGATGAAATCATCCTAGATGCTTATCCAAAGAAAATTACCAAGCCAAATGGTTTTTATAGCTTTTCCAAATCGTTTTAATTTGATTGGCTATGCGGTTTTAGCAAACCGTTTAAGGGAAAACGGTTTGAAACCGTTTGGGATAAAACGGTTTCAATACCGTTTGAGATGGTTGACCAAGCGTTGACCGTTTGGGAATTTTGTTCCTAATTATGTAGGCTGATAACCCTCCAAATTTGAGGGATTAACTCCAATGGAATCGAGAGTTGAAGGCCAATCAATTAGGCAATTGGATTGAATTATGTGCTGATTTTCAACCTGATTAACTTGACCTGGTTGAGAAAACGGTTTCAAGACCGTTTGATATGGTTGACCAAGCATTGAACGTTTGGGATTCCTGTTCATAATTATGTTTATTAATAACCCTCCAAATTTGAGGGATTAACTCCAAAGGAATCGTGAGTTGAAGCCTAATCAATTAGGGAAACCTAATTGGATTAAGTGCTGATTTTCAATCTGATTTAATTGAACTATTTGGGAAAACGGTCTCAAGACCGTTTGAGTGCGTTGACCAAGCGTTGACCGTTTGGGATTACTGTTCCTAATGATGTGGTCTAATGACTCACCAAATTTGAGGGATTAACTCCCAAGGAATCATGAGTTGAAGGCTATTCAACTAGGCAAACCCTAATTGAAAACAGTGCTGAAATTCCAATGAGTTAAGTTGAGATTTTGGGTTGATTAGCCCAAATGGTTTCAAGACCGTTTGGGGATCAGACCGTTTGGGGATCACCCCAAGACCGTTTGGAGGTCTGGGGTCAAGTATAGTTGACCAATTGAAGTTCCAAAGGTACTAATCATATTGCAATGTAGTGCTGATCTGTTGATCAACTCGATAGACCAATCCATGATGATTTTTCACTAGAATCCAAAGGTTGTATGGGTCAAACGGTCTCAAGACCGTTTGGTGGTCACCCAAGACCGTTTGGAGGTCTAGGGTTGAGTATGGTTAGGTGTTTGAAGGTCTAAAGGTACCAAGCTGTTATACAATGCAATGCTGATTTGGTGATCAATCCAATGATCCAAACCTTAATTGGATGGCTTGGATTTGAGTGATATGATGGGCAAACGGTCTCAAACCCATTTGGAGGTCATCCAAACGACCTCAAGACCGTTTGGGGTCAGGTCATACCCAATTTGGATAATGGTTCAATAGTTTCAAAGTAACCAATCTTGCATTGATGAGTGTTGTTGGATCTTCGATTCCAAACCCTAATTCAATTGAATCAAGCCCTAATTGATGATCAATTGAGGGTCAATTGAGGGTCAAATTAGTTGAAGGTTGACCTATTAAACTCAATTAAAGTATGAGTATAGGTCCAATTGATGATTGGTTCCATGAATTCAATGGTTGAAGGTCTAATGCAATCAATTGAAACACAATTAGTAGCATGATTGATGATCAACTTCAAAGCTCTAATTGGTCTTTATAAACCCTAATCCCATTGAGATCAGACCATAATTTAAGTCCCAATTGAGGGATGAGCCATGATTCAAATGATGATTGAGTTGATGATCCAATTGGTTGAAGTTCCATTGATTAGAATTGAGTGTGGTTCAATTTGGTTAATTCAATTGGATACCTCATGTTATTGAAGGTCTAATTGATCAAACCTTTTTGAAAACCTAATGTGGTTAGGTGGGAGATACCTTTAATGGTACTAGTCATTAATTCATAACAAATGCATGGACTCAATACATGATGTAAACCCTAATTGAGGCTGATTCAATGTATAACCTTAATAAGAGGTTGTCTACATGTGAAATCACTAATTAGGATGTTAGTAAACCCTAGTTGAGGGTGTATCCTTGTGAAACCCTAGTTGAGGGTGTATCCTTGTGAAACCCTAGTGGAGGGTGTATCATTGTGAACCCTAGTTGAGGGTGTAACCTTGTGAAACCCTAGTGGAGGGTGTATCATTGTGAACCCTGGTTGAGGGTGTAACCTTGTGAAACCCTAGTGGAGGGTGTATCATTGTGAACCCTGGTTGAGGGTGTATCCTTGTGAAACCCTAGTTGAGGGTGTATCATTGCGATTGTTTATAGGAAACTTTATAATAAAGTTATGCCTTAAACTAAGATAAGTCCATATCATGTGATATAGCTGGACAATTCTAATGTGTGGCCTATGCATTATATGCTAAGGGTGAGTATTCTGTGATGGAATGTATTAAGAGGGGAAATACCTTAATACAAGATAAAGTTGGTTAACTCAAGAGGGTCTGAATTAATGAGAAATGGGAAACCCTAACCCTGGTAAGGGAATAGTGGTGTTACCCTTGAATAATGATGTTATATATTGTTTTGCATGGTGCTGATATGAAATTGATGTATTATCATCTGTACTAACCATGCAGGTATGATGTGCTGATGAACATAGCCATGTATGAGGTATGATATTTTATGTATTGACATTGTTTATTGGGCCTTATGTGCCATGCTATACCTTATTGCCGAGTATGAGGTAATAAGAGAAGTAATGGGCCTTAAGTGCCATGAGAAGATGTTTATGTAATAAGCATCATATTTACCTTGGTCAGGTGACATGAAGGTGATAATTACCTGAAAAAGTGGTAATAATGCTCAATGATGAGCTAAGGTTTTGAATACCCAGAACCATATGATTATGGCATTGAGTTGCAAAGGAATGAAAATTCCCAGTATTGAAATGAGGGACTGAGATCCCCATGTCTTATAAAGACTGAGAAGTGATTAATGGAAATAGTACATGTTTTCTTTATAGCATTTGTCTTATTAAGTTATGTTTGGAAACTTGGCTGATGCTAAAAGAATATGATAATGTACTTAATTAATCAAGTGATACCATATAATGTAGTTGCCCTGATCACAGATCCATCAGCGTCAGAATTAGCTGAATGGTGAAACGAGTTTACTCGGAACGCATATTTGTGAATATGTGGGGGTAATTGGGCAATTATATCCTTATGCCCCATAGGCATTGCTACGGGCTATGTCCTATGAACGGGATTGGTTATGGACCATACCCCAATAAGAGCATGGCTGCGGGCCATGACTCCACAAAATAATACCGGGCATTGGCTACGGGCCATATCCTGAAGAGAGTATATGCTATGGGCTATAACTCTAATAGTGATGTTGCCAGTATACCCTGGAAAGCTATCTAGCAGACACACAAGATGTCCTGCATGTTATCTCGTACTGACCGAGATAGTTGAGGTCATGGGAATCCGGCTCTTCCATTGACCTATGTGTGGTACTGATGCTTTACGTAACCGTGGTCGGTTGGAGTATGAGCGGTATACCTCATCTCCTAAGGGCATAAGTGTGATTGTAAAATGTAATCAGCCGTATAGCATGTTTGCTTAAGGATTGAATACTAAGATTCATTGGCTGATGTTGCATTTCTTTGTGCATTCCTTAGTAGATAAATGTTAATTATGTTTCTTTATATTCTCTGCAAAATAGACAGATGAATTACTTATCTACCATGGGTAGATGCAATGACCTCCTTGAGAATGGAGATTATCTTATTCTGTTCTATGATAAATAATTCTACCTGATAATGTAAAAGTAACCCCTACTCAGTTTTAATTTGATAAACTGCAATAATAATGTTTTTGGCGGAGAGTTATATCTCTCGCTGGGGAAATTTTCAATTGTCTCACCCCCGTGGGAAAACATTTTTAGGTATGCATGGAAGGCAAGGTAGGAAATCCCTAGAACAGAGATGAGCAGAAGCAACAACAACAACAAGGACAACAATGAGATCTCAGGTGGAGATATTGTCTGTCAAGTCATATAGATAGTAGTCCTATGTGTTGTCTCTGTACTCTCAGGTCCTCGGAGTTTTAAATGATTCAATCGGAGTTTTGGCTTAATGCCTCAAATTTTTATACTGCCTGTGTATATTTGTTAACAGGGCAGTCAATGTTGTAATCCTTAAAAAGGAATTGTACATGCTGTGTACTTGTGATCCAGGAGGAAATGGAAACACTTTGGTTCATGGTTAAAGAGTTTTCATGTGAATGGATCTCTTTGCAAAAAGTTTTAAATTTTCAGTGATTTTCAGTAACCCGCTGCAAATAATTCGCTTCCGCATTAGTTAATCCTATTTTCGCGAGACGGTCATTACAATTATTGGTATCAGAGCTCTAGGTTCGTTGAGTCTACAGAGACATAGGACTAAGTTGTTGAGTCTGTGTTAGTGTCCTCCAGTATACCCTATAATGATTTCTGCTTGTGTAGAGAAAGGGTAAAGTTTAAAATGACTGGAGAGCACAATGAACACATTGCTTAGGGCAATGTTGTTGCACAAAGAAGAGGTGCAAGGGATCATGCAAGAATAGAATGAGTGCCTGAGAATCCCCATTAAGACCTGATCATGATAGAGAATCCTATGATCATGCTCTTGTTGGGAAGATTAGGGAAACAGTAATGCATATGAGTGGACTGGATGCTAGGCTTACAACCTAGGTTATCAGTCCTTAATACAGAAAGCTTGAGCTTTAAATGAGTTCCTAAATGACTTAGTCATGTTGGAACAAGGGAAAATATGGAAAAGATTAACTTATAGCAAGAAAGTGGACTCTGCCATGAGTTCAGACAGATAATAAATATGTGATGGTAGTGCCCAAGAAGGGGCAATAAGATGAGAAGTAGGGAATGGTCTCTATAATTCTAGAGACATTTGCCTAATGGTTTTTAAAAAAAGCCAAGTTTTTGGTACTAATAGTGCAATAAATGCCTAGTGTACCAGGGAAGTAGCCACTAAGTAAGTGCGGAGGTCTTAACCTTTCACCTGTAAGACTCTATGGCTTAGTTTTTGCTTCAGTAATAAGACTAGTAAGACCATGATATGAGTACAAGGTATGTTATAAATGTGTACATGTTGAGTACACTAAACCCTTTTTGTTATAAAAAAAAAGATTGTTGATTTTGTTTTCCCTATTGGTTGCTATATAGGGAAGAAATGATGAGAACTAGAATTTGAATTCTGTTCAATATTCTTTTAAATACTCTATATTGATCTTACCTCTATGAAAGAGGAAGAGGTATAGAAGAGATGCCTGGATAAAATCCAAGAATGTTAAATCTTATGTTATGATAATATAAAAAACAAGAAATATGATAGCATGTAAGTGCATACTACTTGATCTCAGTACTTGTAAACCCTGATTAGGTGTACAACTATTGATGATAAAGTGAGTATGGAAACTCTTAGATTGATATCTTTTTGATTGCCCTGATCAAGCAATCATTCTGATACAATCTAAAGAGTATCATGAAATTGGAAATATGATATGGATAAATGTATCATATCTTAAGAACAAGAAAGAAGGATCTGATAGGAATTCAGATCAGTATGTGTATATGAGGAAGTAAAAGTATCATCCTCATATGATGAGAAAGAGAACAAGGGAGGTGATCCTTGTTCTATAAAGTTGTAAATATGATAAAAGAAAGATGAGAATATAATGTGTTTTCAACACATGCGACTGATACCAAGGTAAGAGATTCTGGTATCTGAGAATTATCAGATGGTTTAGATTGGCTACCTGAAATGGTCAACTATGAAATCAGTCTAATTATATAAAATGATATGAACATCATATGTTAGGGGTTTATGCTTTGCATAAACATAACAACTAAATATGTCTTTAAGATAAGTTCTCATTTGACTCTATGAGAATATTGTGTGAAGGAACTTTGTGCTGATCAAAGTTCTATGATGTCTACATAACAATGAGGTGTTATGAAGAGACATGATGATATGATGAATGAATAATATCTGTTCCCTTTATCTGGGATTTCGGGGACGAAATCCTTGTTAGGGGTTTATAATTTGTAACATCCCTGACCTGGGTTATGCTTTAACCCTAGGTGTTTTGATTAATAAAGATGATTATATGCTTAATCTCATCTTGTGAAAAGTAATTAAGGCTCAAAAGGAACCTATGTTTCAATTTTGGTCCTGTTTGAACAATGTTGAAGCAATGTTTGCTTATTTTGGACTAAAGTGCAAATTACACAAGTTGAGGGGTTATATTGCAAATGTTGCATGATAAGATGTTCCTCTAATGTTGAGACATCATAAGAATGAATATGATGTAGTGGTATGGTTTCCACAAGCCTGGACACCAAGATTAAGCTTGTAAAGCAATCCTTGTGCATTAAAACCTAGTTTTGGAGTAAAGTGCAATTTACCCAAAATCTAGGGTTCAATATGCAAATTACCACTTCAATAAGGTCCTTAATGTTTCTTGGCATCATGTAGAGAAAATAAAATGAGAGGGGCATCTCATTTGAATTAAGATGGAGGAGAGAGAATCTTGATATTAAAATAATCAAGATTTAATCCTAATTGAAACCCTAATTCAATTTAGGGCAAAAATGAATAAAAATAATTGAAGGGCTTTCAACCAAAATGTTTTGGGTTGATTTTGAATAAGGATGGACGTTACTTTGCCAAGATAAGGAATGAAATATCTTAAGTAGGTGAAATTCCACTCACCTTATTATAAAGAAAAGTAATTTCCACTCACATATGGGATATTAATATAATATGCATTAAGATAAAGCCTCATTATAGTGACAATGGTAGGGTTTGGGAGCACTGGAAGAGGTGGCGGCCGGGGAGGCCGTGGTGGGAGAGGCGTCTGGGGTTTCAGACCACCGGATGATTACGACCCAGGGAGAGAGGCGGAGATCGCTGGCAATGATCAGGATTTCGTGCCGATGGATAGTGACAACAATATAGCGGAGAATAGAAGCCAAGAGGTCAACGGGGAGAACCGGAAAGAAGGCACTGGACTCGCTGCGGGAGTTCTCAACAGCATCGGACTTAACTTTCAATATGCCTCATATGAAACAACCCAACCAAATAGCCATGGTTCCCGCATGGGTCAGCGGGAAGAGGTTCCGGGAGAAGCGGAGTTTCCAGATCTCCAGGGGAAGATGAACAACACAAGACAGATTACGGAAGAACAACAGAGAACTAATCCTAGAACTCCGATAACATACAGCGATATTGTAGGCAACAAAAGCAAATCGATCCTGGGATTCGAAGACAGCGAGGTTATCTTGGGCAAAGAGGATATTAGGGTTGTGGTACAAGACGGAACACCCCATATGGAAATTAATCCGAACAAATATGGCGAATTAATGAAACCATGGTGTTATACTGTTATTGTGAAGGTCCTTGGTAGAGATGTAGGATTCATGGCGTTGCAGACTCGGATCAAGGCCCTGTGGAATCCTTTGGGAAACATGCGTCTGATTGATTTGGAAAACAACTACTATCTGGTGCAACTATTACGCGAAGACGACTACATACAGGCTTTAACCGGTGGCCCTTGGCCTATGATGGGCTCGTATCTGTCTGTACAACCCTGGGATCCGGAGTTCATCCCTTCCGACACTAACCCTAGATATGTGGTGGCGTGGGTGAGGGTCCCGAAACTACCAATTTTCCTATACCAGCAGTGAATACTAGAGGAGATCGGCAACACCATCGGAACCACTGTAAAGGTAGATAACAATACCATCCTCAAGAGACGAGGGAAGTTTGCTAGAGTGGCAGTCAAACTGGACACTTCTAAACCCCTGGTCCCGTCGATAGTTATCCAAGACGAGATGTATAAAGTGGAATATGAGAATCTGCCTACAATTTGTATGTATTGTGGCAGGATCGGGCACAAAGAGGAGAACTGTAAGGCGAAGGAAACAACGATGGAAACAACAAGAAAGAAGGCTACTGAAGATACCACGAATACCCCAGCAATCCCCAGGTCCAATGGAGCCTATACTCCTGCGATGCATGCAACGCCCATGCAACAGCGCCAACGAAAACAACCTCCACCACAAATAGACCGTGCTAGAACCAACAACAGATTCATGCATTTGGCTGTAGAAGAGGAAACTCAAGAAACCCAACCGAATCACCAGGGGGCAGCAGATAGAATTACCAGTATAGACTGGCGAGCTAGAAAGGAGACGACAAGAAGGAATAACCAGAACCAAGATAAGCAACTGAGTGAAAATCAAGAAGGGCGTGAGCCAGCAACTACAGAAGTTCTGGAACAAAACCGGAAACAAGTTAATCACACAGGGGAGAAAGGAAACCACCAGGCTACTGTCATTACGGAGGAAGATACAGTAGTTGTCATAGGAGATGGAGAGGAAGAGATGTCGAATCTAGCATTTTGTTTTGGACAGGCTACCCCTACGTCCAGAAGCAACAAGAAGACGGAGGGCATCAAAAACCCTCCGCGAGGAGGAGGATCAGTCGGAATTCACCTGAGAAATCGGAAAGTTGGTACGGATACGGATATTCTGAAACAAGGAACGAGGAAGAGAGGGAAACAATTCCACCAGGAACAGGAAAACTGGACGGAGGAAGGTGAAACCAACCCCTTCGTCCCCCCATCGGTTGCTCAATGATCTGTGCCATTTGGAATGTCCAGGGAATAGGCAAAGAAGATATCCAGAACGCTATCCGCAACTACAAGGATAGACATAACATCGATATACTGGCTATTGTCGAACCGAGAATTAGTGGGGTTGCTGCAGACCGAATCATCAAGAAGCTTAAATTTGATGAGTCTCATAGGGTGGAAGCAAATGACTATTCCGGTGGTATTTGGGTTATGTGGAAAAGGAGTATTGGAAAGGTGGAGATACTGGCACTTCACCGCCAGTTCATTCACTGTCTTATTAACAACAGCAAGCTGATTACCTTCGTGTACGCTAGCCCGCAACAACTGAAGAGAAGACTGTTGTGGAACCATTTGAACACTTTATCTACTGCATCCTCGCTGCCATGGCTGGTGCTCGGGGACTTCAACGCTATTCTTAATCTGGAGGAGAAGAGAGGGAGTGACATTGTCCATATGTCGAGTTGTCGTGAATTCACAGAAGCACTGGCCTGCGCAGGTCTGGAAGACTTGGGGGCTTCATGCCCTCGTATGACCTTTAAAAGGGGTTGCCTTCAGGAACAACTTGATCGAGCGGTTGCCAACCGTGAATGGATCTATGTTCACCCAGACACGACAGGTGGAGGTACTGCCTAGAATGGCTTCCGATCATGCTCCGATTTTGGCTAAAACTAACATACGACATGTCTCTTATAATCAGCATCTTAAAACAAGCACAAAATGGACAGCCCGAAGCACGTTCCCAGCCCTGATACAGGACCACTGGAACGCTGCTGAAGAGTTTACAACAGCAGCGGACAAGTTCATGACTGCTGCCGGCAGATGGGATAAGGAGGAGCGGAAAAAGGAAAGAAAGCACAAGAACTTCCTGCTAGCAACCTTATCCAAGAAACAAAGCGAACTTAGCATCCATTACTCTGTCGAGCTGGACAAGCAAATCAGAGCCATTCAGTGTGAATACATGGATGTTCTTGCTAGGGAAGAAGCTGACTGGCAGCAGAAGGCGAGATGTGACTGGCTTAAGCTGGGGGACTCGAACACACCTTATTACCAAGCTCTGGTGAAGGTGAAGAGAAGAAGGAATATCATAACAAAACTAAAAAATGACAGAGGTGTATGGGTGGAGAACGACGAGCTGGACTCTCTTGTTAATAACTACTTCTGTTCCTTGTTTACAGATGAACGACCTGCTGCTCACCGAAATACTTTTATTGATTATCCTGGAGTTTTCCGGGCTTGGTCGCAGATTACAGACCAAAATATAAGGCGCCATCCTACTGAAGACGAGATTCTAGACGTCCTGAAGCGCATGAACCCGGTGAAGGCCCCGGGGCCTGACGGGATAGATGCAGGATTTCTGCAAAAGAACTGGGCAGCATTAGGAGTTCTTTACTTCTAATGATTGGAAACTATTTTGCAGGTCTTTCAATCCCCCAACGCATGGCGAAATCCACTTTAGTCCTAATTCCAAAGAATAACACTCCTGAATTATGTAGTCACCTGCGGCCGATAGCCCTTAATAATGTGAGCATGAAGCTGTTATCCAAGATCATAGTGGATCGCATCAAACCCTTCCTGAGTGACTGGATTTCACCTAGCCAGACGAGCTTGGTACCGGGCCGAAGGATTTCGGACAATGTCATTTTGCTGCAAGAGGTGGTTCACTCCATGAGCACGCGAAGAGCAGGGAAGAATTGCATGACGCTGAAACTTGATTTAGCAAAAGCCTATGATCGTATGAGATGGGATTTTATTCTTGATACGCTAAAGAGAACACCGATTCCATCATCACTTATCAACGTGATCATGAACATAATCACCAGTGGGGAAATATACATCTCATGGAAGGGTAAACTGTTGCCGTCCTTTAAACCTTCTCGAGGTGTTCGACAAGGAGATCCACTGTCTCCGTATTTTTTTGTTTTATGCCTAGAGCGGCTGAGCCAAGACATATGCGCTTTGGTGGATAATGGCAGCTGGAAACCGTTGCTAGTCACGAGAAGAGGCCCAAGCTTGACCCATTTATGCTTCGCCGATGATATCATTTTATTCAGTGAAGCATCAGTGGTTCAGGCTAGATCGATTATGAAATGCATTAAACGTTTCGGGGAGGTATCGGGCCAAAAGTTATCTGCTGAAAATCTTCTGTATTTTTCTCGAAGAACACAGAACGTCCGTTGAGAAGAAGAATCTGTCGAGCACTTCAAATGCAGGAGAGGGAGGATATGGGGAGACACCTTGGTGTTCCAATCCTACATAGAAGAGCTAACAAGGTCGTTTATCTAAGCCTTCTCAATTCCATAGATCAACGCATCAGCTCTTGGACGGCTCGCACTTTATCTCTTGCGGGAAGAACCACACTGGCTCGGTCAGTTATCAACTCAATACCCACACATATTATGCAAACAAGTCACCTTCCGATGTCAGTATGTGACAATATCGACAAGAGAATCCGAAAATTCCTATGGGGAGGTCCAAATGCTAGCAGAAGCATAAGCCTTATTGCATGGAAAAAAGTTGTAGCACCGAAGCACCTTGGAGGTTTAAACATTAAACCAGCGAGGCAACAAAATGAAGCGCTACTTGATAGATGCATATGGGATTTCACTACTGCGTCTGATTGTATTTGGAAGGAAACTATGACAAAGAAGTATATGCATCGCCGTGATGAAGGTAGGAGAAATGGTTCTCGTTTATGGAAATATATACTGGATAAAAAAGATACCGTGAATGTGAAGCTGGCTAAAGCTGTTGTGAATGGAAAGACGACGTCCGTGTGGAACGACAGATGGGTGGAGATGAAACGGATACCTTCGTTAAAACCACACCTCATCATTCCAGACGATTTAAAAGATCTGCAGGTTAGTTCGTTGGTGTCCGAGGGGACTTGGGATGCTGATTTCATAAAGTTCTGGTTTACCGAGGAAACATCAAATTCGATATTACATATGCTGCCACCGAGGCTGAATGGAAGTGCAGATGTTTGGTGTCATATGGATGACAATCATGGCCGGTTTAGAACTCAAAATTATTACAAGGAGCTGATTAATCAGACTTGTACTCGTACACCCGGGAACTGGACAACAATATGGAAACTCGCCATACCGCAGCGCATGAAGATTTTCTTGTGGAAATCCTTGCAAGAAGGATTGATGACCAATTATAACAGATCCAGACATGGCTTTACAGTGGACCTGCTTTTCCCCAGATGTAGAACTACGGAAGAAACAACAATTCATGTGCTTCAAGACTGCCCACATGCACAACAGGTGTGGCAATACATAGCGAGCATCCAGAAGATCATGGTAGATCCAGGAGACTCCATGATGACATGGTTTGAGCGGAACCTGAAGTATAAATGTGATGGCAGAATCAAGTCGATTTGGTTTACTACCACGGTGGAAACTCTATGGATGCACAAAAATGAACTAGTTTTTCATGGCAAGAACTGCCCCCCTGTGACGGCTGTAGGGATAATTTCTACTAAAGCAAGGAGCATTATACATGCTTTCCAAGAACCACCAGCTACTTCTACGAGCCTTTCGAGCGCTGCTTGGAAGTCTCCATCGCCATACACGATCACCATTAATGTAGATGGTTCAGTGCAGAAGAAAAGGGGTCGAGCAGCCACGAGCTACATAGCTAGAGACACTGAAGAGAGATGGATCATAGCCGGGGCTCAAACAGTCACGAGTTGTGATGTTCTGGTCACTGAATTGTTGGCTATTTGCAGGGGCATTGAAACTTTGATTCATAGACCGGAAGAGCTGCTTATCGAATCCGATAGTAAACTGGCTTGTGACATTCTGAATAATACGAGGAACGCTATGCCTAAATACAAGATTTTCGGTGAAATGTTTGCATCACTCAAAGCAAGGAAGCCAAACATGAGTATCAAGTTCATCAAACGAGATGCAAATGCTTTAGCTGACAGCCTTGTCAAATGGGCGGTCAGACATGTCACTGAGCCCATAGTTTGGACACAATGTCCAGAGTTTGTTCCGGCAGAGATCCGGAATGAACGAAGGAATAATCCGAATGAACATGTACTCACTAATTTGGCTTGCAACCCGAGAGCAGGATGAATAAATTATCTCAGTGAGTTTACAAAAAAAAAAATATATATAATATGCATTAAGGTGCTTAATTTGCTTTTCTTTAAATTGAGGATAATGGAGAGGAATAAGAGGCAATGAAGATAGCCTCGTCCTTAAGTATTTTGAGGAGAATTTGAGGGGGAAGAGGCGGCACCAATTTTGGAATTAAATGCATTTTAATAATGCATTTTCTCTTTCATTGAATTTTTATAAAATGGCCTTTTCCTAGCGAAATGAAAGGCTATTTCGACCCCACTTCTTCTCTTAGCTTGGAAACCGACCAAGGAATCTAGGGAGGACCAGGAGGACGAACCCCAACCTGTGGGTAAGCTCTTGACCTTCGTTGTCCTTGATTTCATGGTGGAAATCGAAAATAAATTATGGATTCCTTCTTATTTTGATCTCCTCTTCAACCCTAGCCAACTTTTACAATCAAAAGCTTGAGGACGAGCCTATGGGGAGTTGCAAGAGCTTCATCCACCATTAATGGCGTGAGCTTGGAGCTCAATTGGAGGAGGTTTTTATAACTCAAACCCTTAATCATTGCTATTGCATCAATCCTCTATGCTTTGTTGATTGATTTCTTCAATTTGATGCACTCTTGTTTCTTGTTGCAATTTCCATCAAGAACGGTTGCTGTTCTTGGTTGTTTGAAGGAAGGGGATGATGACATCATCCTATATTCTTATCCAAAGAAATTTACCAAGCCAAATGGTTTTTATAGCTTTTCCAAATCGTTTTAATTTGATTGGCTATGCGGTTTCAGCAAACCGTTTAAGGGCAAACGGTTTGAAACCGTTTGGGAGCAAACGGTTTCAAGACCGTTTGAAATGGTTGACCAAGCGTTGACCGTTTATAAATTTTTTTCCTACTTATGTAGGCTGATAACCCTCCAAATTTGAGGGATTAACTCCAAAGGAATCGAGAGTTGAAGGCCAATCAATTAGGCAATCGGATTGAATTATGTGCTGATTTTCAACCTGATTAACTTGACCTGGTTGAGAAAACGGTTTCAAGACCGTTTGCGATGGTTGACCAAGCATTGACCATTTGGGATTCCTGTTCATAATTATGTTTATTAATAACCCTCTAAATTTGAGGGATTAAATCCAAAGGAATCGTGAGTTGAAGCCTAATCAATTAGGGAAACCTAATTGGATTAAGTGCTGATTTTCAATCTGATTTAATTGAACTTTTTGGGCAAACGGTTTCAAGACCGTTTGAGTGCGTTGACCAAGCGTTGACCGTTTGGGATTACTGTTCCTAATGATGTGGTCTAATGACTCACCGAATTTTAGGGATTAACTCCCAAGGAATCATGAGTTGAAGGCTATTCAATTAGGCAAACCCTAATTGAAAACAGTGCTGAAATTCCAATGAGTTAAGTTGAGATTTTGGGTTGATTAGCCCAAACGGTTTCAAGACCGTTTGGGGATCATCCAAACGGTCTCAAGACCGTTTGGGGATCACCCCAAGACCGTTTGGAGGTCTGGGGTCAAGTATAGTTGACCAATTGAAGGTCCAAAGGTACTAATCATATTGCAATGTAGTGCTGATCTGTTGATCAACTCGATAGACCAATCCATGATGATTTTTCACTAGAATCCAAAGGTTGGATGGGTCAAACGGTCTCAAGACCGTTTGGAGCTCATCCAAACGGTCTCAAGACCGTTTGGTGGTCACCCAATACCGTTTGGAGGTCTAGGGTTGAGTATGGTTAGGTGTTTGAAGGTCTAAAGGTACCAAGCTGTTATACAATGCAATGCTGATTTGGTGATCAATCCAATGATCCAAACCTTAATTGGATGGCTTGGATTTGAGTGACATGATGGAAAAACGGTCTCAAGACCGTTTGGAGGTCATCCAAACGACCTCAAGACCGTTTGGGGTCAGGTCATACCCAATTTGGATAATGGTTCAATAGTTTCAAAGTAACCAATCTTGCATTGATGAGTGTTGTTGGATCTTCGATTCCAAACCCTAATTCAATTGAATCAAGCCCTAAATGATCAATCAAGGGTCAATTGAGGGTCAAATTAGTTGAAGGTTGACCTATTAAACTCAATTGAAGTATGAGCATAGGTCCAATTGATGATTGGTTCCATGAATTCAATGGTTGAAGGTCCAATGCAATCAATTGAAACACAATTAGTAGCATGATTGATGATCAACTTCAAAGCTCTAATTGGTGTTTATAAACCCTAATCCCATTGAGATCAGACCATAATTGAAGTCCCAATTGAGGGGTGAGCCATGATTCAAATGATGATTGAGTTGATGATCCAATTGGTTGAAGTTCCATTTATTAGAATTGAGTGTGGTTCAATTTGGTTAATTCAATTGGATACCTCATGTTATTGAAGGTCTAATTGATCAAACCTTTTTGAAAACCTAATGTGGTTAGGTGGGAGATACCTTTAATGGTACTAGTCATTAATGCATAACAAATGCATGGACCCAATACATGATGTAAACCCTAATTGAGGCTGATTCAATGTATAACCTTAATAAGAGGTTGTCTACATGTGAAATCACTAATTAGGATGTTAGTAAACCCTAGTTGAGGGTGTATCCTTGTGAAACCCTAGTTGAGGGTGTATCCTTGTGAAACCCTAGTGGAGGGTGTATCATTGTGAACCCTAGTTGAGGGTGTAACCTTGTGAAACCCTAGTGGAGGGTGTATCATTGTGAACCCTGGTTGAGGGTGTAACCTTGTGAAACCCTAGTGGATGGTGTATCATTGTGAACCCTGGTTGAGGGTGTATCCTTGTGAAACCCTAGTTGAGGGTGTATCATTGCAATTGTTTATAGGCAACTTTATAATAAAGTTATGCCTTAAACTAAGATAAGTCCATATCATGTGAGATAGTTGGACAATTCTAATGTGTGGCCTATGCATTATATGCTAAGGGTGAGTATTCTGTGATGGAATGTATTAAGAGGGGAAATACCTTAATACAAGATAAAGTTGGTTAACTCAAGAGGGTCTGAATTAATGAGAAATGGGAAACCCTAACCGTGGTAAGGGAATAGTGGTGTTACCCTTGAATAATGATGTTATATATTGTTTTGCATGGTGCTGATATGAAATTGATGTATTATCATATGTACTAACCATGCAGGTATGATGTGATGATGAACATAGCCAGGTATGAGCTATGACATTTTATGTATTGACATTGTTTATTGGGCCTTATGTGCCATGCTATACCTTATTGCCTAGTATGAGGTAATAAGAGAAGTAATGGGCCTTAAGTGCCATGAGAAGATGTTTATGTAATAAGCATCATATTTACCTTGGTCAGGTGACATGAAGGTGATAATTACCTAAAAAAGTGGTAATAATGCTCAATGATGAGCTAAGGTTTTGAATACCCAGAACCATATGATTATGGCATTGAGTTGCAAAGGAATGAAAATTCCCAGTATTGAAATGAGGGACTGAGATCCCCATGTCTTATAAAGACTGAGAAGTGATTAATGGAAATAGTACATGTTTTCTTTATAGCATTTGTCTTATTAAGTTATGTTTGGAAACTTGGCTGATGCTAAAATAATATGATAATGTACTTAATTAATCAAGTGATACCATATAATGTAGTTGCCCTGATCACAGATCCATCAGCGTCAGAATTAGCTGAATGGTGAAACGAGTTTATTCGGAACGCATATTTGTGAATATGTGGGGGTAATTGGGCAATTATATCCTTATGCCCCATAGGCATTGCTACGGGCTATGTCCTATGAACGGGATTGGTTACGGACCATACCCCAATAAGAGCATGGCTGCGGGCCATGACTCCACAAAATAATACCGGGCATTGGCTACGGGCCATATCCTGAAGAGAGTATATGCTATGGGCTATAACTCTAATAGCGATGTTGCCAGTATACCCTGGAAAGCTATCTAGCAGAGACACAAGATGTCCTGCATGTTATCTCGTACTGACCGAGATAGTTGAGGTCATGGGAATCCGGCTCTTCCATTGACCTATGTGTGGTACTGATGCTTTACGTAACCGTGGTCGGTTGGAGTATGAGCGGTATACCTCATCTCCTAAGGGCATAAGTGTGATTGTAAAATGTAATCAGCCGTATAGCATGTTTGCTTAAGGATTGAATACTAAGATTCATTGGCTGATGTTGCATTTCTTTGTGCATTCCTTAGTAGATAAATGTTAATTATGTTTCTTTATATTCTCTGCAAAATAGACAGATGAATTACTTATCTACCATGGGTAGATGCAATGACCTCCTTGAGAATGGAGATTATCTTATTCTGTTCTATGATGAATAATTCTACCTGATAATGTAAAAGTAACCCCTACTCAGTTTTAATTTGATAAACTGCAATAATAATGTTTTTGGCGGAGAGTTATATCTCTCGCTGGGGAAATTTTCAATTGTCTCACCCCCGTGGGAAAACATTTTTAGGTATGCATGGAAGGCAAGGCAGGAAATCCCTAGAACAGAGATGAGCAGAAGCAACAACAACAACAAGGACAGCAATGAGATCTCAGGTGGAGATATTGTCTGTCAAGTCATATAGATAGTAGTCCTATGTGTCGTCTCTGTACTCTCAGGTCCTCAGAGTTTTAAATGATTCAATCAGAGTTTTGGCTTAATGCCTCAAAGTTTTATACTGCCTGTGTATATTTGTTAACAGGGCAGTCAATGTTGTAATCCTTAAAAAGGAATTGTACATGCTGTGTACTTGTGATCCAGGAGGAAATGGAAACACTTTGGTTCATGGTTAAAGAGTTTTCATGTGAATGGATCTCTTTGCAAAAAGTTTTAAATTTTCAGTGATTTTCAGTAACCCGCTGCAAATAATTCGCTTCCGCATTAGTTAATCCTATTTTCGCGAGACGGTCGTTACAATATGTATATATATAGCCGTGTCCAACACCGTGTCCGTGCCCTATATTTTTGAAAATTTCTGTGTCTCGTGTCCATATCCTTGTCTGTGTCCATATCGGTGTCTGTGTCCATGCTTCTTAGGTTATCACACACTCATTTTATTTCAAATTGTTGCTTCTTTTAGGTACTATCTGTGCTATGATGACAATATGAACATGATTCAACATGTTCCACATTTTGGGTTTTTTTGGAAATGTATAATACTTATTTACTTTGTTAGTTAATTATTTCCTTTCTAGAGTCAATTTATGAATACATGATCTTCTTTCCTTGGGCATGACATTTCAATTAACAATTTGTCCTGGGTCATTCTTTTTGCTCTTCTAGTTATCTTTGGTTTTGAATTTTGACTCAGATTTTTAGATTGAAGGGCCTAATCAAAGTTCATGATGGTGGTGGACTCCAAGGTTTCATTAATGGCACTCATTGGGAATCCTATAAAGCTGATGTCAAACTCTCTGAATGATTTTGATTGAGATCTACTTCCTTCAGTTTTAGATACTCTAAATGAGGTGGTAACTTTCAAATTTTCAGTATTGGTTCTATTTGGAACCTTGAATCTATACAGGTATCTAGAGAATCATGTTTTAATGTTGAATTGCCAAATCCTAATATCTACAAATGCATCCAAACTATTAGAGATGTAGGTCATCCTTTTGTTCTTAGCTACAACTTCTTAGGCATGCCAACTTTTATAGATACAAGCTAGTTAAATATGTGGTGTACCTTATATAGGCTAGCATGTGTCATCAAGCATGAATCTGAACATAGAAGCATTTTTTCCATAAGAAATTTTACTTCCATATCCTTTTTAATTTCCTAAATGAAGATTTTTCCATGACAATGTGCTATATTTTTAAGCAATCTCTGTAAAAAAATAGTGAAAATGTGAAACACTTATTATTTGATTGTCTTTGTCAAAGACATTTGAGACGGGCAGTATATCAGGGTTTTTTATACTACAAATCTTTGTGGTGTAACTGATCTTATTGCCAATCAAAACATAAAAAACCTATTGGTTGAATTATTATTTGTATAAAATCAGACTAGTTGCTGGTTTAATCAGCTTGGTCTAGGTACTAAATTGACTGGGTATGAGAATCTTCATAATCACTGTACTTATTTCATCTTTGTTGTATTTTGGGCACAAACATGATGACATTTTCCAATCTATTTGTGTACATGTATAAAGGATAGAAGGGAGGAGGGTGGACTATACATCAGAAGAAAGAAGCACCTATACACAAAGACAAGATGTACACATAATATAGTACAGAGGCCCTTCACATACAAGTTGTCTAAGCCATAGTAGAGAACCATATCTAGTTATATATGGAGCCATCTTCAAAGAAATACAGAGCTGTAATCCAATGTAGAAAGTTCCAGTCGATTGTAGAGATCCAATGATTGCTGCAACTCTTTCTAGGCATCTCATAAAAATGAACATGGTAGATATCATGTACACGACAACCAGAAACTACAATAGAAACATTCCATCGAACAACCATAGAGAAAACCTCAAAGCTAACCTATAAGGAGCTTTCAGGCCGAGGCACTCCTGTCTTGAGATGCAAGATCATCATCATGAAACAGAGTGAGATATATTATGAACCAAGGTCTTCATCCCTGCCCAAACCCCACCCAATAAGAAGAAGATGGCCATAGATCATGTAACATGAAATTAGACTAGACCAAAAAACATCCAACTATCCAAGGAGCAATAGTAGAAAGTCCACTATAGGGTAGCCCATTGGAGAAGAAAAAATATGTACAAGTAGTTGTCCAAGCCAACCCCATAACATGAGATAGCTAACAAGAAAAGAACAACTCATTGAGTGAACTGATAGGTAGAATGCCTGGTATAAATGGGCTATCTACTGAATAAAGCAAGAAATTAACTATTGTTGTTGAACATGTAGAGAGCCCATTGATAATATTAATGGATGAACCTACTTAATGGTCTTGATGCCAGAGATGCAGCCATTGTTACAAGAATAGTGAGGAACACACTAAATACATATTGCACAATAGTTTGAACCCCAGTTGATCACCATTGTAATTAATAAACCTACTCATTCATGTTTCCTTTTGTTGTTTCTGTGTCTCTCTGACATGTGTTGCTTAGTCTCTTGTTTCAAAACAATCAGTTGTATATGAGAAACACTAATGCAGATAGTTCTGTTCATAGTTTCGATGAGCATAATAAGTGTGAGCATGTGAGTTTGATATGAGTACAAGTTAGTAAACATACTTCATCTTGACAATACAAATAAACAAGATCCTAAATGATTGTAAATATGATGAAACAATTGAAAGCAGAATAATTTTTGAGACTTATAGTCATTTCATTTTCTATAAGGGTAATATGTGGGTGCACTCTCATTTTAGTTTGAATGTTTTCTGTCCATTTCAATTATGAACCAAGGAATACTTGTACCAATGTTTTACATTTTAGCTTCATTAAACATGGACAATTGTTACTTACATTCTATTTTGCAATTTTCAATTGGGTTACACAAATGTAACCAAGATTTGCTTTAGAAGTGACCAAGATAAACTTTGATGTTCTATTCTAGAATTAGTTAGTAGTTTTTAAACTCTGGAACAATTTCTAAGATAAATTTACTTACATCTAGAAACACCAACAATAGGATGTATACTATGTCTACTTTGGTTGGCCAGATGTTGTGGGTTTTTTAGATGGGAAATTGTTCTACAATAGGGGAGTCTGGCAATGAAGGTCAGTATTCTGGCTCTTAGTTTGCTTCTTGAGAGTTGTTCTTGGATGAAAGATGGGTGGTGCTGACTTCTATGAGGAGTTTTGTGCTGGAAACCTTATAATTGTATGGACAAGTCTTCCTTTCCCCTGCTGCGACTCAAGGAAATTAGGTGTGCTTTGCTAGACAATATTTTGGTTTATTCTAAAATCTAACTGCAACATAAGCTTCTTCAATAAGACTCAATAATATTCTTAGATTTGACAGTTTTGATACCTTACAAATGCATTAAGTATGCAAAAATATACCATTCCACATGTTGAGATAAATTTATATTTATTTTCAGATAGCAAAGAAGAATGACGTCCACTGAGAAAGAGGATTCTTAGAGAAGGCATTATTAACCACACTGCCACTTTCTAATTTTGAGGTTCCAAATCTTCAGACAATAGATACCAAAATGCCATTATGACATTTTATTTTGGAAGGTGACTGGGAAAAAGTTAAGACTCGATGAGATCATAAACTATGTTATGTCACTAGAGCGTCAAGTTAAGGTGCATATATTAAAGCTTCTTGATTTTTTTTGAGTTATCATTTGACATTACTGTAGTGGGATTTTATTGCAATTCATGTAGATGAAGCTAGACAATGTGGACCCAGTGAATTTCAACAACCTCCAAAATGATGTAAGAGGCTCAGAAAACAACATATTCATGTTATATATAGCTGAAAAAGTTTTTTTTTTTGCATTGCTTTCTTAACAATGTTTGGATTGCTTTCTCATGTTAAATGTATCAATAATGTGGTACCAGCATAATATAATCTTCCTACTGGAATCATAAAGCTTGTCATTCTCATTTTCTCAACCTCCTTCACATGATATCTTCTGAGTTTGACATGGATTGATATTAGAGAGTAGATCCATGTTGAATGCTTGATGCTCCTAAGTTTCTTGACATCTCGTGGACCCAGATTGTTTGTTTACTCCGTCTAAAATCTAAGGAAAGGGTAGATCAACCTATCTTCATAATTCCTTACTTTAATGTATTTAAAAATTCCATACAGAACTAGATTTCATCCAGTTACAAAACTAAGAATTGAACCTTGATGGGGAAAGGTTGTATACCAATAAGAACACAAATTTCGTCCATCTATTTATTAGTTTTTAACATAACATTGGTGAAGACTGAAACTTATTATGTAGAAACAACTATAATTTCTTTGGTTGTCTTCCTTTTGAAAGAATGAAAACTGAAGTGACTTGTGGATATATGAGGCTAAGGGGGAAAATGGGCTATGGATTATGATGCATATGATCCTTCTATAGGTAACTTCCTCTGATTTATTTTGTTCCTTTCAACTTCTCAATGGAAAATTATTATGTAAGAAATTTCCATCATGATTTCAAATGTAGTGGCTCTTGCTATAAATTAATAGTCGGACGGGTATCTAGTTAAAATATAAGTAACTTGTCATCTATGATAGGTAATATTTAATCCTTTCTAGATAAATCAATGTTCATCAACATACATTTCTTAGTTTATTTTCTTTGTGAATATATGTTGAGGAATCAGTGTTTTTATGTATTATCTCTAGCAAACATTCTATTCTTCATATGTACCATTACCTGAATGCAATAAACTTTTAGAATGTCAGGGATCGCATACATCATCTCAACAAAAGCCAAATCAACCATTCGCCACTGTTAATGCAAGTGGTTGGTTCTCCTATCACAGTGACCAGACCCATAAAAACATAAATATTGGCATAGATTATTTGAGTGCTCCAGCTCAATCGCTTGCTATGTCTGTGTGCCTATAAATTGCAGGGTTCCTAGTGCCTCCAGTTAATAGGTGTATTGGTTCCACCTGGGATTAATAGTTTTGTGAGATATTTCCATCAGATATTTGGTTTGTAGGTAATTTGGTTCTGGATAAGAAGTTTGAATAGGTAATATGCATCTTAATTACATAATTGTTTCAATCTGTCAAGTTACCAGGTAGTACACCGTTAGCATATGTGGTCACTCAATTGAAATTATTTAGAGTCAAGACTTTTTGTGATTGGGTGTGTGTACTAGCCATAAGTTGAATAATCATGTTTCTTATATACAATATGGGTTGGAGAGCATGTTTGCTACGTGTAAATTAAGATTGTTTTAATTAAATTTTCTATTACTACTTGAGAAGGCATGTGTGTATTTTGTAGACAAATTTCTCAGTGTTAGGATCAATGACTGAACAATAGTTGGATATTCTGGCTGGTAGTGGAGAAATCTTTTGTTGCCTCTTTTGTGTAGAATGTTGTTTCCATGCTGTACGTTCTAGTTGTTCTTTTGAGTTTATTTTGTCTAACATGTGTTTGTAAGTTGAAGAAATTCAATATTCTTCTATACCAGGCCATTTCCGATTTAGTGGTGAGAACTTCCAACATTGTTTAGTGTTTAGACCATGTCCAAAGTAGACATGGGTGAAATCCAGCATCGTTTTGTCACCCGCCTAGTAGTGGAACTGGTACTGCCTCACTGCTCAACACACTTGTACTTTTGGTAGATTATTTGGTTAATTTTCTTGCCACCACATTATCCTTCTTGGTTTCTTGTCTATAGTCCCTCTGAATTCTGTGTTTGAAATTCGAGTATCTGGACAGTTTTTTGATAATGTCGTATCTAGACATTTGTTCGTGTATATCTTTCAGTCTGGAGGTTATGTTGACACACAACTTAATGTAAGATGATATTTTGATTCTGTAGTCTAGTGGTCAGTATGTGTTGCAGTGTGATATATGGCCTATCTTGCAGGACATATGAAGTTGATATTGTCATTTTTCTCAACTACATTCTTACCTTAATTCTCCTACTTAATAGCTTTCTTGTCACCATGTTAGCCATCCTATCCGGATATTTGTCCTTAGGGATCTTTCAATCTAGTGGCTATGGTTTTTTTGTCTGGTGGTTGCTATACATCTGCAAACATGGTATAGAAGTATTTGTGCTTTGTATGCAGTGGACCTTGTGTTGGCTATACTTTATACAGTTAATGTCAAATTTCTTCTGTTATGTCACAGGTCTACTGTGTTCGTTTCCATTATTCTACTATATTTTCTTAGTTTTGTTTTTTATAGGATGTTAGGAACCTATTATTACACCAAGCTTCTATGTTTTGCTCATGTGTGTGTACCAATGTCTACCTAATGTATCCACACAAGGAGGTATTCTCTCTCAACATCTTGTTATTTGTTCAACTTGACATCTTTTTATCTTAAATGTGTTATTTAACATTTTGTTTCCTTAAATTCACACACTATAGTAGAAAATATATATTTGAGTGTTGAAAATGCTCTCTTTATAAATGAACGTTGGCACCTTAAAACTTTGAAGTCGTGTGTGAAATTCCAACATATAGTTGTCATTAACGTTGCATGCTAACTTCCTTGATTCTAAGCTTGAATAATGTGAATGACATACTAGTTTACTATATTCCTTATTTATTTGTTGCATGAATGAATCAAATGATAACAAAAGATGCTCTTCTTCATCCTAAAAAGTCATATTTAATAAGGATGTTAGATCCTCAACATGATAAGCTAATCTAGTGGTTTATATTTCTCCAGATCTTGCTCATTATCTTAATGATTATATTACTTATCTTCGATTCCAGTAGTCTATTATCTAATGATTTTAATACTTTTATTTCCCTATTCATGCAATGGACTTGGTCCAACACACTTCGTCAGGAGCCGCTGTCATTTGAAGGGCCTTTAATATGCTATAGGTAACTAGAGAGTCAGGTTTCCTAACAGATTTCTAGCTACTACTATACATAAATGCTTCCCATTTCCATACTGTACTCTCATTGACCGTCGATCTTAACAAACTCGTTCAAAGCGCTATTCTGTATAATATTATTATAATTTTTACATAGTTGGACAATAAACATATTGGAATGTAGAGTCTGCTGGAATGTGTTTGAGTAGGTTTCTACATATAGTGGATGTCCTTATGGCGATTATACGCCATTTTAGTCTAATGTTTTAGCTTAATATTTTGTCTTTTGCTTATAATGAAGTGATGGAAGTTTTTTTTTGGATTTCGATATTGATTGAAGTAAAAATTATGCATGACAGTTTGCTTACTATGCATATGAACTTTAAAAACAAACTCAACCACTTTCCTGTACGATTTTCACATAGTTTCTATGTGTTAGTAATAATCAAATTCAGCAAACTGCATCCACTTTAAGGAGCCTAGAAGTTTCTATGGTTGTTTATTATCAAGAAACCTTACATACAATCAATTTATGTGTATTGTATTAGTCCTATAGAATAATAAAAGTGGTTGTAATATGCTACAATATAATTTTTGATTGGAAATTTTTATTGCAACTTAGGGAATGATTGCATTTTGTACACAATCAATACCTAGGGACTTCTGCCATGGAGATTCTAAGGAAGGTTTATCCATTTGGAAAAGCCACCAAAACTGATTAGACGTCATCTTGAAGCTTGTAACATCAGCTCAACATCTTGATAAATAGAAGCCTCAAAGGGTGAATTGATATCTGAATTTTGATTCGGATAATACTAAAAGAAGAACCTAATGATAAAAGATAGAAGCTACATTAGTAGAATACCTTAAAATTTGGATCATTCATTTAGCACGCTCAACTCATGACATCACTCCTTCTCAATATCATAGGCTACTAGAAACTGAGTCACATAGGAGGAAAAGCAATCAGAAAACCAGCTTAAGGATAACTGAACAACAGTTTCTCATGAGCAAAAAGAACAATTAATGATCCAATCAGAATAGTAAATATGCCAATAGTCTACTAATCCATCATCAAATTGACTTAGCAGCTAAGCATAGAGACCCACCTCAAATAGCAGAACCATTAAATTGATCTCTTGACATCCAGAAAAATAGAGCTCATATGCATTCATTCCCAAAATGGAGGCATGTAATCATAAATTCAAAATTTTCAAAAAAAAATTAGATACTCCAAAAAAGTACTAGAATCTGAAGTTTATTTAATAATTCTAAAACAACAACCTATTCTAGGAAGCCACATCAGTACAATAACCTAAATTTCAGACCCTGCGTTTGACATCATCGACTCATGTTATCAGCCCAAATCATGTGGATGATTCCTTATACTTTTAGTGTTTACATCCTCCATCAGTTTGGTTGGTGGAGTTTTGTCTTTTATAGAATCTTACATATTAACATTAGTGCCACTTCCCTTTCCTCCAAAATTTATAAATCACATGGGCCCTCAAATCAGTCTTCTACTTCAGATGTGTGACAACATGTCTTTTATCAGCAAAACAAACATCCTACTTATGAAAGAAAGGGGCTATGCAATGGTTGACCAATGTGGCCTATATTCGCCTCCCAAAATAAAGAATGTTATCTTACAAAACATACTACATTTCTTGGTAAGATTTGACTGATCTTGTTATCATACATTGTGATTCCTTGGTGATTCTGGAATATTGCAGACACACTGGTCTTGTTATCAGCTAGAAAGGCAGCTTCAACATCAGGCTTTTTGTATCCCACAACAGGTGGTGTATAAGAAGAGGAAATCTTGGTAGATATGGAGCAATCTATGCTCTATTGTGAATTTGACCCTCTAAGGAGATGTACGCCCACTGTCGCGGCCTATGAACTGTGGTGAGCTACAGTACATAAACTTGTATGAAGATCATTGGATTCCTGCATATTCAAGAAGCAAGGATATTGGCTGCAAATGAGATAGTAGTGTCAATATCACATTTATGATCTAGCTTATCAGGGTTGTAAAGTTAGAACATGGGGCACCACTGAGGACAGATTCTATAGGGGAGGAGGAACAAATGGCAGAAGTGTGTGTGCATTATAGCAGGTCGTGGGAGGTGGTCTGTGACGCCTTGTTACATATGGTGTATAACTCCAAAGTATAACCTGTCTGGTAGTAAGGTTGCTCTTTTTGGGTGTTGGTTTGATTTATTGCCATAAAAAGTGTTTTAACTTTAGATGTAATGTAGATTACCAAATGGGGTTCCTAAGATCACATTGTAGTTGGTTATTTAGGCCTCTAACAGTTACTATATTGCACAGTCAACATTGTATTATACTCCACATTCAGTAGTGTACTGTACTTCACAGTCAACATAGCTTGTTGGTGCTTTTTTCTATGGTCTCACCTGGGGGACAATACAAATATTTAGGCTACTAAGGTCAGGTTTCTACTAGCATAAATAACCTATATTGTTTTAGGCATGGAACTCAATTTCTCTTTATAAGATCATTCCATGGGACGAACCAAATATGTTATGAATTTTAAGCTTCCTCATTTTTGTTACCTTTGTCAATTTAGTTGCAATTTATGCATACCTAAACCCACTTAGAAAGAGTGTGACCTTCTTCCTTGCATCGGGTCTTCTTTGAAAAGAGTAATACATTAGTATTATGCATACTTTTTGTTCTTATTTCTACTAGAGATTTGTATGTTGTCCTTTCTGCATTTAGCTTTAAAGTGTGCTTAAAAGGTTGGTTTTGTGGTTCAACTTTAAGCTGTATGACTTGCCCAATTATCAATTTATAGGGTCCAATGCAGTTTGATACATTAATAGTTTGATACTCCTAAATTACTAGTTTGATACTCCTATTTTTTGTATATTAATAGTTTCTTAGCAGCTAACTTGATATTAATCTGTATCTCAGCAAATAGTAGCACAAGAAACAATAGCTTATAAAGATGAGGAGTTGAGAGCTTGGTTTGCGCATGTGTATAAGAAATGACTTTGCAATCTGGTGCTAACCCTGCTCAACTGTGATAAGAAGCTGAAATAATTGATTATAAGCTATGAGAAAGAACATCTTCATAAAAGGGCAACCTTGCTCAACCAAGTCAAGATTGTCTTGTTTATAATTTTCAATCCAACACATGCACTTCTTCATGATGGTGCAACAAAAACAAGAGCCCAAGCTATCACCAACTCATCAAACAAAAGAAGAAGACAATAAGGATGCTAAAACTGGCTGAGAAAGACAACTCTTTCGCAAAGATGTTAGTAGACCACTGAATCATTGATATATGTATATCCTTTTCTTTGTACACATTGTGTAATAGGGGCAAGGTATACGTCCTCCCCATGTACATTCGACGCCTCATTATAAATGAAAGTAAGATTGTTGGCATAATGAGCATAACTTTCTTTAACTACTACAATGTTGTTACTAATTTGTGTACTAACAAAATTACACTATATATATATATATATATATCTATATATATATATATATATATAGTCGAACAATGCATATATGTATGTGCACTAAATGGCACTACATATGTAGCTAGATGCATAATCAACTATGTATATGTATGTAGTAACTACTGCCTTTCCCTACACATTAAATACATATAAAATGTATTAACTTCATGTTTTTGCTACATACTGACTGCAAATGCAATCGTAGTCATACATTTAGCTATAATTACACTTACATTTAAATATGTAAGGACAATATCTAGCTACACTTCTGATTACATATGAATTTGTAGTGAATGGATTATCTAACTACATATTTTTAAAATATAGTTAAAGGCTTTAGCTATACGAGCATATACTACAATTTGTATATGTAAAGAAATATGTAGGTAAATCCTTTAACTACAAAATATGGGGTTTTCGCTACAATTTTTTTTTTATAGTTAAAGACCATTTTTTTTAGTGCTCCATTGACCCCTTCATTGGTTTCCTACATTAGTTGACCACGCGATGGGATTCAATACCTCCACTAAACTCCATAGTTCTAACTTCAAAGAAAGTTAGAACCAAGGTGTCCATTTTTCAATCGATCTAAGATTCACTTGCTTCACCTACATAGCAGCATATCTGGTCCACAAGGTAGAGATACTGACAACTTTCACTCCATCTCTAACAAATATCATGGTGATGTTCTTTCTACTTGTTAGACATCCTTGTCTTAGAGTCTAAAGAACCCCTTCCTAACACCATAGATGTGATTTCATGTTCTACTATGATAATGCCCTTCTCTCTATTTTTCCTTGTTGTAATTGTATTTTCTTTCATGAGTGAGTAATCCTCTTTCTAGGGTGCAAGGATTATCCATGCTACCTAATTTTGTTATCTTAGTACATCTATTATTTTATGAACCATCAAATATTTGGAACCAATAGTTTTCATTCCCGTATTCTTGCCTTATCATCAAGTTTACATGTTTATTCGATTTCGGTTTTATAGAACTTTGAGCCTTTAATTTGGAATGTCGATTGATTCTTGTTAGACCCTTGATGAGAATTTGAATAGGTGTTTTCTAAGGTGATAGATGTATGATTTCTATGAAATGAGACAATAATATTAGAGCATTATATTTATGGGTTTAAGTCCTAACACTAAAAGGGGGATTTTCCTAGCCTCAACATTTTTATCTTCATAATTAATATGATAAAGTAAGAGAGTGAATGATATGTAGCGGTGGTGAA
The DNA here is from genome assembly GCA_963693085.1 of Alisma plantago-aquatica. NCBI lineage: Eukaryota > Viridiplantae > Streptophyta > Magnoliopsida > Alismatales > Alismataceae > Alisma > Alisma plantago-aquatica. The sequence continues at coordinate 663,055,873 of OY856412.1, read as the reverse complement.
ACCCAATCCACCCTAGTGTATCCATCATCAAAACAAATCTAGACTATCATTCAAGAATTTGATTTCCAAAAACTTATTATAAAAAAAACCACCTTTTGTGATGAATACTTGTTCTTCCTAAAAAATACTATGATAAAATTCATCTGCTTATGGTGGGGCTAGCATACACTTAGTTAAGTTAAACTCTAGGGATTTCATCCCAAGTGAATTTTCTCATGCGATAAATTATACATCAAATTTTGGCATTGTTATCGGGGATGACAGGATTTTCTGATCAACTTAACCAACTCAGATTAGTTTTTTTTTTTTGAGAAAGGACTGGGAACCCTATGATGGGGGTACCCCGAAAAACTATAAATTATCTAGAACAAGGTTTACAAGGTTCAAACTACATGAAAGGACAGGTTGCATTAAACATAACCTATCTACTTGACCTCTACGGACAAAGTTGGCAACAGTATGTGCTGCCCTATTGTCTATACGATTAATGTAGCTAAAACTGCAAAAAGAAAACAATAACTTTAATGAGCGAATGTCTTCTACTACAGAACCAAGATAGTCCCTTCGCGCCATGCTGTTGTTGCAAGCTTGGACAATCGTCATGGAGTCCGATTCCACTTCCACCTGTGTAACACCTTCTTTGATCGCCCACATCAGTGCCATCCTCACAGCCAACGCCTCGGTCATAGCTACCTCTTTTTCTGAAGATACCTTCTCCCCCGCCACCCCAACCAGTTTCTCCGTAGTGTCCCTCATCACAGCGCCTATGCCTGCAACACCGTCTTCACCACAAGACCCATCCACATTTAGCTTCATGTGTCCTACCGTCGGCACTCTCCACCCCCTTGCCTCCTGCGTGCGTCCATTACGTGCCCCTTGCAAGGACTGATTCAACCGAGCTTCACCCAATCTCACCGACGTCAGTGCACAGCGGTACAGAAAACTGTTGTTTGCTTCATCGCTATTGAAAACATGACGACATCTCCCTCTCCACACTGCCCACATGGCAGCCACAATATGCGCTTCCTCACAAATAATCGACCTCGTCAATGCTTCCTTCTTAGTTGCAGCTATTTCCCCATCATTAACAACGTCGACCCAGTTCTGCACCTTCTTTGGTAGGAGTTCCCACACCTCTGTTGGGGCAACACATCCCACTATCACACAGACAGTGAGGAGTTACGCGAAAATGTGCGGAAATCACCATAACCACAGATTACCAAAATACGGGTTAATTAAAACCGATTGCGGAAAACTGATAAACTATGAAACTATTACATTCCAGTCCTCATCTTGTAAGGAAACATGTCATATAAACATATATCAACCTTGATATGTTTCCACAGCTTAGAGGAACAGTTGTCCATCCATCACATGAGTCCACCACCTCTTCATATACATAAAGGCCCACATCTGGCCAATAGCAGGATATACAAAACATCATCGATCGTACATCGTGAAACATTGTCAAAACACTGCCAAGGACTTGAGAGTACAGGGATGAATCTAGACTCTACTACAAAACACCAAAATAGCAACATATCCATCGCTTGCCTTATACTGCTCGTCTAGCTGCTCTGCCGCAACACCACGACCACCACCACATCTAGCTCGGCCACCTGAAAACCAGCGGAGTGAGACAATTGAACATTGTCCCAGTGGGAAACATAACTCCCCACCGCAACTATAGAACCTCAAGAAGATAAAGCTATAACAGTAGATAACTGAAAACAGGTATAACAAGAGCAGTCTATATAAAGCAAAGTTATTCTTATCGACAAGCTTACCAGCTGCACAAAAGGCATATAACCAAATATCTTTCAATGGAACATGATTGACAAGATAAGGTATATTGCTACGTAACATGATTATCACGATAAGATATCTTGCCACATAACATGAGGAATATAGAAGTAACTGCAAAATATAATAGAAATATCTACACAAACAAGGCCGCAACCAATGTTTCGTGTTTGTCTTAAGTAGTAAATACTAAATGGCTGAATTACATATTCTTATGCCCTGAGGAAGTGAATCGTACCGTTCAAATCCAACCGACGGTTGCGAAACCCGAAGCCGGTGCCATACAAGGTCACATGGAAGAGCTGGACTCCACGACCTCCCACCTCATGGTCAGTGCACAAGTACAACACAAGTAGGACCGTAGTCTCATGCTGAAGTGGTCTTAGCCACAGGGTCAGGCTACCCTTTGCCTAGCTCGCCTCGGTACAGGTCTCAGCGCTAGTGAAACTGAGCCATGGGTCTGTTCACCGTGCTCTGAGCCATGAACGTATTCATGCTCCTCATCTCACATATCCTGAGCCATGGGCCTGTTCACCATGCTCTTCATCACAATTGGGCTACGGGCCTGAATCTGCACCCTTGAGTCTACAACCGAAGTTGCACTCTTACCTCCTCACTTTAGGCTAGGAGCAACCTCGCATATTCAACAATATGCGTTCCAGGTTAACCCGTAGGAGAACCCGTTTCACCATCACCAAATCCTGACGATGATGGATCTATGGCCAGGGAAAACTACATGATATGATTCCACTGTGATTATTTAGTATCTTTTAGATGGATTGCAAGATTCAACCAAGTTGTATAACATGCAAGGTATAACAAAAAGTAAACAATCATAAACTCAACATTATGCTTTTATTGTAATCACATCAACCTGATCCATCTCAAGGATCCAACATCACATGTTATCACTTGGCCTCTTGCCAACCATCTAGATCTATCTCAAGGACCATCACATACCATGGGATCTCAATCCCTCATCATGTATTGCCACTGCCTCTCAAGGCTGACATCAGCATCATGGGACAAACACATCATTCATACAATCTCATCAACCAGAGTAATTATCAAAGTGATGTTACTCATCACATATGTCTCATAGCCTTTTCATGGCTAATCATCACCTGCATGGTTAGTGTATACAATAATCATAGTTTCAACATAAGGACTATGCTTACCATCATGAGATGACATTCAAGGTACTATACTTATCAATCTTACACTATCTGATGATCAAATGTACAAAGCACATCATTAAGCAAACCCAATCCATGCTTACCCTCATCTCATAATTATACGAATAATCAAGATGTTCACTTCATGCATGTAGTCATGTGGGATATACAGAACCAGTGTTATCATTACTACTACCATTATCATTATCATTACTACTACCATCATCATTATCATTACTACTATCATCATCATTATCATTGCTACTAGCATCATCATCATTACTACTAGCAAGGAGTCACCATCGTTTAGAAGCATGGACATATATATATATACAACTAGCTATTTTCATAATACCGGGAACTGTCACAAGAATCACAAAACCCTCACTATAGCTCACCACCTCCCTCACTAAAAGGAGGATGTAACAACCACCTGCCCTCACCCATACTCAACTCACCATGGCAGATAACAAAGCATGCAGCAACGCTGCGTCGCTACAAAAGCAACCAGTGCGCGCGACATCACATTACAAGGGAGAAGGAGCAACGCGCGTCAGGAGAGGGGGGTGTGTCAGGCATCCCTTACATATCGGGCAACGCCCGTTACCATCAGCCTATTGACCGACACAAGAGGTATGACGCCTGTCACACACATCTCGCCCAAAACAAGCCTATCGGCCAACACTCACCCCACTTGGCCTATCGCCCAACAGAAGAGCAAGGATGTCGCCCAACACTCAAAGCCAAAGGATATCGTCCAACAAGGCAAGAACTAGGCATGTGATGCCCAACACAAGAATGAAGAATAACACCCGACACACTAGCCTATCGCCCAACAAGCTAGGTCAGGAGGGCTGTCGGCAGCACCTTCCCACTCTCAAAATGACTTGAAGGTACCACTCACAAGGTCATCTCCTTCCTCAAACACAAAGGCACCCGAACCCTAGGAAGACGGCTCACCTCAATCGACTAAGAAGGAGGGGTTTTGCACATCAACCATCACTTGCGAGCTCACCCTGCTAGTCCATGGTGAGAGGAGAGTGTTGCTCAAGCAACTAGAACACAAGCTCACCTCAATCAACTAAGAAGGAGGGGTGTTGCTCATGATACTAGGGACTTAAGCTCACTCCTCTAGACCAAGGAGAGAAAGGAGTATTGCTCACCTACAGACCCTAGATCACAAGGAACCCTAGACCACATAGGTGATCGGCCAACAAGAAGCTAAGCAAAGAACTAAGCTACTAACATATGAACAAGATCAAAGCAAGAGATAAAGGAGTTAGGGTTAGAAGTTATGCAACCCGCCTTAAGCTCCAAGCTCCAAGGAAGAAGAAGAGCTCCAAGCTTCAAGGGGTATCGGCCACCACTAGCTTCTCCAAGGTGTGTATCGGCCACCAAGCTGCTCCTGCAAGGGGTGTATCGGCCGACACAAGAAAGGGAAGAGGGAGTGTCGTGCACTCAAGGTGGAGGAAAAGCAAAGGATCAAAGGAACTCCTAGCTAAGGGAAGGACACACCTATATAGAAGGAAAGGGAGGAGAAAACAAGACTGGTCCACGTAAGGTGTCACTTTCCTAGGGACACTTGTCCTAGAGCACAAGCTACTACTCTAGCAAGCTCCATCCACATGGCCAAGATCCTTGCCACATGTATGCACTAAGCTCCAAGTGTCCACCAAACAAGGTCAAGGTTGGATCAAGCATCATGGGCGACACAACATGTTGCTCCTTGGGTGACACACACCCATGTCATGGGCGACACACTCAACTTGGCTGACATAAACACCATCTTGGGCGACACAAGGCTCAACCAAGCCCAAACAAGGCACCTCAAGGCCCAAACAAGCTCAACCAAGGCCCAAAGAACTCAAGCAGCAAGCCCAAGCCTTCCTCTCAACCCTAGAGGAAGCAAAGAGAGGGAGGAACACCTCACAAGGTGGCAAACTTGCTCACAAAACCCTAGACTTGGGTTATTTGCAAGTAGCCCCTCCAACTCTCAACAAAGCTCAACCAAACCCTAATCACCACTAAAGGTGATTAGCAAGCATCAAACCATCAAGGTTAAGCAAAGCAAACATGGTAAACCCTAAAAAAAGGTCAGGGTCCTTACAAGCTAACCCCCTTTAAGGGATTTCATCCCCGAAATCCGAAGAGAAAAGTGAGGGATACTTCCTCCTCATCTCTTCCTCAAGCTCCCACATGGCTTCCTCAACGCCACGACGCTACCAAAGAACCTTTACAAGAACCAGGTCCTTCCTCTTCAACTTCTTGATTCTTCTATCAAGGATCACCACATGACCTACCTCATAGGTCACATCTTCATCAAGCTCAAACTCAACTGGCTATATCACTGTACCCGAATCCGGATGACTTTTCTTCAGCATACTGACATGAAATACTGGATGTAACCTGTGCAACTCTGGAGGCAACTCTATCTCATAAGCTACCTTGCCAACACGTGCTATGACTGAGTAAGGCCCCATATACCTGGGTGCTAACTTACCCTTCCGACCAAACCTTAGCACACCTTTCCACGGCGAGACTTTAAGATACACTTTGTTTCCTAACTGGAATTCCAAAGGTCATCGGCGATTGTCTGCATAAGACTTGTGCCTGTCCTGTGCCACTTTCAACTATTGCTGTATCGCCTTGATCTTTTCTGTTGACTATTGTACTAACTCAGGACCCAAAAGTTGATACTCACCAGACTCATACAAACACAAAGGAGATCTGCACTTCCTTCCATACAAAGCTTCATAAGGAGCCATGTCAATGCTCCGCTGATAACTGTTGTTGTAGGCAAACTCTATCAAACTCATATGTACATCCCAGTTGCCTAGAAACTGCAAAACACAAGCTCGAAGGAGATCTTCCAAAATCTGAACAGTCCTTTCAGACTGTCCATCTGTCTGCGGGTGAAAGGCTATACTAAATCTCAACTAAGTTCCCAACGCTTTGTGCAACTGTTCCCAAAAACGAATCATAAACTGAGGACCTCTGTCAGAAACTATCGTTGCTGGCACACCATGCAGACGTACTATCTCATCAACATATACTCGAGCGAGTTTCTCAGCTGTATACGTTGTCTTCACTGGTAGGAAATGGGCAGACTTAGTCAATCTGTCCACTATCACCCAAATGGAATCATGATTCCTAGTTATCCGGGGTAGACCAACTACAAAATCCATGGTTATATGATCCCATTTCCACTGCGGTATCGGCAAAGGTTGCAACGTACCTGCTGGCTTTTGATGCTCAGCCTTCACTTGCTGACAAACCGCACATCTCGCCACAAACTCAGCTACATCTTTCTTCAAACCGGGCCACCAATACAAGTCCTTCAGACTATGATACATCTTGGTGACACCTAGATGCACAACATACATCAATGTGTGCGCTTCCTCTAGCACCAACTTCCTCATCTCATCAACATTAGGAACCACCATCCTATTACGATAGCAGACTAGTCCATCCTCGGACTCATGAAACCCATCACACTTGTCGCTGCCGAACTCTGATCTGATCAACTGTACCGCATCATCTATCTGTTGTGCATCCTTGATCTGTTGTCTCAACTTAGGCTTGACTTGCATCTGTGCTAGAAGACCAGACAACAAAGAAACTTCCATCTGCACATTCATCTGTTGCAGAGAAACAAACATATATCGCCTATGTCATACCAGGGAACTCAATTGTGCCTTCTTTGAAGAAAGAGAAGAAGACTTTCTGCTAAGTGCATCATCTACCACATTTGCCTTACCAGGATGATACTCGATAGTGTAGTCGTAATCATTGATCAACTCCATCCATCGACGTTGTCGCATGTTCAACTCTTGCTACGTAAAGATGTACTTCAGATTCTTATGATCCGTAAAGATTTGACACGCTTCTCCATACAGATAGTGTCTCCAAATCTTTAACGCATGAACCACTACTTCCAACTCGAAGTCATGAGTTAGATAGTTCTCCTCATGTTTCTTGAGTTGTCGCGAGGCAAAAGAAACCACATGATCTTCCTGCATCAACACACAACCTAAGATTTTCTTGGAAGCATCACAGAAAACAACATAGCCTTTCCCAGGCTCTGGCAAGATCAACACTGGAGCACTGGTCAGCTTCTCCTTTAGACTCTAGAAAGCTTGCTGACATCGATCATCCCAAACAAAATGTATATCCTTTCTGGTCAACTTCGTCATCGGCAACGCGATCACACTGAAGTCCTTGATAAACCTCCGATAGTATCCTGCTAAACCCAAGAAACTACGAACTTCTGTCGGCGTCTTTGGCTGTTCCCAATCCTCAATGGATTCCACCTTCTTTGGATCTACTTTGACTCCTTCCGCGGATATCACATGACCCAGGAAAGTCACTTCTTCCAACCAGAACTCACACTTACTGAACTTAGCATACAACTGATGTTGGTGAAGAAGAGTCAACGCTCGACAAAGATGTTGCTCATGCTCTAGCCTGTCCCGACTATAGATCAAAATGTCATCTATAAAGACTACAACAAATTGATCTAAGAACAGACGGAACACTCTGTTCATCAGATCCATGAAAGCAGCAGGTGCATTGGTTAACCCAAACAACATAACCACGAACTTGAAATGATCATGCCTCGTCCTGAAAGATGACTTTGGTATGTCATCCGCCTTTATCCTCAACTGATGATATCCACACCGTAGATCAATCTTCGAAAACACTGTAGCACCACGCAACTGATCAAATAGATCATCTATCCTCGGTAACGGGTATTTGTTCTTGATCGTGACTTTGTCCAATTGCCGGTAATCTATACACAACCGCATCGAATCATCCTTCTTCTTAACGAACAACACGGGAGCATCCCAAGGCGACGTACTCGGACTGATAAAACCTTTCTCCAACAACTCTTGAAACTGCTTCTTAAGCTCTGCCATCTTTAACGGAGCCATCCTATACGGTGTCTGTGCAACTGGTTGTGTTCCTGGAACTACATTGATCTCGAAATCAATTTCCCGGGGTGGAGGAACACCAGGATACTCCTCAGGAAACACGTCCACAAACTCTCGAACAACTGACACCTCCTCAAGACTAGGACCTATCTCCTTGGCAACCACAACGGTATCCACCACGTGAGCTAAGAACGCCTCACATCCTTGTCGTAGCAACTTCTCTGCCACCATAGCTGATACCAGACACGTCGGAAGAATCTTCCTATCTCCCTGGAAGATCCACTTCTCTCCAGCATCATCAAACACTGCCTGCTTGGAACCACAGTCCAAAACAACCTTATACTTCTCTAAGGTATCCATCCCAAGGATAACATCGAAACCATGCATATCAAGTGGTATAAGATCCACTTGGATGCGGTGTCCCGAGAAAGACAAGACACAAGATGGACACTCTTCTTGAAGCAAAGAGGAACCATCAAGAGGGGTTTCTAACAACAGACTATCCTTCTTATAGCTAACAGGTAAACGACAATTTTCAAGCATACTATAGGCGATAAAAGAGTGCGTAGCACCCGAGTCAACCAGAACAGATATAAAGCAAGAAGAAGACATATCAGAATGAAATAACTCCATCTGACCTGTCACTACTCGTCGGTTGACTATCGCCTTCGGCTGACTCATAGCATAGAATTGAGTTGTTGCTTGCTGTCCACGACCTCTGCTTCCTTGAGCAGACGATCCAGCCTGAGACGCTTGACCGCATCCACGTCCTCTGCTACCACTGGGCTGTGGCCTCTCTGACCTCTGAAGATTCTGTCTTAGTTGTTGCGTCACTTCAACATCTCTATTCGGGCAATTGAGCCTGAAATGCCTGACTTGTCCACAAAGATGACATGACTTGTCCTCAAACCGTGGCCTAGCTGGCCCTGTCACTGCCACAGAAGCTGTACTATGGGTCTTGGACAGTGAAGAAACATAACCTTTCCCCTTAATCAGAGACCACTGAGACGGTACACCATAACTTCTCATCACTGTCGGCGATGAAAAACTAGGCTTCTTAAAGCCACCGAACCTCCGTCCATGAAACTGAGAAGGTCTTTTGTGAGACATGGATTCTCTTTTCTCCCTTACTGTCCTTTCAATCCTTCGAACATATTCCATGAATGTAGCAAACTGTTCTCGGTTCTCCAACGTAGACACAGGGGTTTTCAACTCAGCACTCAGACCCTTCTCGAAACGTCTGATCCGTTCCTCATCTGTTGCAGCCATGTGAGGACAAAACCTCAACAGATCCATAAACTTGGCCTCGTACTCGGTGATATTCATCATTCCTTGTCGCAACCTCTCAAACTGACTGATCCTCTCATCCAGATACGTCTTCGGAAAGTATCTGGTGACGAACTCGCGTCGAAACACTTCCCAACAGATCACCTCACCAGGCCGCTTCTCTTCTTCGATGGTCCACCAGTGACCAGCACTACCCTTCAGAAGGTAGACAGCATGCTTTACCTTATCTACTTCGGGGATGTCGAGGATCCGGAAAGCCTTCTCAAGACTTGTCAGCAACAGATCCAAATCTGCTGGATCAGCCGTTCCAGCATACTCCGAAGCTCCGACTCGGCGAAGCCGCTCGAAGGTCTTCCCAATACCCGATGCTTCTCCATGGGGAACCTGTGCTTGCGGAGGAGGCACTGGTAATCGCTCAACCATGAGGTTCATCGTAGCCATTATCTCCCCCATAAGCTTTTGGTAAGCAGGATGTTCAAGAATGGTTGGGTCAGGTTGGGGGACCTCAGGCACCCGATCTTCATGTGCCTGTCCAGCTGCTCCATCAACCAATGCAGCATCGCTGTACTCAGTAGAGTGTTCTTCATGGTTTCCAGACATCTTGACTTTTCTTCCGCTGAGGAAAAAGATATTGTAAGAAAACCTGGAAAACTCACAAGAACAGACTCAACCTAGTCCTAAATCCCTGTAGACTCAGCGAACCTAAAGCTCTGATACCAAAACTAGTGGCAACACATCCCACTATCACACAGACAATGAGGTGTTACGCGAAAACATGCAGAAATCACCACAACCACAGATTACCAAAATACGGGTTAATTAAAACCGATTGTGGAAAACTGGTAAACTATGAAACTATTACATTCTAGTCCTCATCCTGCAAGGAAACATGTCATATAAACATATATCAACCATGATATGTGTCCACAACTTAGAGGAACAGTTGTCCATCCATCACATGAGTCCACCACCTGTTCATATACATAAAGGCCCACATCCGGCCAACAACAGGATATACAAAACATCATCGATCGTACATCATGAAACATCGTCAAAACACTGCCAAGGACCTGAGAGTACAGGGATGACTCTAGACTCTACTACAAAACACCAAAACAGTAGCATATCCATCGCTTGCCTTTTACTGCTCGTCTAGCTGCTCTGCCGTAACACCACGACTACCACCACGTCTAGCTCGGCCACCTGAAAACCAGCAGAGTGAGACAATTGAACATTGTCCCAGCGGGAAACATAACTCCCCACCGCAACTACAGAACCTCAAGAAGATAAAGCTATAACAGCAGATAACTGAAAATAGGTATAATAAGAGCAGTCTATATAAATCAAAGTTATTCTTATGGACAAGCTTACCAGCTGCACAAAAGGCATATAACCAAATATCTTTCAATGGAACATGATTGACAAGATAAGGTATATTGCTACATAACATGATTATCACGATAAGATATCTTGCCACATAACATGAGGAATATAGAAGTAATTGCAAGATATAATAGAGATATCTACACAAACAAGGCCTCAACCAATGTTTCGTGTTTGTCGTAAGCAATAAATACTAAACAGCTGAATTACATACTCTTACGCCCTGAGGAAGTGAACCGTACCGTTCAAATCCAACCGACGGCTGCGAAACCCGAAGGCGATGCCATACATGGTCACATGGAAGAACCAGACTCCACGACCTCCCACCTCATGGTCAGTGCATGAGTACAACACAAGTAGGACCGTAGTCTCATGCTGAAGTGGTCTTAGCCACAGGGTCAGGCTACCCTTTGCCTAGCCCGCCTCGGTACAAGTCTTGGCGCTAGTGAAACTGAGCCACGGGTCTGTTCACCGTGCTCTGAGCCATGAACGTATTCATGCTCCTCATCTCACATATCCTGAGCCATGGGCCTGTTCACCATGCTCTTCATCACAATTGGGCTACGGGCCTGAATCCACACCCTTGAGTCTACAACCAAAGTTGCACTCTTACCTCCTTACTTTAGGCTAGGAGCAACCTCGCATATTCAACAATATGCGTTCCGGGTTAACCCGTAGGAGAACCCGTTTCACCATCACCAAATCCTGATGATGATGGATCTATGGCCAGGATAAACTACATGATATGATTCCACTGTGATTATTTAGTATCTTTTAGATGGATTGCAAGATTCAACCAAGTTGTATAACATGCAAGGTATAACAGAAAGTAAACAATCATAAACTCAACATTATGCTTTTATTGTAATCACATCAACCTGATCCATCTCAAGGATCCAACATCACATGTTATCACTTGGCCTCTTGCCAACCATCCAGATCTATCTCAAGGACCATCAGATACCATGGGATCTCAATCCCTCATCATGTACTGCCACTGCCTCTCAAGGCTTACATCAGCATCATGGGACAAACACATCATTCATACAATCTCATCAACCAGAGTAATTATCAAAGTGATGTTACTCATCACATATGTCTCATAGCCTTTTCATGGCTAATCATCACATGCATGGTTAGTGTATACAATAATCATAGTTTCAACATAAGGACTATGCTTACCATCATGAGATGACATTCAAGGTACTATACTTATCAATCTTACACTATCTAATGATCAAGTGTACAAAGCACATCATTAAGCAAACCCAATCCATTCTTACCCTCATCTCATAATTATACGAATAATCAAGATGTTCACTTCATGCATGTAGTCATGTGGGATATACAGAACCAGTGTTATCATTACTACTACCATTATCATTATCATTACTACTACCATCATCATTATCATTACTACTATCATCATCGTTATCATTGCTACTAGCATCATCATCATTACCACTAGCAAGGAGTCACCATCGTTTATAAGCATGGACATATATATATACAACTAGTTGTTTTCATAATACTGGGAACTGTGACAAGAATCACAAAACCCTCACTATAGCTCACCACCTCCCTCACTAAAAGGAGGATGTAACAGCCACCTGCCCTCACCCATACTCAACTCACCACGGCAGATAAGAAAGCATGCAGCAACACTGCATCTCTACAAAAGCAACCAGTGCGCGCGACATCACGTTACAAGGGAGAAGGAGCAATGCGCATCAGGAGAGGGGGGTGTGTCGGGCATCCCTTACATATCGGGAAACACCCGTTACCATCAGCCTATCGGCCGACACAAGAGGTGTGACGCTCGTCACACACATCTCACCCAACACAAGCCTATCGGCCAACACTCACCCCACTTGGCCTATCGCCCAACACAAGAGTAAGGATGTCGCCCAACACTCAAAGCCAAAGGATATCGTCCAGCAAGGCAAGAACTAGGCATGGGATGCCCAACACAAGAACGAATGATAACGCCCGACACACTAGCCTATCGCCCAACAAGCTAGGTCAGGAGGGCTGTCGGGCAGCACCTTCCCACTCTCAAAATGACCCAAAGGTACCACTCACAAGGTCATCTCCTTCCTCAAACACAAAGGCACCCGAACCCTAGGAAGATGGCTCACCTTAATAAACTAAGAAGGAGGGGTTTTGCACATCAACCATCACCTACGAGCTCACCCTTCTAGTCCATGGTGAGAGGAGAGTGTTGCTCAAGCAACTAGAACACAAGCTCACCTCAATCGACTAAGAAGGACGGGTGTTGCTCATGATGCTAGGGACTTAAGCTCACTCCTCTAGACTAAGGAGAGAAAGGAGTACTACTCACCTACAAACCCTAGATCACAAGGAACCCTATACCACATAGGTGATCGGCCAACAAGAAGCTAAGCAAAGAACTAAGCTACTAACATATGAATAAGATCAAAGCAAGAGATAAAGGAGTTAGGGTTAGAAGTTATGCAACCCGCCTTAAGCTCCAAGCTCAAAGGAAGAAGAATAGCTCCAAGCTTCAAGGGGTATCAGCCACCACTAGCTTCTCCAAGGTGTGTATCGACCACCAAGTTGCTCCTGCAAGGGGTGTATCGGCCGACACAAGCAAGGGAAGAGGGAGTGTCGTGCACTCAAGGTGGAGGAAAAGCAAAGGATCAAAGGAACTCCTAGCTAAGGGAAGGACACACATATATAGAAGGAAAGGGAGGAGAAAACAAGGTTGGTCCACACAAGGTGTCACTTGGCTAGGGACACTTGTCCAAGAGCACAAGCTACTACTCTAGCAAGCTCCATCCACATGGCCAAGATCCTTGCCACATGTATGCACTAAGCTCCAAGTGTCCACCAAACAAGGTCAAGGTTGGATCAAGCATCATGGGTGACACAACATGTTGCTCCTTGGGCGACACACACCCATGTCATGGGTGACACACTCAACTTGGCCGACATAAACACCATCTTGTGCGACACAAGGCTCAACCAAGCCCAAACAAGGCACCTCAAGGCCCAAACAAGCTCAACCAAGGCCCAAAGAACTCAAGCAGCAAGCCCAAGCCTTCCTCTCAACCCTAGAGGAAGCAAAGAGAGGGAGGAACACCTCACAAGGTGGCAAATGTTCTCACAAAACCCTAGACTTGGGTTATTTGCAAGTAGCCCCTCCAACTCTCAACAAAGCTCAATCAAACCCTAATCACCACTAAAGGTGATTAGCAAGCATCAAACCATCAAGGTTAAGCAAACAAAACAGGGTAAACCCTAAACGAAGGTCAGGGTCCTTACATCTGTGGAATTTGGGCACCAGAATAGCATATGGGGTATAGTCTCCTTCTCCTCCATGCACAACATGCATGTGCCATCCGGTATGCAGTGTCTATCAAACAACCGTCCTCTGGTAGCTAGGCCCCCCGTGCAAATCCTCCATAGAAAATGGGCTGTCTTTGGACTCCAACCACCGTGCCAAATCTTCTTCCACAATTCGTCCCCTTGTGCAGTTTTATAACGTCTCAATTCCACTTTCCCCATCAATCCCAACCAATAGGCTGACCAGACTATGAATTCTCCCGTGTTTGATGGCCACCACATCAATGAGTCATTAGGTCTTCGAGTGCTAAGTTGGATAGCACAAATCCTCCTGGCATAGTTCTTCGGGAAGCAATCACTCACTCTTGTCATCTCCCATCCAGTGTCGTCCTCTGTCATAAGATCTCTGACTCGGTTATAACCGGCGTTCCTTTCATTTTTTAAACGTGAAAGCTTGTCCTCCTCCTCAGGTAGCCAGTAGTCCTTCCAAATGTTGATATCTGCCTCGTTCCCGACTCTCCACTGTGTTCCTTCTATCAGCAAAGCTTTGGCTCCCCATAGACTCCTCCACGTGTAGATTGGATCATGTCCACGTACTTACCTCCCGCTTGTTACACGTTGTCTAGAAAGGAGAAGAAAGCTTTTTGTGAATGTTTGGTAAATGTTAAGGTGCCACAGGGTTACTTATCCAACATCCTTACATTGGTATCAATGAAAGATCTGAAGATGATAGGTCTTAAATCTCGTGATTGTCACAACTGAAAATATTGAATATATTCTTGAATTCAACTACACATAAATCATCTTAATATTGGTGGCCTTCCATCCTTAGTAATCATCTATACTTTGTGTGATGCTATTGTAGCACCAATTATAAACTAGATTTTGACCCTGGCATTATAAAAAGCTACCACCAACTCTTTTGCGAGAACCAAACCAAGATGGATGATGAAGAGATCTACCACAGAGTAGAAGCAACACTAGAAGCATAGTGAGATAGACTTATGGTAGATGCATGTTATAACCTCTTTTTTTCCAAAACATGTAATGAGATTTGTGAATCTCCTTTAAAAGATATATATGATCAATGTTTGATTTCATGGTTTGATTTGAATGAATTTCGTGTATGATAGCCTTGCATGCTTTCTTGATGGGCCTTATTAGCCATTAAGCCCAATTGAAAGAAAATGAAAAAGAAAGGAAAAAGGAATTCAATAGGATGATGGGAAATATAAGAAAATGAATAAAGGATGATTAAAAGGATAAAAGACTTTTTCCTAAAAATAGAAATTTGAGCTATAAAGGTTCCTTGGGGGTTCAATGAACTCAGGATAATTGTATAATAGCAAGGGAAATAAAGAATATATGGAAAATATGAGTAAAAGGGTGTTTTCTTGCAACCAAAGAAAAAGGACCGTTTAATTAAGATAATGATCAAAAATTTTGCAGGATGAGAGATAAAAACATAAAAGAGTTTCCCTCAAAATTTGAATAAAAACGGAGTTAAGAATTGGGAGTTATGGTTTTTCCAAGTTATCATTAAATTGGGAAGATAATTCGAATATTTGGAAATCTTTCCTTTTTCTGTTTGAGCGCGAACGATGGTGGCCGTTGGATCTTGATCCAACCAACCCTGCTCATCATCTAGAGTCCCAATGGGACACGGACTGTAGCCACCCACAAGAGATTTTCTGTTATAACCCCAAATTTTGGGCTTAATTAATGAGAAATGAAATTTCTCATATTAAAGCTAATTGAACAAATAATGATATGATGAATTCCATGATTGATGTGATGTGGTTTGGAATGGATTCCATGATTGATTATTTGTGTGTTGCTTAATGCGCCTTGTTTTAATTGAAGCCCAAATTTATGTGATTGAAGAATACATAAAGAATTCCATAAAATAAGGAAAAGGATATGATATATTTCCCTAAAAGATAAGAATTCGAGATTATGGATATCTTGGAGTTCAAGGAACTCAAAACCAAGAAATAATAATAAAAGGATTAAGGAAAAGAGTGGAAAAGTGATTAATATAATGATAACTTGCATTACAAGAAAAGGAATCAAATCCTTGAGTAAATCCCTCCAAATTTTGTAGGAAGAAAGAGAAACCTATGAAGAAGTTTCCCTCAAAATTTGGTAAAGAAAGGAGTAACCGTTTGAGAGATAGTAATTATTCAAGTTTCCTTTGATTTGGGAATATAATTCAATTAATTTGGAATTTGTTTCTTTTCCTGGTTGAACGCGGACGATTGGGACCGTTGGATCTTAATCCAACTGACCCGGCTCATCGTCTAGATCCCGATGAGTCAGGGACTCACGCTGGATTGGGAGGAAACTTCCTCTTCTTTTTCCGCGAACTGATGGCAAGGAATTAATGGGATATCAATCCCATTGAGTCCAGGAGATCTGCGCGATTGTTTTTGACCCGATTTTTATGAGCTATCCTCGTCGGGAAAGGAATCCCCAATCTCAGAACTCCTAGGTCCTAGCCTATATAAGGGGGACATCGTGAGAGCACCAGCAATGCTACGAGCTATCCCTTTGGCTGCGGAGAGCGAAGACGAGCGGAATCACACTCCCAATTGAGGTTTCTAGCATGCTAAACCCCTACCGCGACCTGCAGATCGACGGCGACATTCCGGCGAGTCGCTAGGGGTGAAGGTCGGGGGTGAATGCGGAATTGAGGGCGGCAGAAGATTCGAGGGGCACCGGCGGAGCTTCATGGCTTCTCGGTTGTTCTGCAGGTGGCCGAGAGCTCAAGGTCAACTGCCGAGTTGACCACGCGACCTCGCTCAAGCGCAGAGGTAGAAGACGAAGCTTTAACCCTTAGATCGTGAGACACGGTGGACTCCAGTTCGATCCAACAACCCCGTGCAAGTGAGGCTGAAGTTAGGGCGCGCTAGGCTGAGCCGTCAGATCTGAAAGTGGACCACTGGTCCACTGATCGAGCGGCTACCAAATTTCCGGTAAAATCTCTCTCTGACCAAAATTACAGAAAAAGGATTTATCTTGCAAAATTAATAGAAATTGATAGAAAACTCATATGAGAAAACTTTATACATGAAAGTTGCATAGAAGAATGCAAGGAACACGATAAAAATAATTCCAGAACCTAATTCCACCTAGTTTTGCAAAAGTACTTTATTTGGATAGTAAAGTTTATTAAAATTTGATAAGAAACCCTAGTTGGATGTTGAAAGGGTAATTTGGTAATTTAGCAATTCAAATCGTTAAGATTGACTCTGATAATGTTAATGGTAGTTTAATTTGCTATTTGATTGCAAAAATGCTTAACTTGGAATTATAATGTTTAAAAGAAGGATAATTTGCATGGAAACCCTAATTTGAGATAAAGAGAGATGAAAACCATATTTTTATGAAATAAGGAAATCAGTTGTTTAATAAAGAAAATTGAATGAGAAATTAGGAGTTTTATGAGAATTGACAAATTAAGAATGTTAATGATGAAAGAAGAAGTAAAACCCTAATTTCTAGAAGAAACCCTAATTATGGAATTGGAATCCATATTTGAATAATGAAAGTGGATAAATATTAATAAAAGGAAATTGTCCTTTTATTTCAGGTTTTGCTTGTTGATTGGGTTTCTCTTTCTATCTTGAAAAGTGCAATTAAAAAGGTATGTGGTTACGCTTATGAATAATCGCTTTAGTTTCCCGGCGATTTTCGAAGGATTTATCGGTTGCTTGAAATAACTATTGAATGTCTATTTATTTCATGCAACTATAAAGTGACTATGATTATCACAAAATGTATATGCCTACATGCTCAGATCCTGGTTCCCTCTGTGTATGACCTAGTACATGGCTATCTAATGGGTAGGACCATCAGGTCATGAGAAGACCTAGTACATGGCTGCCTATTGGAGAGGTCATCAGGTCTGTGTTTGACTTAGTACATGGCTACCCTTGTGGTAGGACCATCAGGTCACATTGAGTTAGATATTGGGCTACCTGGAGTAGTGCCATGCGACTCTACCTTTACAGAGGTATAATGAAAGTTCACTGCAGGAACTCACAGAGTTGGGAATATGTATGGATTGAGATGTATGGCTTAAAACATAATCTTGATTGTTAAAAAGATTAATTGCTTGATTACATTGTTAGCATAATTTCTTGATTATTGGATCCTCCACATACCGACTGACTGTTGTTTTGTTTGTCGGCGTTTTAGGTACATATTTCAAAGCACAAAACAGTAAAGTGACACATTGTAGATTCAAGAACTAAAGAACAAGGAGGAGTTAGTTAGAGTAGTTCTTTTGTGGTTAGAAGTCTAGTACTTCCAACTTTTCAAAGGTATGATAAAGAAAAATTTTATTACCATTTTCAGTATAGTCTGCTAGAATTTAATAATTGTTATTGGTTATATGTTGAACCTTTGATCCGAAATTTCATGGGTGCGGCTTCAACCTTGCGATCTCCCTTAATTGGGGGTTATCGGAAGATGGGGTCGTAACATTTGGTATCAGAGCCTGGGTTCCTCATTTAACCATTAATAATTATTAAATTTTACAAACTCCATAGAACCCAAGGGAGTTATTAGAGGAGTATCCGAAAGACGGAGGTGTCTAGAAAGGGATCACGACCGGGGGCTGGCAAGATTTTCCTCCGCACCGCTAGTCGGAATACGAGGACTCCCGGATCCGTGTGACCGCCTGGCCAAAGTCTTAGGGTATGAATCGAAATAAGATACCTTTAGGACTTCTCATCTTATTCATCCCTTCTCATCACAAAATTCTGATAAGGACATAAAGGATTAGGGTTTCCTTTCTTCTCCTCACCCTCTTGAGGTATGGGTAAGGTTAATAAGGTTTTAGGAATCCTCCACTAAATTAATGAAAGGCATGTAAATAAGATGTCATGGACATAAGCTTAATAGATTAAGCGCAAAATAAATAATAGATACATGCTTAGGTCGTATGACATAAGATGTCATGTCCTCAAGAGAGACCTGAGGCTAGACCTTCTTGTCAGGAGGATAAGTCAGTCTTGGAGATAGAGATCTCCATTTCTAGTAGAGACCTGGCACATCCTATGAGGATGATGCTAACCCTAACCCTAAGTGATGGTTAGAGAGAGATGGCATGATGAGTTAGACCAGGTGTTTGGATGGATGTGCATGGGATGCCATATGAGCCATGAGAGGTTGGATGACCCAATACCTTTGACCACCCAAATCCTAGAAAGAGGATGAGTCTGTTTATACCTTTGCGCTTATGGTATAGATGAGAAGAAGAGTTCCATAAACCCTGAAGAGGTATAGTAATAGGTTTTGAGGCCTTGTACCTTGTTGTTTATCCTTGAGGAGGACTCAACCTCAAAGGGTTGTTCGAGTTGAAGGATGACAGGAAGTGCACGTTATGGCAAACTTGATTCATGGTTTAGAGATAGAGCATGCAGTTGGACACCTAAGAGTGAACCTAGGGTTCCTAGGCCTAAGAAGGGAAGTGGCATACCTAATGCTCAGGCTGAGAATTTAGTTGCTACAGTTTCGAGCATGGTGCTCCACATGCATAAAGGAAAGGGAAATACCCTTAAGTTTAAAGGTAGGTTTGATAAACCCCTCACAACTAGGTTGAGGATATGATCTTGATCCAACTTTGAGGAAAGAGGAAAAGTATGACCTAGCATGGTTCAGTAGGTGATCTGCTTATGCCTTAATAGCTTGCTAGGGTTAAGTAGGCTCATGTGGATGTAAACCCTAGACCTAAGAGATTTTTTGACCTTGTTGTCAAGGGATAGTTTTCCTCCCATCCTGGGAGAGGGACCCCTTTGGTGGGATGTATATCAGTTTTGTTAGTTTAAAAGAGGTCTCATAGAATCTTGAGAAGTTAAGTGAAGAGTACATGGTATGAGAATGAACCTGTAGACCCATAGATAGTCATGTCTAAGTGCATGTAGATGTGTTACCATGTAAGTAACCGGTATGGGGCTGGCCAAGGTAGGCAGGTTGCCATGATCCCTATGAAAGGATGAAGGACAGCCCATGAATGCAGAAGACTTGGGTAAGGTTCTAAGTGAACATGTACTATAATAGATAATCCTAAGTCTATCCTAGGGTCAGATAGGGATAAGACCGATGAAAGTAGGAGTTGCCTAATTCCCCAGTTGCACATGACCATAGGGTCGGGAGGTAAAAACTATCATTGTCTGAGGGCCATGGGTTAGGAGATTGATCACCTTCATGAACTCATGGGACCCAAAGGGCAGATGAGTAGGACACTCGCTTGATGCACGAGGGAAGAGGGATGACCCCAAAAGAGTCGGTACCCTATAAACCTAGAGGAGATGACCAAGGATATAAACCTCAGAAGGTTCAAGATTAGTTTGATATCATGATGTTCATGATGAAGAGACATATGTGGCACGTTGCAACTTAGATTTAAAGGTGTACTGGCAAGGTGGGATGTACCATCTCTACTCTTGGAATAGGAAGAACTCTGTATTTGGACTGCAGCCAAATGCTTATTTCCTCTTGTTATAGGAGTGAGAGATAGTACATTACGCATGGCATACACTAAGGATAAGAGATGATGTAGGATGGAACGTTGCCACGAGAAATGGGGATAGAGAAGATAACCTAACCTGGTAAAAAGAATGATACATGGAAGATAGTCACCTTATGAGGATGTTTTTATCCTGAGCTAAGTGGAACTTACAAGTTATACCAGGTTCAGTTTAATCACCACGATGATGAAATCAGAGAGTGTTCTTAATGAAGATAGATAGTGAGTTTAAGGGGAGATAATAGGTGAAATACATGGAAGTATGTGTCTTCAACGTTACCTAATAGCTAAGGATGTGAGGTGGTAATGGATGCGCTGGTTGAGATACATCTGACTTGTTTGGCTAACCCTAAGTTTGAAAAGGAGTGGTGTTTGGATAACACTCAAATGTGATAAGATGTGTTGAAAAGTTAAGGGTTGTTTGGTTAGCCAGTCTACTCTTTGATGCAATAAAAGGGTGGTGGTGGAACCTCAGATGCACTTCTTTGGTGATGAAACCCCGACATGAGTGGTTTAGGGTTTCAGAGGAATCGATCTTGAAGAATCATGACATACAGGAAATCATGATACACCATGGAAATGGAAATAGCACTTTGGATGCTTAAGATGAGGTTGCATGTGGTTTATGGCCATGCAAGCCAGGAGGTAAAGGACGAACCCCAGTAACCCAGTGTATCGATATAGAGGACAAAAGAGCCCTTGAGAGGGAATGGGAGATCAATACTATGGATGTGGTGATGGGTCTCCCTTGGACCAAGGAAAGGTTGAAATGCAATATGGGTTATGGTAGGTCGCCTTACCTAGAGGACATGAGAAAGAAAGAGTTTTGTTGAACTACCCATGAGAAAGATGGTTCAACTACACCATGAAGCGAGTTCAAAGGTTCTTGAGTTTGACCTAAAAGGTTCACTTCCATAAAGTGGAAGTAGGTACATTAACAACTCTATGTAGTATAGTTTATCACCCCTAACCATGGTTAGTATGATCCAGACTAAAGGGTCTGATGAGGGCATGTGTGCTCGTTCAGGGTGATATCTAAAAGACAGTTCTTGTCCCATGAAAGATGTGACAATGACCACCATATCCAATATTGGGATTCTAAGAAGCTCTATAAGGGAGGTTGAGTCGGTCACCACTTCAGTAAGGTGATGTTGGTGAAAGGACCACATGATGATTAGAAAAGGACCAAAGTGCATGAAGATGAAAGTCACTTTGATCATGCAATGGCTGAAAGGAGCCTAGAGACGACGAGAGTCGTGAGCAGATGTAAAGTAGACTAACATGCAGTGTACTGTGGGAGAATATAATGTGAGAATTCGACCCCTATGAGTTATAGCTGAGAAAGTTGAGTCCCCGATACATGGGTCCATTAGAGATGGATGGGTGGAGATGGTTAGGTTTTGACCCTACCCCTCAGGATAGAGTAATGTGTGATGTTTTCCAGGTGTCCAATTTAGAGCACTATGTGAGGTAACCGACCAGGTGCTGAGCAATGAACCTAGTGAGCCACAAGGGAGGCTGAAATGACCTGAGTCACCTGTGTAGTTTATAGACGCCAGGATGAAAGAACTCAGAGAAAAGAATAAGTGATGATAAAGGTTCTTTGGAAGCGCCATGAGTACGGTAAAGCCACATAGGGGCCAATGATGGACATGGGAAAAGTCTTATCCTGAATTGTTGATTGTTTGCTTGTTTGAATTTTGAGGACAAAATTCCTATAAGAGGGGAAGGATGTTATAACCCCAATTTTTGGGCTTAATTAATGAGAAATGAAATTTCTCATATTAAAGCTAATTGAACAAATAATGATATGATGAATTCCATGATTGATGTGATGTGGTTTGGAATGGATTCCATGATTGATTATTTGTGTGTTGCTTAATGGGCCTTGTTTTAATTGAAGCCCAAATTTATGTGATTGAAGAATACATAAAGAATTCCATAAAATAAGGAAAAGGATATGATATATTTCCCTAAAAGATACGAATTCGAGATTATGGATATCTTGGAGTTCAAGGAACTCAAAACCAAGAAATAATAATAAAAGGATTAAGGAAAAGAGGGGAAAAGTGATTAATATAATGATAACTTGCATTACAAGAAAAGGAATCAAATCCTTGAGTAAATCCATCCAAATTTTGTAGGAAGAAAGAGAAACCTATGAAGAAGTTTCCCTCAAAATTTGGTAAAGAAAGGAGTAACCGTTTGAGAGATATTAATTATTCAAGTTTCCTTTGATTTGGGAATATAATTCAATTAATTTGGAATTTGTTTCTTTTCCTGGTTGAACGCGGACGATTGGGACCGTTGGATCTTAATCCAACTGACCCGGCTCATCGTCTAGATCCCGATGAGTCAGGGACTCACGCTGGATTGGGAGAAAACTTCCTCTTCTTTTTCCGCGAACTGATGGCAAGGAATTAATGGGATATCAATCCCATTGAGTCCAGGAGATCTGCGCGATTGTTTTTGACCCGATTTTTATGAGCTCTCCTCGTCGGGAAAGGAATCCCCAATCTCGGAACTCCTAGGTCCTAGCCTATATAAGGGGGACATCGTGAGAGCACCAGCAACACTACGAGCTATCCCTTTGGCTGCGGAGAGCGAAGACGAGCAAAATCACACTCCCAATTGAGGTTTCTAGCATGCTAAACCCCTATCGCGACCTGCAGATCGACGACGACGTTCCGGCGAGTCGCTAGGGGTGAAGGTCGGGGGTGAATGCGGAATCGAGGGTGGCAGAAGATTCGAGGGGCACCGGCGGAGCTTCATGTCTTCTCGGTTGTTCTGCAGGTGGCCGAGAGCTCAAGGTCAACTGCCGAGTTGACCACGCGACCTCGCTCAAGCGCAGAGGTAGAAGACGAAGCTTTAAACCTTAGATCGTGAGACACGGTGGACTCCAGTTCGATCCAACGACCCCATGCAAGTGAGGCTGAAGTTAGGGCGCGCTAGGCTGAGCCGTCAGATCTGAGAAGTGGACCACCGGTCCACTGATCGAGCGGCTACCAAATTTCCGGTAAAATCTCTCTCTGACCAAAATTACAGAAAAAGGATTTATCTTGCGAAATTAATAGAAATTGATAGAAAACTCATATGAGAAAACTTTATACATGAAAGTTGCATAGAAGAATGCAAGGAACACGATAAAAATAATTCCAGAACCTAATTCCACCTAGTTTTGCAAAAGTACTTTATTTGGATAATAAAGTTTATTAAAACTGATAAGAAACCCTAGTTGGATGTTGAAAGGGTAATTTAGCAATTCAAATCGTTAAGATTGACTCTGATAATGTTAATGGTAGTTTAATTTGCTATTTGATTGCAAAAATGCTTAACTTGGAATTATAATGTTTAAAAGAAGGATAATTTGCATGGAAACCCTAATTTGAGATAAAAACCATATTTTTATGAAATAAGGAAATCAGTTGTTTAATAAAGGAAATTGAATGAGAAATTAGGAGTTTTATGAGAATTGACAAATTAAGAATGTTAATGATGAAAGAAGAAGTAAAACCCTAATTTCTAAAAGAAACCCTAATTATGGAATTGGAATCCTAATTTGAATAATGAAAGTGGATAAATATTAATAAAAGGAAATTGTCCTTTTATTTCAGGTTTTGCTTGTTGATTGGGTTTCTCTTTCTATCTTGAAAAGTGGAATTAAAAAGGTATGTGGTTACGCTTATGAATAATCGCTTTAGTTTCCCGGCGATTTCCGAAGGATTTATCGGTTGCTTGAAATAACTGTTGAATGTCTATTTATTTCATGCAACTATAAAGTGACTATGATTATCACAAAATGTATATGCCTACATGCTCAGATCCTGGTTCCCTCTGTGTATGACCTAGTACATGGCTATCTAATGGGTAGGACCATCAGGTCATGAGAAGACCTAGTACATGGCTGCCTATTGGAGAGGTCATCAGGTCTGTGTTTGACTTAGTACATGGCTACCCTTGTGGTAGGACCATCAGGTCACATTGAGTTAGATATTGGGATACCTGGAGTAGTGCCATGCGACTCTACCTTTACAGAGGTATAATGAAAGTTCACTGCAGGAACTCACAGAGTTGGGAATATGTATGGATTGAGATGTATGGCTTAAAACATAATCTTGATTGTTAAAAAGATTAATTGCTTGATTACATTGTTATCATAATTTCTTGATTATTGGATCCTCCACATACCGACTGACCGTTGTTTTGTTTGTCGATGTTTTAGGTACATATTTCAAAGCACAAAACAATAAAGTGACACATTGTGAATTCAAGAACTAAAGAACAAGGAGGAGTTAGTTAGAGTAGTTCTATTGTGGTTAGAAGTCTAGTACTTCCAACTTTTCAAAGGTATGATAAAGAAAAATTTTATTACCATTTTCAGTATAGTCTGCTAGAATTTAATAATTGTTATTGGTTATATGTCGAACCTTTGATCCGGAATTTCATGTGTGCGGCTTCAACCTTGCGATCTCCCTTAATTGGGGGTTATCGGAAGATGGGGTCGTAACATTTTCCCCTCGTGTTTCCGATCACAGCAGAGCACAGGCACTCATGGGAAGTATCCCATTAGGTCTGGGAGATCTTCACGAATAATTTAGACCCAAGTTTTGTGGGAAATCATCGTCGGGGGGAGAAACCTGATAACCTCCAATTTTGTGATGTTATCTTAGTAATATTCTTCAGTTTTCCACATTCTTTCTTAGATAAAGTAGACAAAATCTCTAACTATTCTCTTATATTGCAAACATACTGCTAGATTAACTTTTCTCCCTTTTACTTACAGAAAAAGACACAAAAAAATCACAAAAGACTCAAGCGGTCCCAAGACCGCATGGAGTCATACGATCTCAAGACCGCATGGAGTCATACGATCTCAAGACCGCATGGAGTCAACCGGTCTCAAGACCGCATGAAGTCAACCGGTCTCAAGACCGCATGAAGCCAAACGGTCTCAAGACCGCATCAAGCCAAATGGTCTCAAGACCGCATCAAGCTAAACAGTCTCTAGACCGCATGGAGACATACAATCTCAAGACCACATGGAGTCATACGATCTCAAGACCGCATAGAGGCATACGATCTCAAGACCGCATGAAGCCAAACGGCCTCAAGACTGCATGAAGCCAATCGGTCTCAAGACCGCATGAAGCCAAACGGTCTCAAGACCGCATGAAGACATACAATCTCAAGACCGCATGGAGTCATATGATCTCAAGACCACATGGAGTCCAAATGGTTTCGGGGTCCAAACGGTCTTGGGGTCCAAACGGGTTCAGAGTCCAAACGGTCTTCAAGACTGTTTGGACCCAAAACTGTCCAAACCGTTTGGACTTCACTTAAGGCCTATAAATAAGACCCAAGGGGTCCTCCCAAAGACATCAAGTTTCAGACGCCCAGAGGCTACCTCTCCTACTCCAGAGCTATTCCGTCCTCCATCCTCTACCCAAAGGCTGCCGGTCTGAGATCAACACTCCGTTCCAAAGCTGCTTTCTCTCTCATCACCAAAGAAGGTGGGAAGAGGAGTCCTCATCATCAAGAAACCTATGAAGTGTGAAGATCGACCTTCTCTCTCTCCAAGGGGTTGACTTTTCTCTCTCCTTCATGGGGATGACATTCTCTCTCTCTCTTCTCGCCTCCTTCTTTGTCCTTGTCATGACCGAGTAGTCTCTTTTCACTAGGGTGCGGGGAGTAGCCCCGCTACCCATGTTTCATATCATGCAATGTAATCCATAGTTTGCAATAAAGATACACTTTCTACTCAGTTTGACATCGATCGTTTAATGAATGCTTGTTTCCTGATCACCAACTTGTGTTATCTTTTATCTTTTAGTATCAATTATCTATGTTTGTACTATTAGATTCAAAACTCGATTGTGTGTTGATTCTTGGTGCATGTATCCACCATGCATCTGTTTCGGTATCTAGGAGTGCTTTCCAAGAAGTGAAGTAAACTCACTTACATCGTTGCACTTTCATACTATGAAATGGAATCCGTTGACATATGAAAGTACAAACTTGAGAAGTCGAGGAACACAATTTGCAGAGGGAATGTTGTAAAGTAAGTGACCATTCCTATAAGGATGGCTGGCGTTACAACATTCCCACACTCCTCGTAGTTAGTTATCCAAAAGGAAGCTAAGTCTACAAAGATACTAACTGATCTAACTCTTATTGTAGGTTATGCTTTTATGATTGCATGTTTTGATCCATGCGTAGTGGTGGTGAAAAACGATCACATCCTAGTGATTCCTTATCATTGTTAACAACCTAAGTTTACTTTCTTGCTTTTACTTTACTTGCATTTAGTTTAAAACAACCAAATCAAATCTTTGGACTAAATATCAACTATTAAGGAGTTAAGTGAAAATTCTTACGTTTTCCATCTTGTTGTTGCCAACAAGATCGTTTTCATGTGGATTCGACCCTTAACTATACTGCGATAAGACTTCCACGTGTCTTAGCACACGTGGGTGGAGTTTTAACCTAGTATAAGCAAGGATAAACCTAAAGACTTACCATCTTTAGGATTTTTAGTGGTGCATGAAATTCCACGCGAATGGAAGCTCCATCAAAAATTGGCGCCGTTGCCAGGGACAACGGAACGTTTTAATTTCATTTACCATCTTGCTAGTTGGTTAGGGTTTTACACTTTCTTTTAATCATTAATCCATATCTACTTGTATTTATTATATCTCTAACATCATCTAAAAGGTGTTTTCTTTTCTCTACTCAGGTAGAAGACGTGTATGCAATCATCGCATAACCTTGGATTCTCCCCTGATCCAGAGTATGACTCTGAGGTAGAGAGAAGCTTCCACCGCCGCATCAGACTCAATCGCCAAAGTGCTAGGCAAATGGCTGAAGATCAACGCCAGGATGCACTGGTAATGGATAGGGTCAACGCTGCCATCACCGCTCAAAGAGCACAACTCATCGCTGATACTCATTCTCAGATTCAAGCGGAGATCCGAGCGGAAGAACAGGCCCGGATCTGAGCCAAAAATGAGGCAGCAAACCAAGCTGCCCAGTTAGAACTAAGGAACAAGCAATTGAGGGATTATGCTGTCCCTAAGAACTACGAAGATAACCACCCGGTTCGACCTCTGATCATCAACATACCCAACTTTGAGATCCGGACCCAATGGATTCAGATCATGCAGGGCATCTCATTTTCTAGAGGTTCTAGAGATGACTGTATGGATCATCTGAAAAGGTTCAAGGCACTATGCCGACTGGTTCCACAGGCCAGAGTTGCTTTCGATGCAATAATGCTACATCTATTTCACTTCACTCTATCTGGGAGAGCTCTGAGCTGGTATAATTTGCTTGACAGGGAGCCAATAATCATCACATGGGCTCCCCTGGAAGAAAAGTTCCTGGAGAAGTTCTTCCCCCCTTCACTAACTTACGAAATTAGAGGGCAGATTAATCACTTCACCCAACTTCTCGGAGAATCACTTGCGAAAGCATGGGAAAGGTTCAAAGAGCTTCTGCGAAAATGCCCTCATCACGACATCTCCCAAAACCAATTAATAGAAAAATTCTATAGGGGAGTGAGTGATGACATCAAGCAATTTTTGGATTCCTCATCTGGAGGAAATTTTATGAGAAAAAACTACGAGGATGCCTGGAAAATAGTCACACTTGGAGCTGAGAATCAATCCAACTGGGGACGATCAGCTGGAAAAGGAGTCCTTAAAGTTTATAAAGCCGAGGAATCAATGGAGATGAAAGCTATTGCTGAAGCCTTAAAGACCATAGCTCATAAGCAACAAGCTCTTGAAACTTCTCTTGGAGAATTTGACAAGAAGAAAAACCCTCAGGTCCAACAGGTCAAAGCTGCCACAGGAACCTGTGAAGCCTGTCACGCATCTGATCATCCAACTCTTTCATGCGGTTTGCTTTACAATGTGATGATGGATATGCATCCACCACCACAACAGTATGAACCAATCATGGAACAGCTTGAAGAGCAATTGCCAGAACAAGTCAATTCTATTCATTCCATTCTGGGACAAGTTTATTATAATCCTAATCAACTAAGAAACCACCCCAGGTTTCAATATAGAAATCCCGCGGGGACTGCTAATCCACAACACCAAACGCAAGGGGGATCTTCTAATAGACTGCCACCAGAATTTCAAAGCAACTTTAACCAGAATCAAGGGAACCTTAGAAATAACCTACCAAGATCCAACTACCAAAGGAATCCCTCCACTTACTACTAATACACCCATCCTCCTCTGCACCCAAAATTACCCCCTCAGATGCAGCAGTCGCAGCAGCCTAAGTTAGCACCAATGCCACAACCGCCACCTCAAGGACAACAACAATTTCAACAGAAAAATATCCCTTCTCAGCCCACTGATGAGATAACCATGATCAGGCAAATGCTATAATCGCAACAAACTATGCTTGCTAATCAGCAAGCCCATCAGAAGGTTGTAGAGGCTCAATTAGCACAAATTGATGCTCAGTTGAAACCCCCAGTAGGCACTTTTGCTAGCCAACCAGAGTCGAACCCAAGACATGACCAGAATAGACTGGAGCAACTGAATGCTTTCACTACCAGGTCAGGTCATGTCTTTCACGAAGTTACAAGGATCACTCATGATAATGATGACACATCTGTTCCAAATGCAAGCCCAAGTCTAGCAACTGAGAATTCTGTAGAGACTGAAAAAGGCAAGGAAAAGGAACAATCCTCCAAGGAGACAAAGGTCCCACAATATAAACCTAGGATACCATATCCAGGTAGATTGAAAGAGACTAAGATGGACACCAGATTCCAAAAATTTTAGGAGGCAATGAAGAAACTCTATATCGACATCCCTCTCCTCGATGCCCTATCCGAAGTACCATCTTGGGATAAATACCTAAAAACTTTCCTGTCAAGGAAGTACATTATAGAAGAGCGAGAGACTATTAAAATAGCTCAGACTACTTCTGATATCATCCTTAACAAGATGCCAAAGAAAAAGAAGGACCCTGGTTCCTTCGGTATCCAGTGTTGTATTGGAAATGCTTCAAGCAAGAAGGGATTAGCTAACTTAGGAGCTAGCATATCGATCATGCCTTATTCTATGTGCAAAAGATTGGGTTTTACAGACTTATTACCCACAACAATGACTATTCAGCTAGCTGACTCTACTATCACTGCACTCTTCGGAATTATCGAAGACATCTTGGTCAGGATAGGCAAAGATGCTTATGTCCCATGTGATTTTATCATCATGGATATCAAAGAGGATTTAAGATACCCCATAATATTTGGTAGACCCTTCCTTGCCACCACCAGGGCACTCATAGATGTTGAAGCGGGTACGATCATTTTGAGACTGGGAAAAGAAGCAATTCAATTCCAAGTCCTTAATAGCATGAAAGGACCCAGCATTCAAGAGGAAGTTTTCCTTCTAGATGCAATTCACCAAATGCCCCAACTGGAAATATCCGAGCCACCTGATGAGTTGGAGAATGTTAACATAATCCAGAAGTCAAATTCTCAGCTAATGAATTGGTTCAAAAATGCCTGCAACACCTAGAAAAAGCCGAAGAAGCACCTATGGCCACCTTTGAAGAGCTCAAATCTATAACTATTTTAGAAACAACAGAGGAACCCAAGGCCCCTGAGATGAAGACTCTACCTTTGGGACTTAAACATGTCTTCTTGGACAAGGAAAGATTATGTGCAGTTATCATCAGTTCCACTCTGATAGAAGACCAAGAAGAAAGACTGCGCAACGAATTAAAGAAGCACCAGAAGGTCATTGGGTACAAAATAACTGACTTGACGTGTATAAATCCTACCCTATGCATGCATAGACCGCCCATGGTCGAAGAATTTAAGCCATCACATGAACATCAGAGGAAGCTGAACCCTAATCTCAAAGAAGTGGTTCGCCTTGAAGTCCTCAAATTTCTGAAAGCCGACATAATCTACCCGATCTCAGACTCTCAATGGGTCAGCCCCGTCCAAGTAGTTCCTAAAAAGGGAGGCACCACTGTCGTGCTTAATGACAAAAATGAGTTAGTACCCACTAGGACGGTGATGGGGTGGAGGATGTGCATCGACTATAGGAAATTAAACAAATCCACGCAGAAAGATCACTACCCTCTGCCCTTTCTCGATGAAGTCCTAGAACGCTTAGCCCATCAGAAATACTTCTGCTATCTAGATGGTTATGTCAGGTTCTACCAAATCCCCATACACCCGGAAGACCAAGAGAAAACTACCTTCACCTGCCCCTTTGGAACCTATGCTTTTAGAAGAATACCATTCGGGTTATGTAATGCACCCGCTACATTCCAAAGGTGTATGTCCGCCATTTTCGCAGGATTAACAGAATCCATAATGGAGGTATTCATGGATGATTTTTCAATTTACAGAGATTCTTTCGATAACTGTCTCATCAACCTTGGACAAGTTTTACAATGATGCGAGGAAAGGAACCTCATACTGAATTGGGAAAAATGCCATTTCATGGTAACTGAAGGTGTCGTCCTCAGGCATAGAGTGAGTGACAGAGGGATTGAGGTCGATAAGGCAAAAATGGATGTTATCTCGAAATTGTCGCCACCAAAAGATATAAAAGGAGCACGAGCTTTCTTGGGTCATGCTGGGTTTTACAGAAGATTTATCAAAGATTTCTCAAAAATAGAAAAACCCATGACCCAACTCCTGACCAAAGACACTGAGTTCATTTTTAACCAAGAATGCTTGCAAAGTTTCTCAACTCTCAAAAATGCTTTAATTTCTGCACCTATACTGAGAGCCCCAGATTGGTCGCTACCATTCGAAATCATGTGTGACGCCAGTGATTACGCCATAGGGGCCGTATTAGGACAGTGGATCGACAAGAAACCTTACGTAATTTACTACGCATCTAAAATGCTCGATGAAGAACAAAAGAACTACACTACTACAGAGAAGGAGTTCCTGGCTGTCATCTACGCGTTCGAGAAATTCCACTCCTATTTGATTGGATCCAAGGTCATTGTCTACACTGACCACTCCGCCATACGATATCTAATTCAGAAGCAAGATGCAAAACCCAGACTTATCCGTTGGGTGTTGATGCTTCAGGAATTCGATTTGGAAATTAAAGATAAAAGCGGAGTGGAAAACGTCATCCCTGACCATCTCAGTCGTATTGAAGTTGAAGATGAAGATAAAGTCCCTATCCAAGACTCTCTTCCAGATGACCAACTAATGAAGTTTACCCATGGATTCCCTTGGTATGAGACATTATCAATTATCTAGCTATAGGAATCATTCACCCCTCCGCTTCCTACCACGACAAAAGGAAATTCCTCCATGATATAAAACAATATTATTACGATGAACCTTACCTTTTTCACCTATGTGCAGACGGACTTTTCCATCGATGCTTACCAGAAGAAGTGATTACCCCCGTCCTAGAGCATTGCCATTCAGGCCCCACAGGGGGGCACATGAGTGCAAAGAAAACCGCTATAAAAGTTCTGCAATCAGGCTTCTTCTGGCCAACCATAGCAAAGGACTCCTATGATTTTGTGAAATCTTACAACAAATGTCGATTTTCTGGTAGCACATCTAAAAGGAATGAAATACCCCTTATAATGTGGCAAGAAATTGAACTTTTTGACGTTTGGGGGATAGACTATATGGGCCCCTTCCCTTCTTCCTATGGTTTCTCCTACATCCTAGTTGTAGTGGACTATGTCTCGAAATGGGTCGAAGCTATACCCACAGTGTCCAGCGATTCCAAACCAGTTATTAAAATGTTTAAAGATATCATTTTCCCCAGATTTGGAGTCCCCAGAACTGTCATATCAGACGGCGGGACCCATTTTCTGGAACGAAGTTTTGAAGCCATGTTGAAAAAATACGGAGTCAACCATAAAGTACCCAGCCTTACCATCCATAGACCAGTGGTCAGGTTGAGGTATCAAATAGACAACTAAAGGCGATCCTAGAAAAAAACAGTCAATAGAAACCGCACTGACTGGTCCACCAAGCTCCCCGATGCCCTTTGGGCCTACCGAACAGCCTATAAAACACCAATCGGGAAAACCCTGTTCTGTTTGGTATACGGGAAGTCATGTCTACTTCCCATAGAACTGGAACACAAAGCTTGGTGGGCCATCAAACAACTAAATTTTGATCTTAAAAGTGTCAGAGAAAATAGACAACTCCAACTACATTAGCTAGAGGAACTCTGAATGACCTCTTATCAAAGTGCCAGGATTTATAAGGAGCAAACCAAGATGTGGCAGGACAGTCATCTTAAAAGGAAAGACATCACCATCGGTGACAAAGTACTCCTTTTCAACTCCAAGCTCAAATTGTTCCCCGAAAAACTCCACACAAAGTGGTCCGGGCCTTTCACCATCAAACATATATACCCAACTGGAGCTGTCATAATTGTTGACGATAATGGGGGAGAAAGTACAGTCAACGACCATCGATTGAAAAAGTACTACACTCTAGTAGATAAAATGCAGAGACAAACTACTGAGATCAGAGATGCCACAACATCATCATAAAAACATTGAAACCTCGTCGAGTCAGCGACGTAAAACCTAGGTGCTATTTGGGAGGCAACCCAAGATCTGAGTACCACCGTTTTTCTTTTGTCTTTATCTTCTATTCTTTTAAGTTACCTTAGGTTTATCTTCTGAAAATATAAAAATTCACATAACCAAAACAAACATAAAAATATAAAAATCATAATAACCTTAACCCTCCCAAACGGTCCTGAAACTGTTTGGAGTCCAAACGGTCTCTAAACCGTTTGACCTAAGGTTTTTGCAAGGTCAACCCCCTGAATCCTATAAATATAGCCCTAGCCCCCCCTTTTCTTCTTATTCTTTCTTTCGACTCCCGATCTTTCTAAAACCCTTGCGCGAGCACTATTCCATCACCTCTGTCTTCCTATTCCCACACAGCTCGTGTTCCCTCCGCCACCGTCGATCCAGTTTCCGTGCTTCTTCAGGGCGACCTCACCACTGTGCAACCACATTTCGCTTCGTCGTCGTCGTCTTCCTCACCCTCTACAAAAAGGTAGTCGCACCACCATCGCCGACACATGTTTTACCGTCACAGCTACCTGCTCGACCGCACCTTGGGCCTTTTTCTCATCTGCTACCGTCTTTCCCACCATCGACATCTTCAGCGCCACTGTGACATTCCCCATTCTATCTCCTCCGTCTTTGCTTTCACCACGAGTTCCGCCTCTTTCCCGTCTGCAGCACCCCCGACGTTTCACCTTCCAAACGGTCTCCAAACCGTTTGTAACCAAATGGTCTTGAAATCGTTTGGAACCAAACTGTCCTGAAATCGTTTGGAACCAAACGGTACTGAAACCATTTGGAACCAAACGGTCTTGAAACCGTTTGGGACCAAACGGTCCTGAAACTGTTTGAGACCAAACGGTTTGGAAACCGTTTGGGACCAAACGGTCCTGAAACCGTTTGGAACCAAACAATCTTCAAAACCGTTTAGTCTTTTTAGGCACCGCTTGCTTTTAATGAAAATATATAAAAACTCATACATAATCAATTTTTATGCTAACACATGACTTTCTATTTTCAGAAATGGCTTCTCCAGCAAAACAACCAACTGGAACTGCTGACAACCCTCATTGGACACAAGAGGAACTGATAGAGGACCGAGCCAAGCTCCAACAAATTATAGACAACTACAACAAGACTGGGAAGGCTCCACCAAATGTCAAAATCATGGCGGTTCTGTGCAAAATTGACCGCATCAACAAATGCCAGCCGAGGCACCTGAAGAAGAAGTGGAAGAAATTTCTTCCGATGATGATGAAGGCTCAGAATATGAGCCGACTCCTGAGGCGGAATCCCCCACCACAAAGTCTAAGGGGAAGTGAAAGGTCCAGGAAGCCACTACAACTCAACAACCAAAAAAGCGGGAAAGGAAGAAGGTTCACCCTGTCACTGCAAGGGAGCAAACCCTGGCAGGAAACATTCCACCAACCACCACCTCCACTGCCGCTCCCACCATAATCACTGTCCCTTCCTTCCCTCCCATCACCACTACAACACCACCACCAGAAAACCTCTACATACACACCCTTCCCTCCATTGATAAAACCCTAAAATCTACAAAGTACGTCTGCTCCAGCGTACTACTTAAGATGGGGATCTACGACAGAATCCTCACAATGCTCGACAACGCCAATTTATCCAGACTCTGTTTCATCCCTGAAATCTCATATGTCGAACCCACCACATAATTCTTTACCCATCTTACCAAAGAGACGGTGGACATTGCGCATAGAGAAAAGGATGGGGGTGACCTCCGACTGGTCACCAAGCTTTTTGGCAATGGCATCGTCATCACCGAAAATCTTCTGAATGAAATCTTCATCGACAATCCTGAGCAGCTCAAAAATGCTACAGCTGTAGGAACAAAGATCTACCCGTTCAATAAACATAGCTTCTGGAAATCACTAACATGGATCCCCAGTTACGAGGCAAAGACATGCAAAGCCTGCAATATTCAATCTGGGTTCATGCACATGCTTCACAAAATCATTACCAGTGCGCTGTTCCCCAGATCAGAGGGAGAAAACGTTATTGCGGCCGACCTCTTAACCCTATGGTCTATCTTGAATGAAAAGCCGGTCAACATCGGATGGCATTTGATACAAAAATTCTCCACCTACGCCATAGGAAAAGAAATTTGTATGGGAGGACACATAACCTCCATTATTAAATACCTCAAAATGGACAGATTACTCCCCCGCTGCACGCATATCAAGGACGACATCCTAACAAACGAACAAACCTTGAAGAACTCCTACATTATCAAGGAGAAGGATGCAAAACTACATTACATCTTCTGCTCAACAATCCGATCTTCCAGAATCCTATTACCGCTTTCGGAACTAGCAGACTACGACAAAGACAAATTTATGTTCACTAATGAAGAGATTATCAAACTCTTAGCTCTGATCAAAGCACAAACTCAGCCAACCCAAGCGGGACAGACAGAACTCAACATCACCTCCCCGACAGCCAGGGAAACAAAAATTCTTGTGAAATGACCCTCCAAAAGACTTTCACAGAAGCAACAGCTGTTGGGGACACCAACATCAAAACTGCATCCAGAAACAGAAACCCCCCTCCCCGAAGAACAACTCACCACCTCATCCCTAGACTCCTTCATCATGAGTCTCAATGCTGAACTTACAACAACCACCTCACCACCTTCTGCCTTTCCACAATCTACCACTCTTCCATCTTTCCCCACAACTACACCACCACCCGCATCCTCCACCTCACCTCTTTTCTCTTCAGGCATCCATTTCTCCACTCTTACGCCCGACTTCACCACCTTCACCTCCATCCCCTCAGTCTTTCCCCCACCACTATCAATCCCACCATTTTCACCAGCAACTTCACTACCTTTCCCATCCACCACCACCCCGACACCGCTGGTGACACCATCTATAGTCACCATGCAGTTCGCAGAACCATCAACAGTGTCTCTTCCGCAAGACACTGCACCCCTCCCACCCAGACCCCAACCACACCACACTTCCACTTCTGGGGTCCCTTTTTTATATGTCGGTGAGGAATTCAGACGTCAATTCGATGCCTTCCGAAACCTCCTCACCGACCCCTCTAACATAATGAATTCTATTTTTTCTTGTGTGCAGGGACTATCAAAACATGTAGCCAAGATTGACGAATAAAACTGTGCCTTGCCAAGTATCCTCCAAGGCCTTCAGCAAAGACAAGATGTAGTGGCCAAGCAAGTTGATCACATCGACAACCACTTCAATAGTTTGCCTGAGCTGGTCCTTGGAGTACAAAGCCAGCAAGAAGCGATGGCCAAGCACGTCGATGAGATCTCTGTGCATACTCAACCTCTACCTGAGACCCTTCGCGAGCTTAAACAACAGCAAACAGCTCTTAGCACGCGCTTGGATACCATCAACAACACCCTCACACAACTCATCAATCGCCAAGAGGAGTCGACAAACAATGAAATCCAACAATTATGAGCTAATGTAACAGATCTTACAGCACGACTCCTCTCTGCCAAGGGCCGATACAAAGATCTCAAAGAAACACACGACACACTGCTCGAAACGCATGAGCATGTGCAAGTGGCGTTTGACGAGTTACATGCCATTCATCGGCAGTGCAAAAAGAAAGCACACAAGAAGCCAGCAGATAAAGCAACATCTGACAAAGAAGGTGATGATGAAGATGAAGATGACTTTGACTCCTCAATCAATTCTGACGATGATACCACCTCCTCAGATGACAAATTTGATGACCCAGACAATGCTGGGGAGGGCCCAAGCCAAGGAGCAGAACCATCTCAGAAAGGATCTGACAGATCCCACCAAGAAGGTGGGAATCACACCAAGTCCCCCACCCACAATGAAAATGTAAATATATCATATGGAGACCAATTCCTTGATTATTCTGCTTTGGGATCCATAGGGGAGTATGCAAAAGATGTGACTTTTGCTGAGTTCCACCAATGTATCTTAGGAACCAGCACAAACACACCAGCAGGCGCCCCTCAACCTTTCTCCGCACTTGACCAATCAGTGCCCTTTCCTCCAGAACAGGAAGATTCAGAATGAGTACGTTTAGATACTGACGAAGAACTCGATTCTTCTTCCGAATCAGATGAAGACATGCAAGTTTTTTTAGAAGATCTGGAGGAAACCTCTTCACCCCCTCCGTAGGGGCTTCCCTCGCCACCACCACTGCCGCATAAGATGCACGATCTAGATATGGTGGCCATCTCAACACTAGATGCTCAGGATATCTTCATCCTGAACACTATTGTCGACGATGCCAAAGAGGGGGGCGACATCATCTACCACAACACAAAGACTAAGCGCAAGTTAACACGCGAAGACTTCCGCAACATCTTGTGACCACAGTCAACGATGTCAATGGAAATCTTCCATGTCTTACTTGCCAACTGCATAGAAGTCTATAGAAGCTCAAAGAGGCAGCAACCAGTGTTTAATGCCTCACCGACTCTATCCATAGGCTTGTTATACAAAGAAATACGAGCCAAGTCAATGGAGCGGCTGTGTGCTGGCCTAGCATGGAGGGCACAATATCTTACAGTACCATTCCGAGTGTCCGACCACTGGCTGTTTATGATTGTGGACACCGAGGCTTGTGACGCCAAGGTGTACAATTTTTGTGCCGCTGAGCTGCCAGCCGGAACAATAAATTTTGTCGGAGAAGGAGCAGGAGAAGCACGATGTATACCCTTCCGTCTCCTTAAGCTAATTTGGGATGCACGCCCGTCCCTCCATCAGGACAAGAGCCAACCATGGTTCCAAATAATAAACCCACAAGTCCAAACCGTTGAAGGCTCTGGGGATTGCGCTTTTTGTACTATCCATCACATTCAAGCACTAAACCATGAAATCCCCTTCAATGAGCTAGCCGCTAAAGATTTTCACTCCTTGCGAGGACGTTATGCCATGGAGCTTATTTGTGATAGACGGTTCTTCAAGGACCCGACAATGGCACCAGATGACGTCCCCCATTACCTCTTTTTAGCAATTCAACGTCCACAAAGGTGACCTTTCAGAAAAACCTTAAAGGAATTAGAAATAAACAAGCAGCCAGCCATAGTCCCCACGCAAAGCAAATGGGACCCTTCCCAATTTGATCTGGCACAGGATAAAGGGGACATAGATCTTTTTTCAGTGGCAACCATCAGGAGATCCTCAGCACAAATGGTGCCCCTATCTGCCATAGAACCAACTTTCCCATACTTCGACCTCAGTGCCTGCAAAAGTCTTTCGGACAATGAACTTCGTCTCTTCATGTCAAGGCTTTACGCCGAGAAGGATGACCTCGTTTTCATGTCCGGTGACATTTTGGTCATGGCAGACGCATTACGAGAAACTGTACAATTCAAGGGGTCTCTATTTGTGAGCTTGATGGCTGCCTATCAGTTTCTCCTTGGACAGAATCACCCCACAACTTATATGGCATCTGCTTATATGAAGGACGATCTCATAAAGCTAAAGAACTTCGGAACAACTGAAGTGCTTATCTCCTTTCTACAACATATAACACCGAAGTTTGTAATGCTCCCCTTCCTTCACCATGAGCACTGGCTGCTTCTGGCAACAAACCTACACGAAGGAACAACTATCATCCACAACAGTTCCGACAGCCAGTTCAACCCAAAGCAGAAGAAATATGTAGTGACACCAAAGATGCCCATAGAGGAAGTGGTGAAGGAGTGTGCGGATAGATTAATCGATGTTCTAAGTCAGCACACAAGGGCATAAGGCAAAGAACACTTTCATCGCCCATCCTTTAATCACAAATGCCCCCAACAAATTCGGGAATCAAATGACTGCGGCTTCCACGTCCTCTACTGGATGTACACAATCATGACCCTTCAAAAACCAGTAGAGGATATGACAGACGTAGATTACCATGCCTTACGTGGAAAGTTTGCTACTAATCTCCTTCGTACACATGGCACAAATAAAGGACTAACGGACGTCTGATGCCCTTGTCCTTGAACTTCTCAACCTATCTCTTTGACACTCTGAGGACAGAGTGAGTGATAAGTTGGGGGGGAGTACACTAGACAAGGGCGAGGTATCAATTCTAAATCCTTCCCTTTCTATCTTCTTTTTCAATTCTGTATAAATTCTTTTTTTTAGTTTTACTTGCACATACTTAGTTTTTTCTTTAATCTCTACATGGAACAAAGTCATCCCCAGCTAACTTTAGAATCCAGTATCCCTCAAGAGCAATAACAAGAATAGCACATAGACATGCAATGGTGAGTTAATAAATCATCTTCACTCAATTTTCATGCTTCTGTTTCAATTCTATATCTGACTCTCCACAGGACAACATCAGGGCTGCAATAAGCCAAAACAGTCTCAAGGATGAGAGGGACATCAGGTGACATCCAAATCATGAAGCCTTGCAAGTGCACCACTAGTAGAAACCAAATAAGTGCATGTCGAACAACTCTAAGAACAATTTTCTTCTCTCCAAATAAAAGAGGCTTGGCCGCCCAAATCAAATCCTTAAATATCCAAATCCCAAGCCAGTGAGTTTACGAATAAAAGCCAGAGTGTTGAATAAAACCATGATAGTTGTGCCATAAATAAGGATCTATATGAAGAACCAACAAAGGTCTCTCCCGTCCAGTACATCCAGCTGCCCTCACAAAGGCAGATGTGTCGTGCCCGGTAGTGAAACCCTAAGGTATCTAAATATATGAAAGGTTGATAAAGGACTCGCCCAGCCGGTACATTCAGCTGCCCTCAAGAAGGCAGATGTATCATGCCCGATAGTGAGATCCTAAAAGCATAGACAACCCCTCCCCCACTTGAAGGGGGAGTTACACACTAAGCCTTTAGCCAACCCTCATACCCACTCTAGTTTCCGGTAGGATTTTCAGAGGAGTATAAAACTGATTAGAGTCAACGACATCCACCGAATAAAGAAAAAGTGGTCCCAATGCGGGCTAAGATATGGAAGAAACCTGAGATCCAAGAAACTCTCAATACCTGAAAGAGTTAAGGAAAAAAGCTCTGATACAACCTTAAGAGATCTCAGGTTTAGAATTGAAGCAAGAGTATGGAAATCTTAACTGAATAAAATCACCTCACCATTACATGCCCCAGCTCTATCTAACTTGAGGACAAGCTAGACTCTAAGTTGGGGGGGTGATAACCTCCAATTTTGTGATGTTATCTTAGTAATATTCTTCAGTTTTCCACACTCTTTCTCAAATAAAGTAGACAAAATCTCTAACTATTCTCTTTTATTGCAAACATACTACTAGATTAACTTTTCTCCCTTTTACTTACAGAAAAAGACACAAAAAAATAACAAAAGACTCAAGCGGTCCCAAGACCGCATGGAGTCATACGATCTCAAGACCGCATGGAGTCAACCAATCTCAAGACTGCATGAAGCCAACCGGTCTCAAGACCGCATGAAGCCAATCGGTCCCAAGACCGCATGAAGCCAACCGGTCTCAAGACCGCATGAAGCCAAACGGTCTCAAGACCGCATGAAGCCAAATGGTCTCTAGACCGCATGGAGACATATGATCTCAAGACCGCACGAAGTCATACAATCTCAAGACTGCACGGAGTCATACGATCTCAAGACCGCATGAAGCCAAATGGCCTCAAGACCGCATGAAGCCAACCAGTCTCAAGACCGCAGGAAGCCAAATGGTCTCAAGACCGCATGAAGACATACGATCTCAAGACCGCACGGAGTCATACGATCTCAAGACCGCATGGAGTCCAAACGGTCTCGGGGTCCAAACGGTCTTGGGGTCCAAACGGTTTCAGAGTCCAAATGGTCTTCAAGACCGTTTGGACCCAAAACTATCCAAACCGTTTGAACTTCACTTAAGGCCTATAAATAAGACCCAAGAGGTCCTCCCAAAGACATCAAGTTTCAGACGCCCAGAGGCTACCTCTCCTACTCCAGAGCTATTCCATCCTCCATCCTCCGCCCAAAGGCTGCCGGTCTGAGATCCACACATCGTTCCAAAGATGCTTTCTCTCTCATCGCCAAAGAAGGTGGGAAGAGGAGTCCTCATCATCGGGCAACCTATGAAGTGTGAAGATCGTCCTTCTCTCTCTCTCCAAGGGGTTGACTTTCCTCTCTCCTTCGTGGGGATGATGTTCTCTCTCTCTCTTCTTGCCTCCTTCTTTGTCCTTGTCCTGAGCGAGTAGTCTATTTTCACTAGGGTGTGGGGAGTAGCCCCGCTACCCATGTTTCATATCATGCAATGTAATCCATAGTTTGCAATAAAGATACACTTTCTGCTTAGTTCGACATCAATCGTTTGATGAATGCTTGTTTCCTGATCACCAACTTGTGTTACTTTTATCTTTTAGTATGAATTGTCTATGTTTGTACTATTAGATTCGAAACTCGATTGTATGTTGGTTCTTGGTGCATGTATCCACCATGCATCTGTTTCAGTATCTAGGAGTGCTTTCCAAGAAGTGAAGTAAAGCCACTTACATCATTGCACTTTCATACCATGAAATGGAATCAGTTGACGTATGAAAGTACAACCTTGATAAGTCGAGGAACACACTTTGCAGAGGGAATGTTGTAAAGTAAGTGACCATTCCTATAAGGATGGCTAGCGTTAACAACATTCTCACACTCCTCATAGTTAGTTCTCTGAAAGGAAGCTAAGTCTAAAAAGATACTAACTGATCTAACTCTTATTGCAGGTTATGCTTTTATGATTGCATGTTTTGATCCATGCGTAGTGGTGGTGAAAATCGATCACATCCTAGTGATTCCTTATCATTGTTAACAACCTAAGTTTACTTTCTTGCTTTTACTTTACTTGCATTTAGTTTAAAACAACCAAATCAAATCTTTGGACTAAATATCAACTATTAAGGAGTTAAGTGAAAATTCTTACATTTTCCATCTTGTTGTTGCCAACAAGACCGTTGTCATGTGGATTCAACACTTAACTATACTGCGATAAGACTTCCACATGTCTTAGCACATGTGGGTGGAGTTTTAACCTAGTATAAGCAAGGCTAAACCTAAAGACTTACCATCTTTAGGATTTTTAGTGGTGCACGCAATTCCACGCGAGTGGAAGCTCCATCAAAACCCCCAAACGCTGGACTCCTAGAACCTAGCCCTATATAAGGGGAAGCAGCACGAGGGTACCAGCGTCCCTAAAAAACTATCCCCTTTTCTTCGGAGCGCGAAGACGAGTGTAACGGTGCTTCTAATTGATGCTTCTAACCTAATACACCCCCTCCACGACCTACAAGTCAATGACGACTTTCCGGCACCGCATTGGTGGTGAGGGTCGGGTGAAATCACACAATTGACTAGCGCATCGAGTTCGGGCCATGACGAAGAAGCTTCACAGCTCCTCAGTTGATCTACTTGTGGCCTTGATTTTAAGGTAACTCAGGAGTTGACCGCAGTTCCTTGCTCAGAGCGGTGGTAGACGATGAGGCGCCCACCCTCCGATCGCAGTCCACAGTGGACTCAGTCAGATCTAACACTCCTGCGCAAGAGAGGCATTAGCTAGGCGCGCACAAGAGGAACCATCAGATCTGAGAAGTGGACCACCGGTCCACATATTGAGCGGTTACCAAAATTCGGTAAAATATCTCTCTCTGATCGAAATTGGAAATAATTGCTTTTCCTTGCTAAAAGCATAGAAATAGCTAGGAATCTCATATAAAGGAACTTTATACATGAAAGTTCGGTAGAAAAATTCAAGGAACCTGATAAAAATGATTTAAGAACCTAGATCTATTTCATTTTGCAAAAGTGCCCTATTTTGTTATAAAAGTGTATTGAAAAGTAAATAGAAACCTTAATTGCATATAAAGGATGATTCCTTATAACTTAATAGGGTAAATTGAGAATTATCAACCTATTAATTAATAATATGAAGTTTTCATTCATTTTGAATATAAAGATGTCTACATTAGGGTTTATGTCTATAAATGAAAGATAATGTACATGAAAACCCTAATTTAGGGTAAAAGAA
Organism: Alisma plantago-aquatica; assembly: GCA_963693085.1. NCBI lineage: Eukaryota > Viridiplantae > Streptophyta > Magnoliopsida > Alismatales > Alismataceae > Alisma > Alisma plantago-aquatica. The sequence continues at coordinate 663,012,913 of OY856412.1, read as the reverse complement.
GAAGAAAACCTTGTTATATTGATAAATTACTAAATAATGATCCTAAGACTATTAGGAATACTAAAAGGAGAGAATTTAAAGGTTTTAAGTGATTTTGAGGAATTAGGGTTCATGATAACTAAGAATGAAGGCAAAACCCTAATTTTCAAGGAAACCCTAAAATTGGAATAGAAACCCTAAGGAATAAGATGGAATTGAATAAGTTTTGATAAATTATAGTTGGAATGTTTATTTCAGGGTTTCTGTGCAATTTGCTTGCTTACTTGGATATTCTCTCTCTCTTCATATTTGATTCTGTATTCAAATCTGCAATAAGTGGTATGTGGTTACTCTTATGAATATATCGAGTTATGTTTTCCAAGGTTTACCGAAGTTTTCATCGATGACGTGTATTAATTGTTGGATGATTTTAATTCATGCAAACTATAATGTGGATATGACTATCACCTATGATATGTGCCTACTAGCTCAGATCCTGGTCCCCTCGGTGGCTTATTAGTTGACCTAGTACATGGCTACCAATGGGGTAGGTCCATCAGGTTATCAGATGACTTAGTACATGACTACCAATGGGGTAGGTCCATCAAGTCACTTTGAGTTAGATATTGGGCCACTTCTGGGTAGTGCCATGCGACTCTATTACCCTATGTATTGGCTACCTGTAAGGTAGGACCATGGGGGTAAGGATCTACCTAAAGAGAGGTAGCATGCAAGGACATCACAGAGTTAGGGGATAGGTGAGGATTGAGTAGTATGGCTTAAAACGTAATCTTGATTGTTAAATAAATAATTGAATGATTACATTGTTAATATAGTTGCACATTATTTGTTTCCCCCACATACCAGCTTCGGCTGAACGATGTTTTGTTTGTCGGTGTTTTAGGTACAAAACAAAAAGGACAAATAGTAAATCGTCATATTCTGAAATACATGAATTAAAGTCCAAGGAGGATTAGTTTGTTAGTCCCAATTCTAGATAGAAGTTTAGAAATCCAAAAATTTTCGAAGGTATGCAAAATGTTTTTTATTTATTACAACTTTTCATTATAGTCTAGTAGAATTTATTAATTGTTATAAATTAATTACTGAACCTTGATCCGGAAATTGGATAACGACACCGACCTCTCGGTCTCCCTTAATTGGGGGTTACCGGAAGGCGGGGTCGTTACATTTGGTATCAGAGCCAAGGATCTCCACTTAATTGTTAATAATTATTAAATTTTACAAACTCTGTAGAACCCAAGGGAGTTATTAGAGGATTTTCTGAAGGACTGAGGTGTCTAGAAAAGGATCACTTCCTGGGGCTGGCAAAATTTTCCTCCGCACCGCTAGTTGGAATACGAGGACTCCCAGAATGTGTGACTGTCTGGCCGATGTCCTAGGATTTGAATCAAAATAAGATACCTTTAGGACTTCCTCAACTTATTCATCCCTTCTCATCACATCTTCTATTAAGGACTTTAAGAGTTAGGGTTTTCTCTCTCTCCCCCCCACCCTCGTGTGGTATGGACAAGTAAGTTAAGGATTAAGGAAACCTCCATCAAATTAATAAAATATACGTAATGAGATATCACTGCCATAAGTATAATTAGTTTAATGTTAAACTAAAGGTCTGTTTGTTATGCTTATGTAGATGGCTCGTACAAAGGTTGTGGCAATCCCTTTCTCCACCAGCGGAGGTGGGCCACCCCATAAAGAGAATGGGTCTTCTGAGAAGAGGAAGCGGAATCATGGTGGAGAGACCTCTAAGAAGAAAAAGAGGCCTGAAGAAGTTGTGCACGAGGCCCCCAACCCTGAACCAATGCCCGACATTAACCTAGAGCAAGGGGAAAGACCAAAATATGAGGAGTACTAGGTGCATGAAGAGGAAGCCGGAATGGAGGAGGACCAGCCTGGTGGTCAAGAACCAGCCATGGTGGTTCACACAACAGATGCAGATTGGATGGAGCAGCAAAAGCAACTGACTGAGGCTATTTGTGCCCTGGCCCTTAGGGACATAGCTAGGGCTGAGAATGGTGAGCCACTTCCAGTTCATCCTCGACTGGGAGCCACCATCCTAGACTTCGTCAAGCTGAACGTCGAGAAGTTCTGGGGAGAAGACAAGTCTGAAGTAGTCGACAAGGCTGAAGCTTGGCTGCTTGCAGTCGAGAATGGGTTCCGTATGCTCGAGGTGCAGCCGAATAAGAATGTTCTATTTTCTACTCACCTTTTGGAAGGTGTAGCCAAGATATGGTGGGAGAACCATATCACCAGAAGAGACCTAAGTGAGGAACCAATGGCATGGACTGACTTCAAGACCATCTTCACCGCCAGATTTCTCCCCATCTCAGCAAAGAAGGAGAAAGAAATAGACTTCACTAGCATGACTTAGGGAAGCTCTTCAGTTGCAGACTTTGGTCAGAGGTTCCGCCTCCTGGAACATTTTGGACACATGTTGGATGAAGAGAGGAGGGTGGACCACTTTGTGGAACATCTTCACCCTGCCATCAAGCCCCATGTGATAGCAAGTAAACCCAAAACCTTCGCCGAGGCTTACAACACTGCTTTAGACATGGAGAGGACTGTGATGCCTGCCCAGGTTCCACCCAAGGGGTATTTGGGTTTTACTGACGGAACTCAAAGTCAGAAGAGCAACCACAAGAAAGGTCCAGGGCGTCATCATGATAAAGGAAGACATGGAGGAAAAGGGAAACCCCATCAAGAGAACAACCAACCTCAATGTTGCACCTGCGGGAGGTGGCATACCGGGGAGTGCCACAACAAGAAGAAGGTATGTTACCGATGACACCAAGAAGGGCACATCCAAGCTGTTTGCCCTCTGCCAAATCCAAGAGGACCAGGACAGGTAGCAGCCCCACCAGTAGTAGCTCCACCTATGGTAGCTCCACCTATAGCTGCAGGCCCACCTGTTGGAGAGAAAAGACAAGCTCGGGTGTTTGCCATTGATAATGAGGAAGCTCAAGCAAATGTGAATCAGCTGATCGAGGGTAATAACCCTTAGAGTTTTCTTTTAATTTTTTAAAGTTAAGCATGTAATGGTCTAATGCATGGTGAATGATAATGTAGGCATGCTTGAAGTTATGGGACATAATGTGAAAGATTTGTTTGACTATGGATCTACTAATACTTTCATTTCGAGAAATCTTGCAACTGTGCTATGTTTGGATATCAAGGATTTAGGGTATGTCTTAGATGTTACAACACCGAGTGGTCGAATCTTTACTTCCCTTTTGAAAACCCCGATGGTATTTGTGAAATATCGAGATCATGATTTTCCTACAGACTATATCCTTCTTGACATGAATGATTTTGACATAATCATTGGCATGGATTGGCTTTATACGTATAGGGCCAATATCGATTGTAGGGAGAAGAAAATGATCATGAAGAGACCAGGTCAACCACCTTTTGTCATTAGAGGTAGGAAGGATGCCACAACCAACCCATATGTGTCAGCCGTGAAAGCAGAGCAGATGATGAGTAAAGGGTGTCGAGCTTTCCTAGCAGTAGTCACCGAACCAGAACCCAATGTGCAACCCTTAGAAGAAATAGAGGTAGTTAGGGGCTATGCAGATGTTTTCCTAGATGATCTACCTGGGATTCCTCTCAAAAGAGAGGTAGATTTCTCCATAGAGCTAGCCCCTGGTACAAATCCTATTTCCCGAGCACCTTATAGAATGGCCCCTGTTGAGTTGCTTGAATTAAAGAAGCAATTGCAAGAATTGTTGGATAAGGGTTTTATCCGCCCTAGCACATCACCATGGGGAGCGGCGGTTCTTTTTGTAAAGAAAAAGGATGGTTCGCTTCGAATGTGCATAGACTACCAGATGATCAACCAGGCTACCATTAAGAACAAATACCCTTTACCCGGATAGATGACTTGTTTGACCAGTTGAAGTCAGCTCGGGTCTTTTCCAAGATCGACTTGAGATCGGGTTACCACCAGTTGAGGGTCAAGAGTGAGGACATCCCGAAAATAGCTTTCAGGACCCGGTATGGCCACTATGAGTTTTTGGTTATGCCTTTTGGGTTGTCCAATGCACCCAGTGTGTTCATGAACCTTATGAATAGTGTGTTTCAACCCTTCCTTGACTCATTTTTCATAGTGTTCATAGATGACATATTGGTTTATTCGGATGGCGTAGATCAACACCGAGACCACCTAAGTAAAGTCCTTGATATATTAAGAAAGCACAAGTTCAATGGGAAGTTCTCTAAATGTGAGTTTTGGATAGACTGAGTTATGTTCCTTGGACACATCATCTCAGGAGGAACGATCGTCGTAGATCCAGCTAAAGTGTCAGCGGTTCGATACTGGCCAACACCGAAGAACCCCTCCGAGATACGAAGCTTCTTGTGGTTAGCAGGATATTATCGATGCGTCATCGTGGATTTCTCAAAGACCGCCTTGCCTCTGACCATGTTGACTCAGAAATATGTGAAGTTCGTGTGGTCTGATGTTTTTGAAGCTCACTTCCAGGTGCTAAAAGAGAAGCTGACCACTGCACTAGTTTTGACTCTACCATCAGGCAATGAGGGTTTCATGATTTTCACCGATGCATCAAAGATGGGACTTGGCTGTGTGTTGGAATAGAATCGGCATGTGGTTGCATATGCCTCCTGACAACTCAAGCCCAACAAGGTGACTTACCCGACCCACGACCTGGAGTTAGCTGCTATCATCCATGCCTTGAAGATTTGGTGACATTACCTGTATGGTGCCACTTTTGAGATCTTCACCGACCATAAGAGCCTGAAGTATCTACTGACGCAAAAAGACTTGAACCTACGACAACGACGATGGATGGAGTACATGAAGGATTATGACTTCACCATTGCCTATCATCCAGGAAAGGCAAATTTTGTAGCCGATGCTTTGAGTCAGAAACAGCTAAGGTGTGCAGCTGTGTTGTCCAGACAGTGGAAGAGCTTAGAAGAGCTGGTGAAATGGTCACCTCATCCGTTAGATGATCGAGTTCGATTGGCCAACATCCAGAGACAGTCTAAATTGTTGAGTGAGATTGTCACATCACAGTTGGCCAGTGGAGGACTTGACAAAATGAAAGGCTTGATGCAAAAGCCTCAGACCCATCTTTCTTTGGGAATAGATGGAGGAATCCATTTTGAGAATCGCATATGGGTTCCTGAAGATTCACCGTTGAAGGAACGTATCCTACAAGAGGCTCATGGTTCTAAGTACACGTTACACCCAGGAACTACTAAGATGTTTAAGGACATGTAGAGGTTTTTCTGGTGGCCAGGAATGAAGAGAGACATTGCAGCTTACGTGGCCAATTGTCTTATGTGCCAAATGGTGAAGGCTGAACACCAACGACCCGACGGACTTTTACAGTCTATAGAGATTCCAGAGTGGAAATGGGAGCAGATCACCATGGATTTTGTGGTAGGTCTACCTCGGACCAAGAGAGGTCATGATGCGATATGTGTTGTGGTAGATCGCCTTACCAAGTCAGCACACTTCCTTGCCCTAAAAACCACTGCCAAAGTGTCAGACTTAGCTGAGCTGTATATCAGAGAAATAGTGTGTTTGCATGGCGTACCCAGTTCCATCATTTCCGATAGAGACCCAAAGTTTACTTCAAAGTTGTGGAAGCAGGTTCAAGAGGAACTAGGTGCAAGGTTGAAGTTCAGTACCGCTTATCACCCCAGACAGATGGTCAGTCAGAAAGGACGATTCAGACCTTAGAAGATCTGCTGAGAGCTTGTGTGCTCGATTGGGGTGGATCATGGGAGCAGTACCTACCTTTAGTTGAGTTTGCCTACAACAATAGTTACCAAGCCAGTATCGGGATGCCTCCTTATGAAGCTCTATATGGGAGACCGTGTTGGTCACCACTTCACTGGGATGATGTTGGTGAAAGGACCTTATTGAGGTCATATGAACTCTAAGTGTATGCTGATAAAGTCACTTTGATCAGGCAAAGGCTAAAGAGAGACCAGGACCGAAATAAGTTGTATGCTGATGAGAAGCAGACTGATGTGCATTTCGCTGTGGGAGAACATGTTTTTCTGAAAATCCGACCGCTCCCAGCTATAGCTAAGAATAGAGGAAGGTTGAGTCCCCGATACGTGGGTCCGTTTGAAGTGTTAGAACGGATTGGTGAGGCCGCATATCATTTGGCGTTACGCCCTCAATACAGTATGATGAATGATGTGTTTCACGTGTCCAATCTGAAGCGATATGTGCAAGATCCAAGTCATGTACTGAGCATTGAACCTATTGAGCTTCAAGGAAAGTTGTCTTATCCTGAGTTGCCTTTGCGGATTCTAGATACCAAGGTAAAAGAGCTCAGAAATAAGAATATAGAGATGTTAAAGGTTCTTTGGAAGCACCATGGAGTGGATGAGGCCACATGGGAGCTGAAGAAGGACATGGAAAAAACATATCCTGATTTGTTTTCTTGATTGTCGAATTTTGAAGGCAAAATTCCTATAAGGAGGGGAGGATGTTATAACCTCTCTTTTTTCCAAAACATGTAATGAGATTTGTGAATCTCCTATAAAAGATAAATAAGATCAATGTTTTATTTCATGGTTTGATTTGAATGAATTTCGTGTATGACAGCCTTGCATGCTTTCTTGATGGGCCTTATTAGCCATTAAGCCCAATTGAAAGAAAAAGAAAAAGAAAAAGAAAGGAAAAAGGAATTCAATAGGAAGATGGGAAATATAAGAAAATGAATAAAGGATGACTAAATGTCTAAAAGATTTTTTCCTAAAAATAGAATTTCGAGCTATAAATGTTCCTTGGGGGTTCAAGGAACTCAGGATAATTGTATAATAGCAAGGGAAATAAAGAATATATGGAAAATATGAGTAAAAGGGTGTTTTCTTGCAACCAAAGAAAAAGGACCATTTAATTAAGATAATGACCTAAAATTTTTCAGGATGAGAGATAAAAACATAAAAGAGTTTCCCTCAAAATTTGAATAAAAATGGAGTTAAGAATTGGTAGTTATGGTTTTTCCAAGTTATCATTAAATTGGAAAGATAATTTGAATATTTGGAAATCTATCCTTTTTCTGTTTGAGCGCGAATGATGGTGGCCGTTGGATCTTGATCCAACCAACCCTTCTCATCGTCTAGAGTCCCAATGGGACACAAACTGTAGCCGCCCATAGGAGATTTTCCCCTCGTGTTTCTGATCACAGCAGAGCACGGGCACTCATGGGAAGTATCCCATTAGGTCCGGGAGATCTTCGCGAATAATTTAGACCCAAGTTTTATGGGAAATCGTCATCGGGGGGAGAAACCCCCAAATGCTGGACTCCTGGAACCTAGCCATATATAAGGGGAAGCAATGTGAGGGTACCAACGTCCCTAAAAAACTATCCCCTTTGCTACGGAGCGCGAAGACGAGTGTAACGGTGCTTCCAATTGATGCTTCTAACCTAATACACCCCCTCCACGACCTGCAAGTCGGCGGCGACTTTCCGACGCCGCATTGGTGGTGAGGGTCGGGTGAAATCACACAATTGACTAGCGCATCGAGTTCTGCCATGACGAAGAAGCTTCACAGCTCCTCAGTTGATCTGCTTGTGGCCTTGAGTTTAAGGTCAACTCGGGAGTTGACCGCAGTTCCTTGCTCAGAGCGGTGGTAGACGATGAGGCACCCACCCTCCGATCGCGGTCCAAAGTGGACTCAGTCAGATCTAACGCTCCTGCGCAAGAGAGGCATTAGCTAGGCGCGCACAAGAGGAACCATCAAATCCGAGAAGTGGACCACCGGTCCACAGATTGAGCGGTTACCAAAATTCGGTAAGATATCTCTCTCTGATCGAAATTGCAAATAATTGCTTTTCCTTGCTAAAAGCATAAAAATAGCTAGGAATCTCATATAAAGGAACTTTATACATGAAAGTTGGGTAGAAAAATTCAAGGAACCTGATAAAAATAATTTAAGAACCTAGATCTATTTCATTTTGCAAAAGTGCCCTAGTTTGTTATAAAAGTGTATTGAAAAGTAAATAGAAACCTTAATTGCATATAAAGGATGATTCCTTATAACTTAATAGGGTAAATTGAGAATTATCAATCTATTAATTAATAATATGAAGTTTTCATTCATTTTGAATATAAAGATGTCTACATTAGGGTTTATGTCTATAAATGAAAGATAATGTACATGAAAACCCTAATTTAGGGTAAAAGAAGAAGAAAACCTTGTTATTTTGATAAATTACTAAATAATGATCCTAAGACTGTTAGGAATACTAAAAGGAGAGAATTTTAAGGTTTTAAGTGATTTTGAGGAATTAGGGTTCATTTTTTTTTTAGGTTAAGCGATCTTCTATATTAGATTTGCAAATCTGCTCTAGTGCAATTCTTTACAACTGAAGGAATTGAACTAAAGTTACTGTAAGAAAAGTTGCTACTAGAGGCTAAACGGGCTACTTGATGTGCTAACCCATTAGCCATTAAACGACAGAAAACAAAAGAAATGTTGTGAAGGAAAAACTAAGATGAGCTATATCCTCAAGAATGGTTCCCAGGAGATCTGCCCTTCTAGTCCCGGTCTCTATAAGCTTGACCACTGCTTCCACGTCTGATTCTAGGATCACATGGGTGAGGTTCATATCTTTGGAGAGGATGAGTCCTTCTCTGATGGCTAGTGCTTCAGCGCATCTCGGGTCCTTTAGTGTCGGCTGCTTCTTCCCGGTGATTCTTGTTGCTTCACCATCCGCTGTCCTCCACACCATCCCGAGTCCGTCCCTTCCCTATACGTTCACTACAGCATCGTAGTTCACCTTCACCGTCCCCGCCGGCGGCCTGCTCCAGCCCATGTTTGCGGCTGCAGGCGTAAGGTCGTCCTGCCTGCTCGTCGGCTCTGGTTGATATCTAACCAGCGGTAGAAGAGAATTTTTTATGATCATCGGGCTACAAATCTTGTTCCCAAACGTTACATCATTCCTCCTACTCCAGATTGCCCAAAGAGTAGCAGTCATATCATCGTCTGCCTTCCCACGTATCGGCCATATTGCTGCCATGATAGCTGCACGTATCGGTTTGGTGCCCAGCTGACCTACGCGCCATTGCGTTTCAATTGGGTAATCCTTCCATAGTTCCCACGCCTGGTCACACTTGAAGAGCATGTGACTGATGTCCTCTTTTTCCTTCCAGCAAATATTGCAAATTCCATCTTGATGGCAGTACCTATCAAACAACCTCCCAATGGTGGCCAATGAGCCTATGACGCAGCGCCAAAGAAAGTGTGCCGCTTTGGGAGCTAAGCCCGTCTTCCATATCACCCGCCATACTTCATTTTCCACATGACCGGTCGGTCGCTCATTGCTGCTTGGTTGTTGTGTAGCCATCCAATAGGCAGACCTCACTGTATACTCCCCTCTTCTGCTTGGTTTCCAGAAGATTCCATCTGTTCTTGTCGAGACTCCTAGCGGTATCGCAAACACCATGTCAGCCACGTTTTGTGATAGCATCTCACAAATCAGCCCACAATTCCACTATAGAGTTTCATGGTCAATTAATTGGTGCACCTTCTGTACTGTCGGTGAAGATATTCCCAACCTAGATTCTATGATACCATCTAGATTGGGAATCCAGTTGTCGGACCATATATTTATGTCTTTGCCATCACCCACTCTCCATTGCATGCCTTCTAGAACTATGCTCTTCAAATTCCATATACTCCTCCACGTAAAGCTTGGATTGTGACCCCTTCGGGCCTTGAGGACACTACTTGATGGGAAGTACTTAGACTTGAGAACTTTGTATACCAACGTCTCACTCCTATGAAACAGCCACCAAATTTGTTTGGCAAGGAGAGCTTGATTGAAGATGCCAATGTCACGAAAACCCATGCCTCCTTGGTTTTTAGGTGTGCAGAGTTTTTCCCAGCTGACCCAGGCTATTTTCCTTTCACTATCTTTGGCTCCCCACCAGAATCTGGCAATGGAACTATTGATGGCGTCAAGAAGATATGCTGGTAACTGGAATATACTCATCAGGTACGTTGGAATCGCTTGAGCCACTGCCTTGATTAGAACCTCCTTTCCCGCTTTGGATAACAACTTTTCCTTCCAGCCTTGAAGTTTATTCCATACCCGTTCCTGTATGTATGAGAAGGCTTGCTTTTTGGACCTCCCCATTGCTGCTGGTAAGCCTAGGTATTTTCCATGTTTCTCCACCTCTTTTACTTGAAGTACTTGGCATATCTCGTCCTTCCTCTCTCTGGATACTCCTTTGCTGAAGGCTACCTCAGTTTTTGATAAGTTGATTTTCTGTCTGGATGCCCGTTCGTACTGGCTGATGATTTCAGCTAATATCAGACATTCTTCTTTGGTTTCCCTCACAAAGATTATGGAGTCATCTGCAAAGGAAAGGTGAGAGATGCGAGGCCCATGCCGGCTGGCTCGCACTCCATGAATACTATTCTGTTGTGTTGCCAATTTTAGTAAAGAAGAAAAAGATTCAGCACATAAAATAAAAAGGTAAGGGGAGAGAGGGTCACCCTGGCGCAGTCCTCTGGATGGTTGAGTCTTCCTGGGACGGTCCCCATTGATAGCAAAGGAATGAGAAACTGACGATATACAGTTCATAATTTTCCTCCTCCAAAGCTCTCCGAACCCCAACTTCTCCTGTATGAAATCCACAAACCCCCATTCTACTCTATCATAGGCTTTTGACATGTCAAGCTTCAACGCTATATGGCCCTTCTTTTTCCTCTTCTCGCCTTTCGTAGTATGGAAAAGCTCATAGGCAACAAGCACATTGTCGGTAATAAGCCTTCTCGGAATAAAAACACTTTGCTGTTCTGAGATGATTTTATCCATCAATGGACGCAATCGGTTGGCTAAGACTTTTGCCGCAATTTTATAAACAACATTGCACAGACTTATAGGCCTGAACTCCCCAATCTCCTTTGGTGTTTTCACTTTTGGTATGAGGACTACCAACGTAGAGTTCACATCAGCTATACTGCTATCAGATTTCCACCATCCCTTGATATAATTTGCCACATCGTCACCCACAATGTGCCAATATTTTTGGAAAAACATGGCTTTCATACCGTCTGGCCCGGGTGCTTTATTCAGATGCATACCTTTCAGCGCTGCTTGGATTTCTTTAGTGGTAATATCCCTTTCCAGATCTACATTCTCCACACCTCCAATTTTCCTCTCTATCCCTGCCGCTGCCTCCTCCCAGCCCGTCGGGTTTGATGTTTTGAACAGCCCATGGAAAAAAGTAGTGATGACTCTCTCAATCTCTTCTTCCTTCGTTTTCCATTGTCCCTCATTGTCATTGATCCCCTCGATCTTATTTCTTTTCTTCCTTTGAGATGCTTTGTGATGAAAGTACGTCGTGTTCCGGTCTCCTGCTTTCATTTCATTCACTCTCGCCCTAGCATGCCAGTATTTTTCATCACGTATGTGCCACTCCTGAAGCTTGGCTGCCATGTGTGAGCATCTGTCAAGGTTGGATCTGTCTGGCGGAAGAAGTTGTGCCTCTCCAAGCTGTGCTTCTAGCTCCTTAATTCTTCTCTTCATTTTCCCAAACTTTTCGTTTGCCCAAGACTTTAATTTAAGGCCACATCTTTCCATCTTCCCTTGTAACTCCATAGAAGCTCCGCCTTCCCATGCTTCTTTGATGATATGTTCACACGTCTCATCCTCCATCCACATGGGCTCAAAGAAAAAATTGTCCTGCTGTCTTCTTTGATGCCTTCGCCTGTACTCCGTATGAATGATATCCGGGGAATGATCTGATTCTACAAAAGGGAGGTGGATAACTCTCGCCTGTGGATATCTCGCTGCCCAGTTGGGACACGCTAAGGCCCTATCCAGCCTTTCACGAATAAGAGTTTCAGGTGTTGTTCCCCTCTGCCATGAGAAGATATTGCCATTATATCCCAGATCTGTCAGATCACAGTCATCTATCACGTCCCGGAAGTCCTGCATGTAGCGGAGGGGCTTTGGTGGACCTCCCATTTTCTTTGTGTTAGAAACTATTTCATTGAAGTTTCCAAAGAACACCGTAGGTAGGTCGGATGCATTTTTTAATTCACGTATCAAGTCCCAAGTATTGTGCTTCAACTACTGGTCCACCCACCCATAAATACTCACACCTCTCCATTTCCCAATTTCAAGTCCATCTTCAACTTCACAACTGCAATGATGCTACGAGTAAGATATGATGTTGAGATCGACATCCTTCGACCACAAGTCAATTCCACCTGCCCTGCCCACTCTATCAATACAAATACCTTGTGTGACGCCACATTTCCTTTTAACTGATTCTAGATCTGCACCTGTTATGAGCATCTCCATTAAGAAGACAAGGTTCAAGCTCTCCCTCCAACACCACGATCGGAGGGCGTTTACCGTGTCAGGGTTTCCCAATCCCTGACAATTCCAACTCATGATTTTCATGGCTGTTCACGGAGCTGGTCTCCGCCAGTCTCCGCTACTTGAACATCTGTTGTCCCTTCATATTGTACTGCCACTTCACTGTTCCTTGCTTTCTTAGTCGCATATTCCGTAGGGCTGATCATGTCTAACTCCATATCACAGTATTCAGATTGCCTTCCTCTCTTCCCCGTCATCGTGTCCCAGACGACTTCATGTTCTGGTATCCCGAGACATTGTGCCCTGCTCATCTTGTACACCCACGGTGGCTCCCCGATTTTCTTCGTCTCACCCTTTCCTTTCTTCCCTGTCTTCTTTCTGTTCTCGATCTTTTTTTGTGCCCTCGTCTGGACATGGCTTTGGACATTTTCGTTGCTTGCTCTCCGTTGTGTGTACATAACCTCAGGTGCTTCGGTTATATCCTCCTCAACAACGACTGTCTCATTGATTTTTTCCCTGCTTGTGATTCCTTGGTCCTCCTCCCCTGCCGTGTTCGGTAGAGTCTTGCTCCGCACTTTCATCATCTCAGTCCTTCTGTAGGATTTACTCCTACTTTCCTTCTCCCCTGTTGCTTCCTCCTCACCAGTCGTGCCCTTTCTTATGCGTCCGCTTTCCTTCTGTGTCTCCTCCCGCTCTGGAAATAGATCGTTTAGGTTGTATTCTGAATCCACACTCTTCTCTTGATTTTGTTGTGAATGCTCTCTTCCTTGGACCACTACCTTCTGTCCGTCTCTAAGTGGCGTCTCAGCTTCTCCGGTTGTTTCTTCCTGCCTGTTCTGAGCCCTACTGCGATGGTTGACCCCGATCTCGACGACCCTTCCTGCGCCGGTTTGTGTTTGAATATTTTCCGCTTCATTGTTCGTGTGTGGCCATGCAGCTCTTCATGCAATGTCATCCTTGGTTTCCGTGGTGATGCCTTCAACCAAGGACCCCATTGCCGGTCTCCTTCTTCCCCTTCAATTCTTTCGTCACAGTCCCGCTCTGTGTGCCCTAGCCGCCCGCATGTGTGGCAAAAGTGTGACAACCTCTCATATTTCACATCTAGGCTGAGGATCTTGTTCTGATTCCCTGTGATTCGTAGGACTCTCTTTAGGGGTTTTGTGATGTCCAGATTCACTCGGACTCTCGCCGATGTTTCCCATCCGAGCTCCTGGACATCCAGATCAAGGACGTCGCCCAGCCTGCCTGCTATCTTTTTGATTGCCTGGGTTGACCGGAATCCTAAGGGAATCCCATAGATTCGAACCCAAAAGGGAGTGTGTTTGATAGTAATCAACCATGGTTGTTCTTCCTTCTCGATTTCTTTGAAGATTAGTAATTTGTTGTCAAAGTTCCACGGCACCCCATCTACCACTTTCTGCTTGTCTCTCCAATCAAAGAATTGGATGATGAAGACGTCTCCCTCCAATTGTTTGAACACCACCTTCTGCGAGAGCCCCCAAGACTGCGTCAATGTGCACTTCATCGCCCAGAAGTTCGGTGCTCTGTCGGAAAGGATGCGCGCCACCAGCGCCAGCCTCAGATGCTCGACCTCCTCCTCATTCTGTTCTTCCCCAATTTTGATTGGTTCTTCTTCATCCGTCGTGAGTTGTAGCCGTGCGTATCTCTCTGTTAGTTCCTCCTCCATCTTGGGGAGAGTACCAGAAAGCTCGCCCTGTCATTGGACCTGCAAGAGAAGGTAACCTTGTCGGGGTAGGTGGACTCCCACACACCGGAACCCTAGTCGCCAGAGCACTAGGTCACAGACGCGAGGAGAGTGAACTTGTTTACAATTGATTTGGAAGCCAATTATAACTAAGAATGAAGGCAAAACCCTAATTTCCAAGGAAACCCTAAAATTGGAATAGAAACCCTAAGGAATAAGATGGAATTGAATAAGTTTTGATAAACTATAGTTGGAATGTTTATTTCAGGGTTTCTGTGCAATTTGCTTGCTTAGTTGGATATTCTCTCTCTCTCTTCATATTTGATTTTGTATTCAAATCTGCAATAAGAGGTATGTGGTTACGCTTATGAATATATTGAGTTATGTTTTCCAAGGTTTACCAAAGTTTTCATCGATGACATGAATTAATTGTTGGATGATTTTAATTCATGCAAACTATAATGTGGATATGACTATCACCTAAGATATGTGCCTACTAGCTCAGATCTTGGTCCCCTCGGTGGCTTATTAGTTGACCTAGTACATGGCTACCTATGGGGTAGGTCCATCAGGTCATCGAATGACTTAGTACATGTCTACCAATGGGGTAGGTCCATCAAGTCACTTTGAGTTAGATATTGGGCTACTTCTGGGTAGTACCATGCGACTCTATTACCCTATGTATTGCCTACCTGTAAGGTAGTACCATGGGGGTAAGGATCTACCTAAAGAGAGGTAGCATGCAAGGACAACACAGAGTTAGGGGATAGATAAGGATTGAGTAGTATGGCTTAAAACGTAATCTTGATTGTTAAATGAATAATTGAATGATTACATTGTTAACATAGTTGCACATTATTTGTTTCCCCCACATACCAGCTTTGGCTGACCGACGTTTTGTTTGTCGGCGTTTTAGGTACAAAACAAAAAGGACAAACAGTAAATCATCATATTGTGAAATACATGAATTAAAGTCCAAGGAGGATTAGTTAGTTAGTCCTAGTTCTAGATAGAAGTTTAGAAATCCAAAATTTTTCAAAGGTATGCAATTTTTTTTATTACAGCTTTTCAGTATAGTCTAGTACAATTTATTAATTGTTATCAATTAATTGCTGAACCTTGATCCGGAAAATGGATAACGGCACCGACCTCTCGGTCTCCCTTAATTGGGGGTTACCGAAAGGTGGGGTCGTTACAATGCTAGAGTTGTTTTGCAATATGAAAATGGAACATATAAATAATCGAAAAGACAAAGAGCGCTATGGGATTTCTCTGTCCCTATTGTTACATATATTCGAAAACCCAATGTTGAACATGTCGTTGAAGTAGAAAACTCTAAAATCAAGTTGTTATGGGTGACAACGATGCAAAACAATAGTTTTGTGGGATGTGCTGATGAGAATTGGATGAAAACATGCATAGGTTTATAGACCTCTATGGATTGAGAGAGAAAGATAGGGTTTTCAAGGAGGACATTAAGCTAAGGTTGTTTTATTGATACTGCACTAAAAAATCTAGAGTACGATACAATTCCATATATGATTGCAACATCTAAACATGGGAATATCTTCAGATCAAGTTCCAAGAGAAGTCTTTCCTGGACCCATTCACCTACCTACTCTGATGGATAATAACTCAGTTCAAAAGCTTGTAGGAGAAATTATCTTTGAAGATGGGAATGATTCAACGAGTTATTACACAAATGACCTGGTAACGACATCTCCTCTTCAAAAATTATTGAGTAATTCTACTAGGGAGTGGATGATGGTATTAAGTAGTTTATCTATATCACTTATAGAGTTCATGTGACATATTTTTGACAAATCATGGATGGTTGTGAGTGTATGAGTAGAGAACCAATCCAATAGGGGCTTCTTGCAAAGAGGGGAGTCCTAAAGGCCGCTATGTATGAGGACAAATCTAATCTTAAGGAAATCTCTAAATTCTTGATATCCCTACCCTCAAACAAGAAAAACTTGATTCATCTCTCTTGAGGCATGGGTCGAGATTTCAATCCTCTTTTTTATCTATGGAAGCCTAAAAGGTATGCCATGTGTGTGGTTGTAATGAATTGAAATCTAGGTATATTCTCAGTTTAGCCCTTTTCCCTAAGTTCCCCTAGCCTTTCTCTTCTTTTTGTCCTTGATGTTGAATTTGTGGAATTATAAGTGGTTTGGAGTATATTTGATCTCTATTCATGCCAATGTATGGGTTTATACACAAATACCTCAGTTAATGTTTCAATTAGGGTCTAAGATGCAAAATTACCACTCAAGTGATATATTGATAAATTATTTTTTTCTAAAATTTCCTTTATCCTTATGGATCAAGGAAGAGAAAAAGAAATAAATAATAAAGGTTTAAATATGATAATGTAGCATTAAATATTTTAATGTGAAAAATATTGATAATAATGTGTAAGGGAGATAAAACTCATAAAAGGAAGACTAATTGGTTAAAGACAACTTTATATTCATTTTTCCTTAGATTTGGTTTGGCTTGGAGGCTAAGTTTCAAAATTTTGGGATGATAATAACTATATCTATTTTATTTAGAAAAGAAAAGGTGAGTTTTCTCCAAAATATGAAATAATTCATTTAGTGACTCCAAAAGAGAAAACTTATCTTAGATTCAAAATCTACATGCCAAAACTAATGCCAAATCTACATGCCAAAACAAATTTGGACAATCTATAATGATCTAATGTGTTTAGGAGAGAGAAAGTGTAATAAAGCCTAAAATATTAACTAATGTGTTAAATAATAGCAAGGGATAAAACTAATGGTAAACATTGTCTTCCATATGCTTAAGTTCACTTGAGGGTGAAGTTTCACCAAAATTGGGTTATTCTAGAAGTCTCTAATGCATTAAGAAATAGAAAATATGAATACCTTTAAGAGAATTGAATAAAATAATTAGAGTCTCCAAAATTGAAAACTAGTACACTAGTCGGATTCTACATGTACAAAATAGGATAGGTGCCAAATTTCATTTAATTTGGATAATGTTTGCACCCTCAATTTAAGTTGAGAACAAAAGACATAAATATTTAAATATCAGTTTATTTAGAAATCAAATTTCCTAAAGTTAAGGGGATTTTAATTTGTCACATCTGTCTTCCATCTCTGCTTTGTATTGAGTCAATTGCAACCATTCAAATTTGGGTTATGTGGTTCCATTTTTCTCTTCTACCTCTATTTTCTTCGCCATGCAATCTAAAACCAAGTACTTTCCCCAAATTTTCCTTCTCAGATTTCTCTCTCAAATCCAATCCCTTCTTCCTTATTTCTTTCGCATGGTTTCCCCTCCTCTATCTGAATTTTTTGACCCTACGAAACCTAAGGTTTCTTTTCTAGTATGGGATTTTATAATTTGTCTCCATGTTCCCATGTTCTCGCCTTGTTTTCTCTTCCCATTTCTTCTCCTTGCCACACCAGGATTTTAGACCCCTATAAATCTACCCCAAAACTTTCACATGGACCCCTAAAACCTACTCCAAGACATCATTAGGCATCGATCACCCTGACATGCTCTACCCAATCTGCTACCATCTCCAGTGACCTCCTTGAGACCTCGTGATCTCGACGATAAGGCATAGGTCCCTGCGCCTATCTTCGAGCGGTGGTATTAGTTCCAGGGATTTCGAGGAAGCATATCCCAATTCCAATTTCTCCATTGAAGGTATGAATATTTTTTTCCCTTTTTGATTTGCAGACCGCAAGGGTGAGATTTAGCTTTGGGATTCTAGGTTCTAGCTGATGAGACCGTTTGATCTTCTTGTTTTTGTGTTGGCTAAGTTGTCATTAAACTTTCCAGACTACTAGGCTTTATTGTGTTTTGTATTTCTATAAGAGCTTCCTATGTGGTCATCAGAGATGTGTCTTTAGCCTCTACGACCATTGCCTGACCCACCTGTTGGGTCCTGTGGCATCAGAGGACCTTCTAGGTCTAGTTTTTTAAATTGTTCTCAAGGTTTTCCTCATTGGTTGCTTTGGCCTGATTGAAATTTGGGAGCCAAGTATCTCTGCCCATCGTATGAGATGGAGCAGGGAGGAAGATGATCCTCTGTGTATTATCTTGATTTCCCCTCTTGTTCCTTTCTCATTTTGTTTTTCAATAGGGACAAAAGCATCATTTCATCGCTAATTTGGTTCTCATTTACAGTGATGCTAAGAGTGCTTTGTTTGTTGTGGGTTAGGCCAGGTTGTCCAATCTTGATTGGGCCAACTCAACAAGTTTGACCGCTGACTGGATTTCCTTTGATGACGTGGTTTTGTTTCTCATTTTTGATTGGTCAATTTGATAAAAATCATATCTTTTGATCTACTTTTCAAAATATTTCATAAAAATATGTTTTGGAATAAGAAAAAATGAGATCCTTCTAAAGAAAATATTTCCAGTGTCTGGTTTCTATGTTTTCAAAGGTTGATTTTAGGGGATCTAATAAAGTATATAAAAGCCCTAAAATTGTAACTTAATCATATAAACTCCAAATTGAACACATAAATATGTTTTCTTGATCAGGAGAATCTAATAAATTGATTGGCAAAAAATTTCGAGTCACAATCCAAGGTTTTCCAAAGAGGTCTAGAATTAGGGTTTTCTTACACATTATGCTATATGAAACCCTAATACATGTGAATAACTTGAAATTAGGCAAAGGTTATCTTGGAATCTTCTAAGTTGGTGAAAAGTTATAACTAGGAGTCTGAATTGAGGTATGTGCATCTTACCCTTTAAGTTGGGCATTTCTAATATCCAAACCCTAATTTCCCAATGAGGCATGGACTAAAACCTTAATTCCTATTATTGCTCTTTTGGGTGCAATTATTTTGTTATTTTCTTGGGTCTTGACCCACAAGACGTATCTATATTATTTGATGTTAAATCTTTCCTTTCCATATTATTTATTTTAGCATGGTGATTTGGTTGAATTATTAGCTGATGTAGTGTACCTTTTTACAACCCACCCATAGTTTGGGCATGTGTTATTTTGTCCAGGGGAATGTGTATATTCTCCCCACTTTTATATATATATTTTGGGTGATTGGGAATGTGTTAGTTATCCCCTCACCATTTGATTCAGATTTGGTAGATGCCTCAACCCTACTTAGTTTATTTAGTCATTCTATTAATCATGCATTTTGCTTTATTATTATATGTTATGGCAGGATCCTTATTTGATATGTGCCTCATACTTTTGACCCTCCTTATTTCTTGGTTATTCTTTACCCTTTATTATCTTTTGTTAATCTTATCTTATTCTGTCTCTTTATTTGACACATACCTTGTTTTCTCCACTTGCTAGGTGATCCCAACCACCCAGGCCTAGGAAAAGGAGTCGAATAAGATCAAGGAGGACCATCCCAGATTTAGGATAATCAATACATGACTTTCAACATGGATCTAACTCATGAAGATGTTTCTTGGAGACACACTTATTATGGTTTAGATTTCCCTCTACTAGATCCTTATGTTGTAATATCCATGTAAACTCTATATGAGAGATGATGATGTACTTTTGTAAAATAGTCATGAAACTTTTATTCCACTGCTTTACTTTGGTCTTTTGTATACCATCATGTAAGAATTGAAAATTTTACACCTATTCCAGCATACCCTTTGAGTGTGTTTTGAATGGATGTTTTATTCTTCAAATTTTAGTAGGGACTGGACCCCCTCTGGGTCCCACTCTTTATAGTGGTGTGAAGGGGCTCACAAGTTTGGAGTGAAACCACTTCTATCAAGCTAGATGCATATGCACCTGACTCAATTTAATAGGACCCCCTCATTGAAGAAGTCAATGTTGTGAACTTGATACCAAGACATGGTTACTATGACCCCAGTAGATTCGGAACCCTCTACATTCCTAAATATGGCGATCCAAATAGAGATGTAACATTTGGATAAGCTTAAGTAAGGACCCAACCAAAAATAGGTTTGGAGTCCTCCTGGTTTCCAACAGAATTAGAACTTTCTCCAAAATAACTACAGTCTTGGACAATATCCCGAAAAGTAAGAACCAAGATATCATGCCTATGATCAATAAGAACAACTTCTCCTAGGATAGTAGATGTTATTAGAAAGATACTAGCAAGTAAACCAGTGTATAATAAGTTCATGGAGGTTAATATTGTGTATATTGTAGAGACCATTTGTCCTCCAACAAGTTCATTGGTGGGCTAACCTAAGAGCAACCACAAGCATCAACAAGAGAAGTTGAAGGTTATAACCACATGTTCTAGGGTTCTTGTACCAGAACCTCTATCCCAAAGAATCATCAACAACATTCTCATTCTTAAATATGATGAATATGATGGAGTCATTCATATGGTTTTGCTAAGTAGAGTGACGCATCCCCTCTAGAACCAAATAGTGACCCCAATCCTAATAAGCCACAAGAAGGTACACCAAATTCCCCATCTGTCCCTTTGGTGCCTATTTACAAATCCCATGTCCCTTACTAGAGACGTTCAACTTAGACACAGTTAGACTAAATATTTATGAAGTTTAAGGAAGTGATGTAGAAGCTACATGTTGATATTCCCTTCATTGATGTTGTGGATGAAATCACCTCTTGGACCAAGTTCTTCAAGTCTATCTTCACTCCCAAGTACCTAACAAATGAAGTTGAGATAGTGAAACTAGCACAAACAACATTAGACATCATGTAGATCAAGATGCCTAAAAAACTTAAAGATCTGGGATCTTTTGACATTTCTTAGTTTCTTGGGGAGTCCACATGCCTAAAAGTCCTACATAATCTATGGGATATATCCTTTATAATGCCTACAATTTTTGTAAAAGACTAGTCTTCACCAATAACATCCTTCCCATTGACATCAGGATTCAATTTGTTGACTCGTCTATGACCACTCTTATGGGTATTGTCAAAGACATCCCTCCAAGAGTGGCCCCCAAATCTTATCGCCTCTGTGATTTTGTGATCGTGGACATCAAGGAGGATCTATGATACCCTCTCATCTTTTTTTGTCCTTTCCGTGAGACTATCCACACATTCATTGAATTTGAATCCAATTATTGACACTGGGGCTAGGAGCATACATGATTGACTTCAAGTTGTTTGACAGTCTTAAGGGGCCATCTTTTCAAGAAAAAGGCTTCCTCATTGACTACATCGATAAGATGTCATAACTAAGATAGGAGATGCCTACTTTTTAATACCATCTAGAGATATAGCTAGTCAACCCCAATCCTCATGAGTTGATAATGAACATATGGAGCAAATCCTTTTCCATTTATATGATTCCAAGGAAGATCCTAAATCCGAATTTGAAGTTCTTAAGTCTATTTCTATGATTCAAAAGGAAGACAAGGAGCCCGCCACACCATAAATGAAGCCTCTACCTGAGGGGCATCAATATATCTTCCAAGATGAGAAAGAACTCTGTCCAATAATCATTAAGACCTCACAAGTGAACAAGAGGACAAGCTATTGACCAAACTGAAGAAGAGGTATAAGGGGTTAGGAGAAGCTAGCCAATCCCTTTTCATGCATATAATTAATATGATAGACAAATACAAGCCCTTAATTGAGCCTCAATGCAAGTCGAACCCTATTTTAAAGGAGGTTGTGGGTAAAGAAGTGATAAAGATACTACTTTCTAGGGTCATCTATCCCATATATATCTGGTTCCTTGTGGGTGAGTCTTATGCAAATAGTGCCCAAGAAAGGAGGAAATATAGTTATTGTAAACAAGAAGAATTACGTTATCCCCAATCACCAATGACTGGGTGGCACATGTGCATCGGCTATTACAAGCTCATCAACATTATTTAGAACGACCACTTTGCACTGTCATTTTTTGATAAACTCCCGGAGAGACTTTCAAACTAGGAATTATCCTATTACCTATATGGATACTCTGGCCTATAAGAAACCCATACACCCAAGTGACCAAGAAAAGAATGTTTTCATGTGTCCCTTTGGCACATTTTTCCTTTCATTTGATACCCTTTAGATTGTGCATGCATTTGCCACATTCCAACATTGCATGTCTACCATCTTCAACGATCTTACTGAGACAATAATGGAAAACTACATGGATGACTTCTTAGACTATGAAGATTCTTTTGAAAAATGACTACACCATTTGTCCCTTGTCCTTGATTGTTGTGAAGAATCACATATGTTGCTGAATTGGGAAAATTGCCAATTCATGGTAAAGGAGGGCATTATCCTTGGACATTGTGTTAGATACAAAGGCATCAAGGTCAAAAAGGAGAAGATATAAGTGATTGCCAATATATATCATCCAATTACTGTCATAGACGTCTAGGCATTTCTAGGATGTTGAATTCTACCAGAAATTCATTCATGACTTTAGCAAGATGAATAATCCCCTTACGAACCTTCTTTGGACAGACATGGACTTCAACTTAGATTCTGACTATGTTAAGAGATCCAATGTCCTAAAAGAATTCGACATGTATACTCCCATCCTTTGTGCCCCATATTAATCTCTCCACTTTTAAATCATGTGTGATGCCAGTGACTATTCCTAGGTGCATCTTTGGGTTGGCACATTAACAAGAAGAATATGTCATCTACTATACACAAAATATGTTGGATGACACATTAAAGAATTATGAAACCACAAAAAAGAGCTTTTTTCCATTTCCTATTCCTTTGACATCATTTTCTCCTATCTTTTAGGCTCTTAGGTGATCATATACATCGATCATGCTTCTAATCAATTATTTTATGTAAAAGAAGGATAAAAAACTCAAATTGATCATATGCGCCTTATTGATGCAAGAGCTTGATCTAGAAATCAAAGACAAGAAGGGGACAAAACATTTAAGTGTGAATCACCATAGTTGACTGGAAATCCAAGATGTAGACACAATCCCTATCAATGACTCTTTTCCTGATGCCCACATGTTGAAGGTGACCACACTTATCCCATGGTATGTTGATTATATGAACTACCAAGCTATGATAACTCTTCATCTAGATTGCACATCCAATGAATAGAAGAAGTTAATGGTGGACATTTTCCATTACTACTTGGATAAGCCTTATCTTTTCTAATTATGTTTAGATGGCATTTACCACCAGTGCATTTATGAAGAGAAAGATCCTCTCATTCTTGAACAATGACATGATAGTCCAGTCAGGGTCCACATAATCTCCAAGAAAATGGAATTCAAGATACTTTAATATAGGTTGTTTTGGACCTCTATTTTATGGGATGTTCACAACTTTATCAAGTCTTGTGACCAATGTTAGCATTCTAGTAGTATTTCTAAGAGGAATGAGATGCTCCTCAATCTTTGGAAAGAAGTTGAGATCTTTGCTATTTTGGGTGGGAGCTACATGGGTCCATTTCCCTCCTCTTATGTCTTCATATACATCCTTGTAGTTGTTGATTATGTTTTTCAATGATTTGAATCCATCTAAAATGTTTCTTCTAACCCCTAGACAGCCATGAAGATTTTTAAGGACATTATATTTCCACACTTTGGAGTCCCACACACCATCATTTTGGATGATCTCACTTCCTTGAGCATAGATTTGAATCTCTCCTTCACAAGTATAACATCTCTCACCTTGTATTTACTCCATACCACCCTTAAATGAGTAGTCAACTAGAAGCTTCTAATTTCTAAATCAAAGCCATTATTGAGAATAAAGTTGTGCAGAGAAGGCAAGATAGGGCTCCCAACATGAATGATGAACTTTGGCCTACAAACATGCTTAAAAGACCCCTGAGCACTACACCTTTCCACCTCATTTACATGGAATCTTATCGCCTACCAGTAGATCTTGAACACAAGGCTCAATGGGCCATGAAACAACTCAATTTCAACCTTCATGGAACAAAAGAAGACCATTTGCTTCAACTTTAAGAACTAGAAGAGATACGATTGACAACATACAAGAATGCACATTTTCAAATGGAGCGTAAAAAATTGCAACATGATGAGACCTGAAGACAAAAGCTTCGAACATCATAATATCAAGATTTAGTGCACATCTCTCATCTTCGTATTTTCCCAAGAAAGACCATGACTCAAAGGTTGGGTCCATTCATCATCAAACACATCTTCCCTCATTGTGTTATTATAATTTGAAGGAAAAATACTTTTAAATTCAAGGTTAATGACCAATGTCTCAAATACTACTTTACAGTGGAGCATATGCAGTTCAACCAACACCTCTCGCTCCTTCCCCTGACATACCATGATTCAACTTCAGGTATCAAGCATTTGACGTTAAATAAAGGCTCTTCTTGGGAGACAACTCGAGTGTTACTATCACTTTAATCTATTTTTAATATCACCTTATTGTTGCAATTAGTTAGTTATAACATCTCATGACAAGATCGTAAGTTCTAACAAGGTGAATAATGTTTGCTGAATGGAGAGAAACCACAACTCATGGTCCAACCAACATAGTTATTCTCCTCCATCTTGGAGTTAGTGTTTTCTTAGGTATGAGAAAATATCTAAGTTTGGGGTGGAGGGTAGGTGGTACATATTGCACACTCTATCCACATTATATGTTTGTAATTTATGCCCTCATTATTCCATTTCTGTGTTACATTTAGCTTAAAACATTTAAAAATATTTGATCTTTAGAATTATGGAAGACATTATTAGTCATCTTAGATTCAACTTTTCTATTTTCTTATATGTATGACATCATCATTTCACTCCCCTTACTTGATGAAACACCTCACATTGACCAATTTTGAAGAAAACAACCAATGGCTAGAAATTACCCCATGTGGTTTAGGAACCTAAACATCATGTTTTCCTGAAAGGATGACAAGTATTTGAGGATTTGAGATGGATGAAACACATCATTCTTCAAACTGACTAGTAAAACAAAGTCAACAAATCCCCACTTTTTTATCCTTCTCATGTCATTATTTGAGAATAATGAGACTACGAGAACAATCCTATGCACTAAACTATAAATCAATTTGCATGTTTATCTGACCCCTTTTCTATACTTCTTCTTCCATCTTCTTATCTCCTATCCATCTAAAGAAAATAAAAATCCATAAAAATGACAAGCTCTAAGTTCGGGATGGTACACCCCTTCCCACCTCTATCTTCTTCTTCCATACCCCTCTCTATGTAATAGGGGCATACCACCAAAAAGAAAATATGTCATTGTGCACAAACAAAAAAATGTTGCAATACATGTATATGCATAGATAAAAGCAATCTCAAGTCAAATAGATGAGAGATTTACATCATCCTTATGCAACTACCTTCTCTCCAATTTTCCACCTAGAGACACAATAAATGTCTCATTTTGATATCCTCTTAATGCACCCCAATGTCGGATCATATGCATACTTGCTGTTCTGTGGGATTCTCTAAAATTTCATGAAAACTCTTAGATGTGTATGTTGTTAGGGATAGTGGCAAGGAAGTGTTATTGGGAACTAATAATAGAAATGAAGCATGTATAGATGTATTATGTGATACCAAGAAGTTGGGATGCATGTCCATATTAGGTGGTAGGGAAATGAACATAATGTGGAGGTGAGGAAATCAGATGGGTTAAAGTATTCATTTGGTGGCTATTTCAGATTCTGTGGTACTCAGGGACAAGCAACGATTATGAATGGTGGTGTTTGATGAATGCATATTCATCCTAGTTTTAGTTGTGTTGTTATTTTAGTTTTTCATTCATTTTAATCATTTTACATTAGAACTAGGTTACATTTAGGTTTTCTTTATATCATGCTAAATTGTATTCTTTTATATAAAATTCTTTGATTTCCATGGCAGGTTCAAGCTTCATATAATGTGCACCAGTGTAGGAGATGATGGTCCTGTTAGTTGAGCTTCATATGATGTGCACCTGATTTGGAGACTAACACCCTCTATGCCTTTCCATCGACCCACCTCTGGTGCCCAATATCACCATTTGACGACATGGCATACCATCACCTCTGATGGTCGTCCATGCATCAAGCACCAACAAAACCCCAATCTTGCCAAAGATGTCTGGGGAAATGACTTTGACCAATTACTTCCACTCCAATGGTAGATCTACCCTCCACTACTGATGGGGATGCTTAACTCATCGAATGAATAAAACTCTATCTCAGTCCCTCTAACACCTAACTTGTGTTGGCCTCTGATGGACAAGCAAACTTAGCCAACTGACTACCAAGCATACTCGACCTCTGAAGGCCAACCTACATTCAACCTCCAAAGATGGTTCAACACCTACACTTTGATGCCTGGTTGGAAGCCTCCTCCCTGCCAAAACCCTACTTAATGCTAGAAAAGACTCTACACTCCTTCATTGATACTCATGTTGAGAATGCCCTTTGATTTCTAGGTAGACCCAAAGAACCAATGATCTTACTGCACTCGACCACTAATGGGAATGTTTTTGGGAATGAGAGTCTTTTTCTACCACCCAAAGTAGAACTTTGGTATCCATGAAAGCTAAAGGTTTAACTGCAAGGAAGTCAGGAAGGGTTCTAAACCATAACACCCAACTCACCCAACTATAATTACAAGGACACAACCACCATGAAAAGGAACTATGATCAACACTTCTAGGCTGCCATTTTCATTCCACAATACCCACCTCCACCCTCCACCCTCCATTGACCCTTCCCATTGGTTACCTCCATTGGTTGACCGACCTATGGGATCCTCACATCTATTGAAATTCATAATTCTGATATTGAATTATAATCAAGGTCTCCATTATCCATTGATCCATCATTTTCCTACTTCACCTCCATAGAAGCAAATCCAATCCACAAGGCAGAGAGATCGACAACTTCTTGTTCATCTCTAATAATCATCAAGGAGGTATTCTTGTTGCTTATTTGTCACCCTCATCGTAGAGTCTGAAGAACCCCTCCTACACACAATGTATGTGATTTCATCTTATAAGATAACAATAGCCTTATCTCTCTTGTTCCTACTTGTAATTGTATTTTCTGCCATGAGCAAGTAGTCCTCGCAGTAGGGTGCAGAGAGTATTCCTGCCACTTGATTCTTTTCTCTTACTATATTGTTATTGTATAAACCATTACATTTAGGAATGAATCATTTTCGTGATTGTATTCTTTCCAGATCATCAGGTTTACACGCTTATAAGATCTTGAGTGTAGATAACTTTTAATCTACGATCTAGGATCTTAGTTGATATTTTTCAAACTCTTGATGAGAATTTCAAATGTGTGTTTTATAAGGTGATAGATGTATGATTTCTAGGTAACACTATGACCATCCTAAATTGATATCCATCCAACTTTCAATCCAAAATTGAAAGAGGGATTGTTTTGGCCTCAACATATGTATCTTCATGCTTAATATGATGCACTGAGAGAGTGAATGATAGGTAGCGGTAGTGAAACCCATTCCAAAATGCCTATCACCATCATTTGATAAATGTATACTTTACTTTAGAAAACTAATTTATGCAAACCTTAGTATAATAAAACAAACACATTTAGTGATAAATACTAGTTCTTCCCTAGTTACTTTAATATAATACTCTTAAAAACATTGTCCTTTGGGTTCAATCCGGAACTATACTACAATGAGATCCATCCGCTTGTGGGTGGGATTATAATACTCTTAAACTCTAGGGATTTCATCCCTAGTGAATTTTCTTGTGTAATGAATCACACATTAGTAGCTATACAATTATGGATGACAAAGTTGATATTGTGTAATAAATCACACATTAGTAGCGATATAATGATGGACATGTGCACACACAAGTGAAAATGTGCAGGAAGAATGCTCCCAGAGGTGAAGATAACTAAGCAAGTGAGTTTTATTCTATAGGATGTTGTCCCAAAAAAAATAAAGGATCATGGAGCTCCTATCATCCTTTGTAATGTTTGTGGCCAACACACTAAACAAACCCTTCTAGGCTTAGGGTCAAGTGTGAACTTAATTTGGTATCACACAAACATTGATATTGGTTTGGTTAAGTTAGAAATGAAATAATGCACTCATCATTTTCTTGATACATCATTGAACATATCAAGAGGTATGGTTGATGATTTTTTAGTTAGAATCAATGATGAAATTTTTCCATTTTTCCAGCTAATTTTATTATGTTAGACATGGACCAGGATAGTAGGAAGATCCTTATAATATCAGGGAGAGCATTAATAGCTACAACTAATGCTTTTTTCATGTGAGGACGAGCACTATGATTGTGACAATCATGTACATGAAGATCAAATTGAATATTATCAATTTCTTTCTCGAAATCTAAGATCATTGGTGTTACTAATGAGGATTGTTGTTTTGTTGAATGTATTGGTGAGATTGTGGAAGAATATAGTCCCTCATTGATCAAGATTCTACCAAAGGTAGAGCACTTGAAAGCATCTCTTGAAGATCCCTCAATCCTCTGAATGAAAACTCTCCCCAAAGGAATAAAATATGCTTTTTGTAGTCCAAATGATACTCTCCTCATGATCATCTTTTCTCTTCTCTCCCTAGACATAGAAAATGATATTATCTCTATTTTTAAGAGAACATTTAGGTCATTGGTGGTCTATTTCTAATCTAAGAGGTGTTGATCCATCTATCTATGTCCACCACATATATTTAGAGGATGATGCATGCTCTAGTAGAGAAATGCAAAGAAGATTAAACTAAAAGCTAAAAGAGGCTAATATAAGAGGCAGTGAAGCACCTTGATGCAGGCATCATATATCTTATCTTTGATAGTTATTAGGAGAGTCTCATTCAGGTTGTTCCCAATAAGGTTGGGATCACCGTTCCACCAAATGAGGATGGTAGATACTACCAGTGTGAGAGAAATCCAGGTGGAGAATGCGTGTTCACTACAAGAAACTAAATGCAAGGACAATGAACGATCATTTCACATTGCCCTTTATTAATCATATTCTCAAGAGATTAGTAGGACAAAGTTTCTATTATTCTCTTGGTGGTTATTCTGGGTAGTTTCTAGTGGTTGTGCATCCAGACAATCAGGAATAGATCATATATACATGTCCAATAGGGACATCTACATTCATGAGGATGTCATTCAATCTTTTCATTACTTCATCTATATTTTAAATATGTGTGATGTCTATCTTTGTCAACACGTGTGACTCATCTCTTGAATTTTTGTGGATGATCTTTTAGTTCATGAGAATTCCTTTGATGATTTCTTGATGCACCTAACTACTATTATTAAAAGTTGTGTGAAATTCCACTTTATTCTTTCTTGGGAGAAAAGTTACTTCATAGTTCTTTAGGGTATTGTGCTTGGACATTGAGCATCCAAAACCAAGATATAAGTTGATAGAGAAAAGGTTGGTCTCATTTTCACTTAATCATTTTTTCTACTATAAAAATGATTGTTATTTCAGGAGGCATGCATGTTTCTATCAGTAGTTCATAAAAGATTTTATCAAGATATAAATATCTTTGTGTCGTTACTTGGGAAATGAAAACTTTTGAGCGGGGTGGATAGAGCAAACCTAATTTTTACAATTGTAAAACAGAAGGTTGGTTTAAATGTAACTTTCTTAATAATATATACTGAAGTGGAAATACTAAAACAAGTAATGTACACAAGGCAACCACAGAAAAGGCACAATATGAAGAGTGGTTCCGTCCTGTAAAGTGTGCTCTAAGTTTCCATAAGTAATATATATAGGAAACACTTAGAAATGTCTAAGATAGATGTTAAGACTGTTTAAGATGTGTTTAGAGGAAAATTAGTCATTATAGGATAGCTAGTGGGATTAAAACAACTGAATGTTGATGACTAGAAAGTTTGCAAACTACCTATTAGTTAAACTTTTTTTCAACCAACCTTGACCTCAGTTGAAAAAGTGTTCAACTGAGAGGAACCTTGTGGGTAGTTTTAGGAATGGTTAGTTTTTGGTCGATTTATGATCCAACTGACCAGTTCTCGATAGAAAAGGAGTTTGACCAAAAAAAATCCTTGTAACTCTTTTTTTCTATTTTTTTGGAAAATCTCTCAAATGATTTTTGTAATGAGACCTACCTATCCTAAATGGTTTAGGATGGTTTTGAGATGATATTACTTGTTCTTACATCCTTCCTATGAAGTTGTACAATTTGAACATATAAAAATCATCATCTAGGTATAACTTGATGTACGAGCATACAAACACACATATTATTACACATTATATGATGTTTGATCTTGTTTAAGTTCTTTGATAACCAAAAATACATAATTCACAGATCATTAATACAAAAGGGAAATATTTTTATCATTAAAATTAGTGTGGTATATCAAAAAACCCAACAAGAAAGACGTTAGTTTCTACTTTGATAACAAAGGCATTGACGACTTCAATCACGTAAAGTACAAATTGATTTATGCTCCTATCATGTAGCCCCATACTTCTCTAGGCCATTTTAGATCATTATTGATGCTTTTAATATAGTAGTGGGGTTTGTGCTTGGCCAAAGATTTGGCCGAATATCTCATGCAATTTACTATCCAAGCAAGACTATAGATAAATATAAAAGAAAATACACTACTACAGAGAAGGAATTTGATGTGTTATAGATTAGGGAAGAAGAATACCAATAAGGAAAATGACAAATTCATGTCTAGATTCACATTCAACTACATGGGACAACCCTCCAAGGAGGGTATTTATACTAATAGACAAGAAATGCTAGGCCTGAGACAATTGGATACATTTTCTAAGAAAATATAAGATTCAAATAAATAGATAAATTAGAAACTAAGTGCATGTGACTAGATAATTATACTTAGGTATCTAATAATAAAAATAAAGAAAAACAAACATAATAATGTCACCTATGTCCTACATCAAATTTGCTTGCAATGGTTTTTGAACTGGACAAGTTCCACTCATATTTTGTTTAACACAAGGTCATTGTCTACTCCTCTCACGTTGCTCTTAAATATCTCGTCAAAAAAATATTCCAAGCATAAATTGATAAAATGGATTTTGTTGGTCAAAGAATTTTATATTGATGTTGTTGATAAGAAGGGAAATGAAAAATATATCTGACCATCTTTCACACATTGAGACACCTACTTAAGAAGTCAAGGAAATCAAAGAAATAATGCCTCATGAGGAGATTTTGTAATTGAATCTTGTCAAAAACCATGGTTAAAACTCATAGAGGATTTCTTGGCTAGTAGGAGAATGCCTATAAAATGATTGGGGGAAGAAAGAAAGAGGTTGTTGGATATAATGAAGAACTATGTGCGGGATGACCCACACCTCTTCAAGTATTTTTTAGACCAATTGATTAGAAGGTGTAATCATGAAGATGAGCAATGAAATATACTTTCCATGTGCCATTTTAGTGCATGTAGAGGTCACTTTAGAGGGAAGAGAATGACTATAAACATGCTCCAATTTAGTTTATTTCTGCCAACCATATCCAAAGTTTCTCATGATAATTGTAAAGATTGTTAAATTTGGCAAACAAGTGGCCACTGACAGTCGTGATCCATGATGAAATACTCACGAAATTTTGGACACCAAATGAGACACGTGATTTCAAAAAAGACTCATTCTAAAAACAAATTAGGTGATTAGACAAGGACCTATGAATCATTGATGACCACGAGATCGTAGGAAAGTTTAATCCATGGGATATGATTCTAAAGATGATAGTTTTCCATGGTCCTAACCTATAATTATCTAAAAGGAACCTAAAAGTGCTAATGTAGCTATGGAGGTCAGATGGTGAAATTCAGACTTTCAATAACACATACAATTTGAGTTAATCTTAATTGGTTGAATCCTTTTCTCTTTGCAATCTTCATTTACATTCTATTGTTAATTATTTTCAATTCTTATAATTTATTTGTAGGACTATCAATTTCTCTAGTTTCAATCCAACAACTTTATTTTTTTTATGAACTTTACTTTCTTGTTTAAATTAATTACTCTCTCAACTTTGATTTAACTATTGTTCTTTATTTTCAATTAGAAATAACTCTTGACTTTCTATCTCTTTGTAATGACACCTATTGTACTAAATCAGTTCATTTGTTTCCAAGTGAATTGGTTAGCCATCAAAGCTTATACTCCATTGACAATTTTCCTCTGGTGAATTTTATGTGTTTGCGATGACACACTTCAAATTTTGGCCCCATTGTCAGGGACAATGACAGAGTTTTTCATATAAATCACAATGAATTATTATGATTGTTAATTTTTTTGCTTTCATCTTTCCTTTCACCCTTCTCTTTTTGTTTCCTACCAATTTCATTACAGTAGTGTAACTCCTTCTATAGAGTTTTCATTCTGGTAGTATGTTTTTTTGGCAAAATTTTGGTACTTGTTGATATTCAATTTTACCCTCTTGAAATTGTCTAATTTTAGTTTTGTTTTGTAAGTTTTAGTTGGTTTTATAATTTCTGAGATTATTTTTACAATTTTTAGTCTTGTTTTGTACTTGTTTTATTTCACATCCACATTTTTGCTAACATTCATTTTTATAAAAAAATTGAGTGTCTTACGCCATAGATTGTGCGATATGTGAGATTTGACTCCCCATATAATGACATATTGGAGTTCCCCAAAATGTCCCCACATTGAGGAAAACATGAGAACGATGTACCTTACGCATAATAGTACACTTCCAAGGAGAAATTTGATGCACTGAACCTTGCAAGAAGGAAGAAGCAAATCAATAGATTGAACATGCCCTTGCTGATCAAAGAGAGGCTATGTGGTGTGGGAGATGTGGATCGTCATATCATAATATACTAGAGTTCCCCAATGTATATCCACACAAAGCAAATATGTGAATTTTCTTCAATACAAATATTGTTACACTCCAAGGAGAAATATGAAGTGTTACATCTTGCAAGCAAGGAGGAAGCAAATTATTAGGCAAGACATGCCCTTTCTAAACAAAGAGAGTCCATAAGGGTTGAGGCCAAACCAAAAGAGGTCGATGTATAAGAAGCTCAATACACTACATCAGATATGTAGTGCAACCTTGATCATGAGATGGACATGTATCATAAAGACTTGAGGACACCATAATGGAGGAAATTTACATAGCTCGGGCAATAGTTGTATGGGGGTCTGACTATCCAAATAAGTCAGTAAGTGAATGGATTGGTGCCTATGTAGATAATTGATGAGTCAAGAGTCCATTAATAGAAAGGTTAAAGACTAACATGCTCAAATAACCTGTCAACCTAAAGCTTCATCACCCTCCTCTATTGCAGGCTCAGATCTAGATGTTTTTAATTATCAACCAACCTTGGTTGAGACTATTATGGATGGTGTATAATTACTTTCCAGAGATGAAATAGTGGACCCTTTTGAAGATAGGATTTATTTTCAAGATCCCTATACTCAACCTTTTTAAGAAGGGCATCCTTATCAAGAGCCCTACATTCCACCTTCTGAAACATGGCTTCATCAACAAGAGCCCTATACTCCACCTCAACCACTCCTTATTCAAAATTAGTTTGAACCCAATGAGGTGACCCCAGAAAGTTGGAGCATCTAGAAATGACTCTAGAACATTAATATCCACCAACCACCTCTAATGTAAACATCAATCCAAGCATTATCAATGACCAATAAAACTTGGCTGAGATCATTCTTGATCTTGTATAGGTGGATCCTTTTGAAAAAGAGCTTCCTCATCTTGACAAAGAGAAACCCAAGCCTAATCATCCACCCGATCTACCATTGTTGGAGCTACATATAGAGGATTCATGTTATACCATCATCCCTTTTGAAGAAGATGATCCACCTGAAGTCTTTGGCGAAGTGTTAACCCCAAAAACAACTGATGAATATTATCAAGTCCCCCATCCACCCACATAATCAACAGTTCCTCCACTGATGAAGGAAGATATGTGGATCCTACTGGAGGGATTGAGAGGTGACAAGCAACATCATTTTAACCATCTAGAAAGACTATTTGAAATTGCACAACCACCCATTCGTTGGGTGTACCATTAAGCTCCTATGTTCAAAGCTTTAGCCCTCATACACATCCCCTTTAGCTGGACATTTTTTGAGCTACCAGGGGTGCCTAAGTGATGTGGCTATTATCTCACTAGCAAACTCACTCAGGGGTGAATTCCCCGAGCTTTTACCAAAACCTCGTGCACTGATACCACCCGCAAGCGGACGAGTCTTATCGCAGTATAGTTCAGGATCGAATCCCAAATGACAACATTTTAAAGAATCTTTGTCAGCCAAATCTAGCCCAAGTAAGACTAATATACATAACGATTGATTGGTTTGTGGTTAATTCAACTAATTGCAAGAAAGTAAAAGAGCAGAATTAAAGTTTATTCTAGATTAATGATATGGAATCGCTGGGATGGTACCGGGTTTCACCACCACTGCACAAGCAAACACATCCAAACACATAACATCCAGGCAAGAATCTAACTATCCAAATGGAGCTACTGTGAACCCTCTGTGAGGATAGGCTCACATAAGCGTCACCTTAGGCATCAGGGGACTCGTCAACCTTTGGATCACTCACTTACAACTCCGAAGATACAACATCCAACTAAGCCTGAGGGACCCCCTTGCGGGTAGGCACACAGAAGCATCACTTTAGGCTAGATGGATCGTCCCATCATGGATCACACACTTACAACCTCAAGGAACCCTATCAGAAGTTCTCATCAAAGATTCAACCCTTTTAACAAATAAGCAGGTAGGCGATTAGTCTGCAAGAAAACATCGATGATTAACAAAGAAGATACAACATCCAATAGAAGTTGCGGGCCCCCCTTGCGGGTAGGTACACAGAAGCGTCACTGTAGTTTAGATGGCTCGTCCCCTCACAGATCATACACTCAGGACTCCAAGGAATCCCATTCTATTTCTAGTTTTGGAGTCGACCTCGTTAATCGACATCCTACCCTACGTATTGAAGTTCTCACAACATAGGGAAGAATAAGATGAAAGCAAGTAGATAATCCAACTACAAATGTTATCAATTAACAAAGAAATAAAAAGTTATATACATTGCCTTGGAATGTTAAATGTAAAGACATGAAAGCATGGGCAGTGGGGCTAGTCCCCACACCCCAGTGAAAGGGAACTACTTGCTCATGATGTGAGAAACAAGAAGAACAAGAGAGAAGGAAGGTTTTTCCATGAGCATGATGCAAAAGGTAGTCGTAGCTCAGTGCAGGTGATGTGATCTTCTATGTTGTGTCGGGGCAGATATGGACGAGGAGGAAGAACCACCAAGGCAGACTGGGAAGACCTTCTTCTCCACCTTCTTTCTCTTCTCAACCTCCTTGCTCGCAGCAAGAGGAGGTGTGGGTGGCATGACAATGGTGTGAAGATAGTGGAGTGGCAGTGGCGTGGAAGGGAGACTGAGCCTTTGCTCAAGTAGCCTCTTGACGTCCTGGAATCGATGCCCAAATGAGGACCCTTGTGGTCCTATTTATAGGCTTGGATGGGGTCCTCACATTTTTGCTGTGAGCTTGCTCCAAACGGTTTAGAGCAACTGATTTTCTTGAACGGTTTGGAGTGAACGGTCTTGGAGATCATTTGACATCCAAACGGTCTTGGAAATATATGACAATACAGTCTTGGAGACTGAATAGATCCAACCGATCTTGGGATTCTGTCTTCATATGGGCTTGCAGACCGATCAAATGACCAAACATTCTTGTAGACGAACTGCCCATACAGTCCTGGAACTTTTCCTTCAAACAGTTTGAAACCGATAGGCGCCAATCGGTCTTTACATGCACTGGATTCAAACGGTCTTGCAAACTGCTAGGCTTTGATCAATCTTGAAGATCGTTTGCACTTGATCGGACTTGAGTCTCAGTCCAAGCAGTCTTGATCTTGATCGGTCTTTGCTTGAGTGTCCAAACGGTCTTGGGACCGTATGGATCTCAAACGGTCTTGAGGATCGATGGCCTCCAAACGGTCTTGAGGACCCAAACGATCCTTAGTCCAAACGGTTTTGAAATCGTTAGGCATCATACGGTCTTGAGACTGGGTAGAGTAGTGAGTGGAGGACCATGTTGGTGAATGTCTGAGACCGAGAGGTCAAAACCACATGGGTAGACTGTTAGGGAAAATCGTTTGGTCAAGACCAAAGTTGAGAGGATCTCGAGCGAATTCCATTCAATGGTTGAACCTAGTCAAGACCTGCACAAAAGCAATATGAATCAG
The DNA here is from genome assembly GCA_963693085.1 of Alisma plantago-aquatica. Classification (NCBI taxonomy): domain Eukaryota; kingdom Viridiplantae; phylum Streptophyta; class Magnoliopsida; order Alismatales; family Alismataceae; genus Alisma; species Alisma plantago-aquatica. Next base: position 662,976,749 of record OY856412.1, on the reverse strand, counting down.
GTTAATAATCTTGATAATTGAATTAGTTAAGAAATCTTGCATTTTGTAAGATTAAAGAGATGAGATCGAAGGTATCAAATTGGTCCTAGAGAGGCGACTGAAAATCATGATGAATATGCATTCATCATAATACCCCAAACATTAAATTTTGCTCGTCCTCAAGTAACACAAAATCTGATATAGTCACCAAATGAATACTTTCTGATCATGTGATTGCCTCCTCTTCACATCACAATTGTTTCTTTTCTTCTCAGTATGACTAAGCATCTCAACTTCCTGAGACCACTGAACACATCTTACCATATCTTCGTTCCTGAGTTTGTTTTCCAACTTCACTTCCTCCTCACGTTTTCCAACAACAGGCATGTCAAAGAGTTTCGTAAGAGTCCAGAGGTACCCGCAGAACAACAAGTGTGCATCTGATCTGACACTGGTGTATTTTAGGGTAGTGGAGGCATTTATTGTGCCTTTAGGTAGAAACGGGAGTGAAGGGTGGTATGGAAGGAAGAAATAAATATCTACTCTATTCGACTTGAGATTTTTATTTGCAATATCATTTATTGCATTTTTTATGTGTGAATCTCTCCTCTATTCGAATCGAGATTGCATTTTTTGTGTGCGCTTTGGCATCTTTTCTTGGTGGTACGCCCCTATTAATTTGTTAGGGGTATGGAGGAAGCAGATATAGAGGGAAGTGGCGTGCCACCCCGAACTTAGGGTTTGGCACTATTTTGGCTATTTTTATTTCTTTTTAATGGATGGAGGGGTACGAAGATGATAGAAGAAGTGTAGAAGAGAGTTTAGATCAGAATGCAACTTGATTTACAATTCCGTGCACCAGGTTGTTCTCTTTATCGTACTCTGCTCAAATAATGACTTGATGAGTATTCGGTGGGGATTCCATGTTGTTGTTCCACTAGTTAGTTAGGAAGCACAACGTGTTTGATCCCTATCAGTTCGACAGACACTTGTCATTTTTGTGTAAAGATCATGATGTTAGGGTTCATAAGCTTTAAAAGATGATTTCAATCAAAAGGCTAGTTTTCAGAAGAAGGTCCTTTTGAGGATCTACTTCGAATAAGGAGGGTATAATGATCTAAAATGCATAGAGGTTGAAACGAAAAAGTGTCAAAACTTCATCCAGTATCATTTCAAATTTCTTTGGAAAACTTTAAATTTTTTGAAATTTTGATTTGAAAATTTTGGTAAAAAATGCAACGGTGAAATCTTTAGTCCGGAAAGGATGGGCGTAAGTGCAAAGTGAAATACGTACCACCCACCCTCCACCCCGAACTTAGAAATTTGCTTGTCTCGAGCAAACTCTAAATCCGAGATGGAGGGGAAAATTCATGCCAGTTAGACCACCAGATGTGGTTGCGTTCCAATCAGTGTGCGTCCTCCATCTGAAAATATCAAACATAAAGACCATTCAGAACTCAAGTTAGCATCTCACGATGCAATTTTATTTGGTGCAAAATTATCTAATAAAATAAAAACAAAATTAAGAAAAATTTCTAATTCAAAATTGAAACTAAATATGAATTTATTGATCAGGTTACCTCCCGACAAACGCCTTTGTTTTATGTCGATGGCTCGACTTGGTTTCTTCAACTTTCATGGTGGATACGTTGGATTGGTGAGTTCCAGTATTGCTTTGGTGCCTGTTTCAACTAAGGTGAAATATCTCTTCAGTCATTGACCATTTGCCACAAATTTTCCTGACTTTTCACTCCATAAAGAAAAAGCACCATGTGGGGAGATGCTCTTGATGATGTAAGGTCCTGACCAACGGGAATGGAGTTTTCCAAGGAATAACCTTAGTCTTGAGTTGAACAGAAGAACTTGTTCTCCCACTGGAATGTCCTTCCTCTTGAGATGACCATCGTGCCACAACTTTGTGCATTCTTTATAGACTCTAGCATTCTCATAAGTTGTCATTCGGAGTTCTTCCAGCTCCTGGAGTTGCAGAATCCTAGCTTGGCCTACTTCTTTCATATCAAAATTCAGTTGTTTTATTGCCCACCATGCCTTGAGTTCCAATTCTATCGGCAGGTGGCATGACTTTCCATAGATTAGTCGAAAAGGTGTAGTCCCAAGGAGAGTTTTAAAAGCATCTCGGTAGGCCCATAAGGTGTCATTGATTTTTACTGACCAATCTTTCCGATTGCGGCCTACAGTCTTTTATATAATAGCCTTGAGTTGACAGTTAGAAACCTCTAACTGTCCACTGGTTTGTGGATGGTAGGGTGAGGCTACCTTGTGAGTTACACCATATTTCCTCAGTAATGCTTCAAAGATTTTTTTCCAGGAAATGAGAACCTCCGTCAGAAATCACGGTGAGTGGGACTCCAAATCGGGGGAAAATGATATCTTTGAACATTTTGATGACAGGTTTGGAATCACTAGTGATGGTAGGTATGGATTCAACCCATTTTGAAATGTAATCCACCGCCACTAGGATGTAGGAAAATCCATGAGAAGATGGGAATGGACCCATGTAGTCCACACCCCAAACATCAAATATCTCGACTTCTTGCCACAAGTTCAATGGCATCTCATCTCTCTTTGTTATGTTACCTATTCTTTGACATTTGTCACATGATAGAACAAAGTCATAAGAGTCTTTGGATATGGTTTCCCAAAAGAAACCGCATTGCAAAACCTTTAAAGAAGTTTTCTTGGAACTCATGTGGCCTCCAACTGCGCCCGAGTGACATTGTTCTAAAACAAGTTGAGCTTCTTCCTCAGCAATACAATGTCTATATAGATCATCATCACAAAGTTTGAAGAGGTACAACTCATCCTAGTGATATTCTTTTACATCATGCAGGAATTTCTTCAGTGCACTTCTGGTGCATTCGAGGTGGATGACATCTACAGCCAGGTAGTTCACATAGTCAGGGTACCAAGGGATAGCCTCTGAAACTTTTCATAAGTTGGTCGTTTGGAAGAGAATCATTGATGGGGATCATCTCGGTTTGCAGGGTGTGGATTCAACTCAGGTGGTCTGCCACAATATTCTTTGTACCTTTCTTGTCTCTTGTCTCTAGATCAAACTCTTGTAAGAGGAGAATCCATCTAATTAACCTAGGTTTAGCATCAATCTTTTCCAGGAGGTAACAAAGAGCGCCATGATCCATGTATATAATGACTTTTTAACCAATGAGGTTGGATCTGAACTTGTCAAAGACATACACAACCACAAGAAATTCTTTCTCAGTAGTTGCATAATTCCTCTAAGCTTCATCGAGGGTTTTCGATACATAGTAGATCACATAATGTCTCTTCTCTATACACTAGCCTAGAACAACACCCACAACGTAATCACTGGCATCACACATAATTTCAAAAGGGTGATCCCAGTCAGGAGCTCTGATGATGGGTGTTGTTGTAAGAGCATGCTTCAGATTATTGAAACTTTTAACACATTCTTCATCAAAATTGAATTCAACATCTCTTAGCAACAAATTCGTCATCGGCTTGGTTATCTTTGAGAAATCCTTTATAAAACATCTATAAAATCCTACATGACCTAGGAATGCACAAACCTCCTTAACATTTTTTGGGATAGAGAGCTTGGAAATCACTTCGATCTTGGCCTTATCTACTTCAATTCCTCAATTACTGACCATGTGGCCAAGGACAATGCCTTCCCTTACCATAAAGTGACACTTCTCCCAATTTAACACAAGATGTGCTTCTTCACACCGTTTGAGGACAAGGGAGAGATGTTTTAGGCATGAGTCGAATGAATCTCTGTACACAGAAAAATCATCAATAAAAACTTCCATAATTGTTTTAGTGAGACCAACGAATATGGCTTCCATGCAATGTGGAAAAGTTGCAGGTGCATTACAGAGGCTGAACGACATCCTTCTAAATGTGTATGTTCCAAATGGGCAAGTAAAAGTTGTCTTCTCTTAGTCATCTGGATGTATAGGGATTTGATAGAATCCAGAGTAACCGTTGAGATAGTAGAAATATTCTTGATGAGCTAACCGTTCTAACACTTGATCGAGAAAAGGCATTGGGAAATGGTCCTTTCGTGTTGCCTTGTTCAACTTCCTAAAATCAATGCACATCCTTCACCCGATGACTGTTTGAGTGGGGATGAGTTCATTGTTTTCATTTTGTATCACAGTTGTTTCACCTTTCTTTGGGACGACATGTACGTGACAGTCCAATATCATATAGATTATTCCAGTAGTGAGTAGTTTAATGACTTCACGACGGACTACTTCCTTCATATTTGGATTCAATTTCCATTGATGTTCAATAGTCGGCTTGTGATCTTCCATCATGGGGATTTTGTGCATGCACAATTCTTGACTAACCCCGGTGAGATCACTCATCTTGTATCTTATTGCTTTACTTCTTTCCTTCAATTCCTTCAAAAGTTTATCTTCTTGTTCCATCGTTAGATCTGAGTTTATGATGACTGGGCAGACTTTGAGATAATCTAGAAATGCATACTTCAATCCTTTGGGTAGGGGCTTCATTTTAGGAGCTTGTGGTTGTTCACATGTTTCTTCAGTAACCTCCACTACTTTTAGTTCCTCAATCTTGGCTTCAGGATCTTCTTTGGCAGTATCGAGGTGGAAAACACAACTTTTCACTTGTTCGTCATCTGAACTTCCAGCATTTGGATTAGTAAGGGTCATCCCAAAAGGATATTCTTGTTCATAATCCTCCTACATGAGGAGTGACATATGTTCTACTCACTCAATCAAGTAGACTTCCCCTTGCATGCTTGGTCTTTGCATGCTTTCAAAGACCTTGAATTCGAGAGTTTCTTTACCTAATCTGAGCAGCAAAGCTTCTTATTCAACGTCGATCAGAGCTCTTGCATTGGAGAGGAAAGGATGTCCAAATATGAGAGGGTATCTAGTGTCTTCCTTTATGTCCATGATGACAAAGTCACACGGAACATAGGAATCTTTTCCAACCTTGACGAGGACATCTTCGATGATTCCTAAAGGTAGAGTCACTGTGTTATCTGCAAGTTGTATGGTGATGCCAGTTGGGAGAAATTTAGCAAACCCTAGCCTCTTGCAAAGGCTAAGTGGCATGATGGAAATGCTAGCACCAAGATCTTATAGGAAGAATCACCGATATGGCAAGAAATACCAAAAGATCCTAGATCTTTATGCTTCTTGGGCATCTTACTCAGGATGATATCTGAAGTAGTCGTCGCCAACTTGACTAGCTTGTGCTCTTCAATTATGTATTTCCTTGTCAGAAGTGATTTCAGATATTTTGTCCAGGCTGGTATTTCAGCCAGTGCATCCGAGAAAGGTATATCAACATGAAGCTTTTTCATAGCTTCTTTGAACTTGTTGAAATGGGTATCAAGCTTTGTTTGCCTTAGACGAGATGGAAAAGGTATACAAGGTTTGTATACAGGGATATCAGGTTCTGGTGTTGCTTCTTCCTCTTCTATAACAGGATTCTTAGAATTTTCTTTGTCTGACTTATCATTAGTTACTGGTTCTTTTGGTTGAGACTCAAGAGTTGTAGAGTCTTGTATAATCATAGAATCATCCTCATCCATAATAACCACAGGTGTCTTGGCATGAGGATCGGAATAATCTTTTCCTGATCTGGTTGAGATAGCCTTCAGTTGTTCTGGGTGCTTAGGATTGTTCTCTGGTTGGCCAGCAAAGGCTCCAACAGGTGGCTTCATGCTAGTTGCAAGTTGAGCTAGTTGAGATTCAATATCTTTCTAGTGGGCTTGCCGGTTAGCTATCATAGTTCGTTGTGATTGTAACATCTTATCAATGGTTGTTAACTTGTCATTAGGAGAAATGGGAACAACTATTTGTCCTTTTTGTTGATAAGGAACTTGGTTAAGATTCTGGAACTGAGAATTGTTTTGATAATTGTTGAAGTTCCTATTCTGAAAGTTACCCCTGAAATTTCCTTGATTCCCAAAATTTTGGAATCTTGGTCGGCCTCGTTGTTGATTGTTTGAGCCAAGTTGATGCGAGTTTACCACTCCAGAAAGATTTCCATATTGAAAACCTGGATGATTCCTATTCTGATTTGGATTATAGTATCCTTGGCCAGGAATGGTGTTGACAACATTAAGATTTTCCATTTGACTATTATCTCCTTGTCCACATGTGTTGCTTAGAACAACATTGTAAAGAACATTGCATGATAAGGTGGAATCATCAGTACTTTAAATGCTTCACAGAACAATGAAGCTAACTTGATCTGTTCTTTTGTTGAGGGGGTGAACGTCCTCTTCCAAATGCAGTAAGGGATGATTTGATATGATCTTGCTTGGCCACTAAGAGTTTGAGGGTTTCAATGATTGAATTGTATTCAAGGATAACTTCAGACATAGCTACCTTTAACACTCCTTTATCTACAGATCTACCCCAATTAGCTTGGTTTTCAGCTCCAATGGTGACAACCTTCCATGCGCTATCATAACTTTGACGCATGAAGTTCCCTTCAGATGAGGAATCTAAGAATATCTTGAAATCGTCATCCACACCTCTATAGAAAATCTCGATGAGTTGATTCTTGGGGATTCCATGGTGTGGAAACTTGCGTAGAATCTCTTTATATCTTTCCCATGCTTCAGCAAGGGTTTCTCTAGGGGCGTGAGTGAACATTGTTATTTGTCCCCTGATTTCATAGGTGAGAGAAGGAGGGTAGAATTTTTCTAGAAAAACATTTTGAAGTTGTTCCCAAGTGGTGATGGGTTCGTATTGCAAGGATTTGTACCAACTCATCGCTCTATCAGCAAGAGAATACTTGAAAAGATGAAGTCTAATGGCATCGTCAGATACTCCATTTTGTTTTGTCATAGCACATAGATCGATGAATCTCAGAAGATGTTCTTGACTATCTTCTCCTTGTTTACCATAGAATGGGTTGTTTTGAAGCAAAGTAATCCAATGTGCTTGTATCTCAAAGTTAGGAGCATGGATGGGAGGAGGTTGGATTGGGTGATGAACATCAGAAGCTTTAGGGAATGAGAACTCCCTAAGATCCTTTTGCAATTCTACAACTTGCGTTGCTGCCTGTGCTTCCAAGATTTCTTCTTGAATTGTGGCTCTGGCTTCTTGCATGAGCCTCTCTCTCTGTGCATTGATGGATTGAGCCACCCTTTGGGCTATCTCCTCTTCTTGATCCATTCTTCCTTGGTTTTCTCTGTTCTGACAATGAAAGGTTCTATCTATTTCAGGATCAAAGCTGGCAGTGAGTCCAGGACTATTCAAACGGTGCATACACTGGTCTTGGGGGTGCTTGAAATGAAAAGATCTGAAGTAAGATTGATGGAGTAGAGAGAAATTCAAATAGATAATTGATTGTATTAAAAGAAAAACAAAATCCTAGATTAGCCTTAAAAGAACTAGATTTGACTAATTGATTCCGTTGTCCCCGGCAACAATGCCAGAATTTGATGTGGATATTATCACAATAGCAAACTCACTCGGGGTTGAAATCCCCAAGCTTTTACCAAAACCTCATGCATTGATACAACCCACAAGAGGACTGGTCTTATCGTAGTATAGTTAAGGATCGAAACCCAAAGGACAACACTTTTAAGAATCTTTGTCAGTCGAATCTAGCCCAAGTAAGACTAATATTTAGAACGATTGATTGGTTTGTGGTTAATTAAACTAATTGCAAGAAAGTAAAAGAGCAGAATTAAAGTTTGTTCTAGATTAATGATATGGAATCACTGGGATGGTACCGGGTTTCACCACCACTGCACATGCAAACACATCCAAACACATACCATCCAGGCAAGAATCTAACTATCCAAATGGAGCTAATGTGAACCCTCCACGAGGATTGGCTCACGTAAGTGTCACCTTAGGCATCAAGTTACTCGTCAACCTCCGGATCACTCACTTATAGCTCTGAAGATACAACATCCAACTAAGGCTGAGGGCCCCCCTTACGGGTAGGCACACAGAAGTGTCACTGTAGGCTAGATGGCTCGTCCCGTCATGGATCACACACTTACAACCTCAAGGAACCCTATCAGAAGTTCTAATCAAGAAGTCAATCGTGTTAACCAACAAGAAAGTAGGTGATTAGTCTGCAAGCAAACATCGATGATTAACAAAGAAGATACAACATCCAACTGAAGTTGTGGGGCCCCCTTGCGGGTAGGCACACAGAAGTGTCACTGCAGGCTAGATGGCTCATCCCCTCATGGATCATACACTCATGACTCCAAGGAATCCCATTCTATTTCTATTTTGGTAGTCAACCTTGTTAATCGACATCCTACCCTACATATAGAAGTTCTCACAACATAGGGAAGAACAAGATGAAAACAAGCAGATAATCAAACTACAAACATTATCAATTAACAACAAAATGAAAAGTTATACACATTGCCTTGGAATGTTAAATTTAAAGACATGAAAGCATGGGCAGTGGGGTTAGTCCCCACACCCCAGTGAAAGGGAAGTACTCGCTCATGATGTGAGAAATAAGAAGAACAAGAGAGAAGGAAGGTTCTGCCATGAGCATGATGCATAAGGTAGTCGCAGCTCAGTGAAGGTGATGTGGTCTTCTACGTCATGTCAGGGTAGATCGAGCACACCTTCTTCTCCACCTTATTTCTCTTCTCGACCTCCTTGCTCATAGAAAGAGGAGGTGTGGGTGGCGTGACAATGGCATGAATATGGTGGAGTGGCAGTGGTGTGGAAGGGAGACTGATCCTTTGCTCAAGAAGCCTCTCGACGTCCTAGAATCTATTCCCAAATGAGGACCCTTGTGGTCCTATTTATAGGCTTGGATGGGGTCCTCACGTTTTTGCTGTGAGTTTTCTCCGTCAACTGATTTGCTTGAATGGTTTGGAGTGAACAGTCTAGGAGATCGTTTGACATCCAAATGGTCTTGGAAATATATGACAATACGGTCTTGGAGACTAAAAAGATCCAACCGATCTTGGGATTCTGTCTTTATATGGGCTTGCAGATCAATCAAATGACCAAACCATCTTGCAGAGGAACTGCCCATACGGTCTTGGAACTTTGCCTTCAAACGGTTTGAAATCGATAGGCGCCAATCAGTCTTTACATGTGCTGGCTTCAAACTGTCTTGCGGACCACTATGATTTGATCGGTCTTGAAGACCGTTTGCACTTGATTAGACTTGAGTCTCAATACAAGCGGTCTTGATCTTGATCGATCTTTGCTTGAGTTTCCAAATGGTCTTCATCCAAATGGTTTTGGGACCGTATGGCTCTCAATTGGTCTTGAGGACTGTTGGCCTCCAAACAGTCTTGAGGATCCAAACGGTCTTGAGGACCCAAACGGTCCTTGGTCCAAACAGTTTTGAAACCATTAGGCATCATACGGTCTTGAGACCGTTTGGGTAGAGTAGTGAGTGGAGGACCGTGTAGGTGAATGTATGAGACTGAGAGGTCAAAACTGCATGAGTAGACTATTAGGGAAAACCGTTTGATCAAGACCGATTGGTCAAGAACAAAGTTGAGAGGATCTCGAGTGAATTCCATTAGATGGTTGAACATAGTCAAGACCTACACAAAATCAATATGAATCTTTGTTAATAATCTTGATAATTGAATTAGTTGAGAAATCTTGCATTTTGTAAGATTAAGGAGATGAAATCGAAGGTATTGAATCGAATTGGTCCCAGAGAGGCGAATGAAAATCATGATGAATATGCATTCATCAGTAGGGACTGTAGATAAATTATTTCCTCCATTCCAAGTTTAAGTTTTTCTCAGGGCGAGAAAAATTTACATTCAGGGGGGAGTGGGTGGTACATCTCCTTCCACCCACTCTATCTTATGTTTCTAGAAATTTTAATTATGTTATTTAGCTTTAAAATTTATCAAAATTTCCCTTTTTCTTCCTTAGGTTTGCCCTTTATATAGTCGGCCATTATTCATGTTAATCAAGAAATCCCCTTAAATTAGTGAATCTTCATGCATCATTCTTCAAAAATGGTCATTGCTAGAAATCATCTGGTCCCATATGACCTCTAATAGAACTACCCTTGGGAAAGTTTGCTAGCCTAATTGTATAGATAGAAATCAAAGCACAATGTGTTCTTATTAGAAATGTGGAATTGACTTGTAAATTTATGCCTTCTTGCATTTTTTAGAATGATTTGAACCGATATTATAATACTCCCAAGGCATTGAAATTAAAAAATGAGTAAAGCACAAACCAATATCTACTACACTTATTCCTCCCCCTTCTTATCTCTCTATCCTCAAATAGAAAAGAAATCAAAATCCTAGAAAATTTTCGAAACTCCATGTTCGGGGTGGCACACCCCACTCTCCCCCCTATTTTGCTTCTTCCAAAAAAGATTTTACAATCTAAATAACCCCATCAAATCCTGGAACCCTAGTCATGTGCACTTTTTTCATAAGAATATGCGGGAGTACTAATGACTGAAGGGATATAACTTCTAATTCCTTGCAAATTTTCAAAATAGAAACAAGGTGTGAAGCATGTTTGAGTATGTAACATTAGCAAATTATGCTTTCATGATTCCATAATATCGGGTTTGGTTGGCCATGCAAGGTGGTAAGGATTCATGTAGCGCTAGGCAAGTGAGAAACATAAGGTGAGAGTATTATTTGACATTATCGTTGATTTTATGTTGATCAAGGATGAGCAATGATTTAAGTTTGGGGTATTACAAAACAAACTAAGCATTACAAAATAAAACAAAAATTAGATGATTTCAAGAAGATAAAATTTAATATCAAGAAGTATAATTTTTTTGCAGAAAAGGTGTACTACTGGAATGGAAACTGGATAGAAGGAGGAGTTACGCTACCGGATGATGCTTGGTAGTCAAGGAAAAGAGAAGGGTAAAAGGAAAGGTGAAAGTGAAAAAAAAACAAAAATCCTAATTATTCAATGTACGTAATGCGGACTCAAAAAAATTCTTCTGCCATCTCTGAAAACTATGCAAAAATTTGAAGTATCATTGCTAATAGAAAAAATTCACCATGTCTATAGAGTTTAACCTTTGATGGCTAATCAAATCACTTGTAAACAAATGATCTAATTTTATACAATAGGTATCGATTCTCAGAGATATTGAGACAAGAGTTATTTTGAATAAAAAATAAAGAAAAATATTTAAATTAAAGTTAAGAGAGTGAATAATCTAAACTAGAAAGTAAAGTTGGTAAAATTTAAAGTTTTTGGATTGAAAGTGCATACATTTTAAGTGCAAGAATTGAAAGTAATTTAACATAAGAATGTAAATAAAGATTGCAAAGAGTAAAGGAATAAAATATTTAAGATTAATTCAGATTTTGTGAGTGATCATAATTCCAATTTTCACCGCCATGACTCCATAATTAAATTAGGAACTTTTAGATTCCTTTTAGATATTTATAGGTTTGGACTATGGAGATTTTTCCTCGTTCGAATTAGATCCCATGGATGAAACTTTTTATCGTCCCATGTTCATTGATGATCTATAGGTCCTTGTCCAATTGTCCTATGTATTCTCAGATTGGGTCTCTTTTGAAATCACATGCATCTCATCTGGTGTCGAAAAGTCCATGAGTATTTTGTCATGGAGCATAGTCTGATCATATCAAGCCCGAAGTTATAAATGGATCAAAAGAACCTATTTTATATTTTAAAGGAGTTTTACAAGATGATAAGTTAACATATGAAGATCATGGGGCTACTTCCCATGTCCTAATAAGGAGGAACTACTCAGACATGATACAAGTGAACAAAGGCTAGTGTATGAAAAATTGGATCCTTTGATCCAGAGACCTGGTGGTTCAGAGATGTTTTGTTTTTAGTCCCCTCTCATGTTGTTGTGGGGATAGGATAGGGAAAACTCTAAGCAGAATGCCTTGCTTCAGCCTAAAGTCACATTGGTAAAACATTATCTGCAATGATGACTTTCTTTTCTTGGGATTTGACTAAGAATTCACTTGTATTCTTTCCTCCACACCAATCATATGACACTCAACAACTTTCCCTTGTGTCTAGTCAAAGGAGTATCTACAACAACATTCATTGTTTCCTCAAATATAGAATGGAGAATCTTATTGAATCGCCTTCCTTTGATTGCTTTAACTTCTCATTAACTTCTTGGACTCTCTTTGTTTTAAACTTCTATTATAGTAATTTCAAGTAGATGTTGATCGTGTAAAAGGTTCCATAGAAGTCCAAAAATATAATTCTCTTGTATAAAACTAAATTCCCTTTCCAAATGATATTTGCACATTTTATTTCAAGTTTGTTTGTAAAAGATCTAGAAATTTTGGTGTGGGAGTATATATGTATATGAGACAATGCGTCAAATTGTGCAAACAATTTCCAAGAGTAATTTTGAGAATTTTCACACTTTGAAATAAGTTATCGATTTTCCTGAAAAAGGCACAATAAATTGAGAAAAACTCCAATTAACTAGATAAAAGTAAAAATAAAATAATTAACTCTAAAACTATACAATAATGATAAATTCTCCTCAATAAATATCTAAAACATATCATTTCTCCCTTGAATTGAAGGTTGTCTCCTAGAATGTCTACAAGGGAAAATAGAGGTGGTGGCGGCCAAGGAAAGCCTAGTTTCCGTGATCACAAAGGGGACGAAGATCCCCTAAGGCGTGGTTCCTTGATTTCCTTGGGATATATAGGAATACGTTTCAACTTCTCTAAATCTTGTTCGGGATAGAAACAATAATGAACCCCTAACATGAGGTCTATGGAAGTCTACCCCTATGATGTCTATTTGCTATCCCTCCCATCACTTCCTCAGATCAATATTGGACCATACCCACCAGTCAAATGCAACACTCACGTGCATCCTACAAAGATTCAGTGGGTAAAAAGTGCATAATATTGTGCATCCTATAGTTAGAAGCAAACTTTCATCACAATCGACGATGAACAATGCAAGATAAACCTTCAACCCATAAATATTGTGATCTCCATTGAATAAGGATACCTCACCATCAATGTGTGCAACAAAGTCATGGATGAACTCCTAAAACCTTGACAATACACTATGATCATCAAACTACTCTCCAGGGAAATAGGTTATCTCATGCTGAGGGAAAATATCAATATGTTGTGGAAACCAGTAGGCAGTTTCAACTTCATAGATTTCACCAACAATTTTTTCATCGTACACTTACAGATTAAAAAAAATTGTATCAATGACTTAGCCGGAGGCAGTTGTCTGATCTTTGGTTCCTACCTCAACATACAACATTGGTTCCCACACTTCTCACCAGACATATCCATGTCACCAAGGCTGGTAGCACGGGTTAGTATAGTGAACCTCTCGATTCACCTGTACCAGGAGGTTTTATTGAAGGAAATCAGTGATCATTTAGGGAAGACGATCAAGGTTGATATAAATACCAAAATGCAATGATAGGAGGATTTTGCAAGGATCACATTCAAATTGAACATGGAGAAATTGTTGGTGTCGATGATAACTATCTTGGGGGTCAAGTATCAAATTGAATATGAGAATATCCCCTTCATTTGCATGCACTGCGGGAGAGAAGGAAACCTAGATAAAGATTGCAAGAACAAGATTGTAGAGGAAACACAACTAGGAAAGAATGCCTAAAGTCAGGCATGATCATACCAAAAGTCCCCCATAAGTGAGAAGTATTCACAAAATCTATCAATTCCCAACCAATCCAAAGGAAGACAAGGAAACTAGTGAACACAGACACAAGCAATAAACATATTGAAACTTCCTACCGATTTGATGGCCAAGAGGACCAAGATTATGTAGATGACACCAATGAAGTTATAAATATTGAAAATTTTACAACAAGAGTTACATGAAGTTTTGACTGGAATAAAAGGAAAAAGAAAATCAAAGGCTCCAAGAATGTAGGAGAGGCAAGCCAACATCAACACCATAAGAAATCCACAATGCCATCAAACTCCATACTAAAACAAACCCATGCCCCTCACCCCACCTCGAGATATGCTATGGACACCCTATCTAGCGATGTTGTCCTTATCAGCAGAGTAACACATACACACCTTTGCACCTCCTCCTTCAACATGGGCAGCTAGGATGCAAGAGGATTGAATTAAATCAAATAAAGGAGCCCAACCAAATCATTGGTGGGCATCCACCTTCAGAATAGGAAGGTAGTCCAAGCAGGGGACCTGAATGGGCCTCTACAAATAAAAGAGACAAAACTTCACATTTCCAAGATCTCAAAGAGGAAGCATAGGGAATGGGTTCATAAACATTCAAAACCCCCCAATGAAGATACTTAGTTGGAATTTTCATGGTATCTTTGATGATGATACCCAAGTTATAGTGAAGAAATTAGTGCATGAATATCATGTTTTAGTCTGGGGTCTATACGTGTCCAGATGCAGCGGCAGTTGAGTAGTTCACATCATCAGGAAACTTGGTTTCCCTCAACCTCACATGGTTGAGGAAGTGGTCCCTTTTTAGGGTATTTGAGAGCTAAGGAAAGACAACACCCCCCATGAAATACTCTACTCCCACAATCAATTCATTCACTATAGAATAGATAAAAAAATCATATACACTTTTTTCTATGCAAGAATGACTAGAGGAAGCATGTCCTTCCTATGGAACCAACTCAAATCTTTGGCATCATCCATCTCTATGCCATGAGTTGTAGTTGGGGATTTTAACATGGTGATGCACCCCTCAGAGTAGTATTGCAATTCATACTTTGACTCAACCAACTCCAAGGATTTTGTCGATGCGATGGAACTCTACTTCTTGCATGATATTAGATCCAATGGTGCTCGTACAAGCTTTAGAAGGGTCTTCTCCATGAAAGGCTCGACCATGCACTAGATAATTCCATCTGGATAGAATCAAATCCTTCCAGTTCCATCTAGGTTCTAGAATGATGGCACTTGGATTGCATTCTGCTTATCATCTCAGATTCAGATAAACCAAGAAAGGTGAAACCTTGACAATGCACCTCTACTAAGTGGGTTGTTCTGGAAGGTTTCAAATCCTTCATTAAAACCAAATAAAACACTAATCTACCCTCCATCATATGGCTAACGCCTTTCTAAAATGTGCGTCAAACTATGAGCATGCTTTAAAGAAGAAGGAAATATGATAAAAGAAATTCTAGAAACAAAATAAAATGGATACAACTTCAGCTTGCTCTCTACTTTGACTCCCATCTTGCCAATGAAATAGTAGAACTATAAAGAAGACTAGACTCAAGTCTAAGAAAAGAGAAGATTTAATGGAAATGAAAGGCGAGATGTGACTGGGTGAAATTAGGGGAGAATAACAGCAAATTCTTCCACTATTTAGTTAAAGCAGGAAGGTGGAGAAAAAGAATCACGAAGCTCAAGGATGCAGATGGTAGTTGGGTAGAAGAAGACGAACTTTTAAAGTAGATAATCATCTTTTTTTCCAATGTGTATCAGGAATTAGCCCTCTCTTAGCATCGACACACATGCACGACCCTCCCAGGAACATTCCCATCTCTCCACGATGCTGACATTTTGAATCTTGCTAGCACTCCTAGAAAGATGAGATCTAGAAGTCACTCCCATCTACAACTCCTCTCAAATACCTAGGGCCAGATGAGATAGATGCCTCCTTCCTATATAAGAATTGGTTCATGCTTAATGACAATTCTAAAATTTTGTTACTGGTCCCATTGAAGGCCACCCCTTTGTACAAAATGACACTGCTCCACCTTGATTCTCATTCCCAAGGTCACCTCTATGGAATCTTTCTCGCATCTTCACCCAATTTCTCTAAACAAGTCTGCTTAAAACTCCTCTCCAAAGTGATTTTGGCTCACATTAAACCTTACCTTGTCTCTTGGATATCTCCTTTCCAATCAATTTTTGTGCATGGTAGGAACATAGGTGACAATAATGCCTTAGTACAGGAAATCATTCATTGGATGGAACCCAAACAATGAAAGAAACTCGAAATGGGGATCAAGCTTGATCTTATGAAGAATTTGACAAGTTAAGTTGTCCTTTTATTGAAGACACCCTCTTTATAAAGTATATACTATGAAGCATCATATATATAATTCTGCAAATTATTAGATATGGAAACACGTCTCTCCTATGGAATGGAAAGATCATTGAATCTTTCAAACCATCCTAGTGGGTAAAATAATAGGACCCTCTATCCCCTTACCTATTTGTGCTTTCCCTAGAGAGTTGAAGTCAACTCATCAATGAGGAGGTTATGCATGGCACATGGAAATAAATTTTCCTCACTAGGAAGAAGTTGAGGTTTTGACATGTGAGATTCATCAATGATATCCTCCTATTTGAGAAAACATCTAGCTTGAAAGCTGACACAATCAAGTGTTCCTTGTGTTTCTTCAGTTCAGCATTAGGCCAATTTCTCTCACATGAAAGATCTTTAGTATTCTTCTCTACCAACATTTCACGAGCCTTCAGATCACAAATCTTCATAAAGCTAAACATCCAAGAAACCATCAAGCTTGGGATCATCTAGGAATATTAATTATCTACAAATGCAAATGGAATGCACACTTCAACTACCTCATTGGGAAGATTCAACACCAGATCAATAGTTGGCAACACATGCTTCTCTTGATGGTTGGGCGAATAACCCTCTTTGAGTAAGTTTTACTTTCTCAGTCCTACTACTTCATGCAATGTGTGCTTCTACCAACATCCATCTGTGATAGGATTGACCAGTGTATTAGGAACTTGATTTGAAACATCTCTACCGTGATGAGATTCCAGAACCTAGATTCCTAAAAACATCTCAGTAAACCTATTCATTGTGGAGGTCTAGGACTAAAAAAGGTGACAGACTTCAATAAAGTGTTGTTTATCAAAATGGCATGGGTCTTCTTACAAAATACACATGTACCTTGGGTTCCCCTCATGATAGCAAAGTATAAAGGTCAACGAACAAGAAATCCTTTGGGATCCCACACATGGCATAGTATCAAGACCTCCCTGCCCTTCTTAATTAGAAACTCAAGGAAGGTGGTAATCTCTAGTAAATCTACTAAAGTGTGGTTTAAAGCCTGGGTGGGGTGAGGATTGACACCTACCCTCAAACCACACCTCACTATACCCAATGATATAAATGACTTGAAAGTAATGAGCTTAATCTCAGATGAAGGCCTCTGGGAAAAAATTTCTAAACTTTTGGTTCTCTAGAACCACCATCAAAGATGTTCTTCTTATGCCCCACAGACCCTCTTATGGAGAGGATATCCCGTCATGTCTACATACTATTTATGGACACTACATGCCAAACTCTACCTATAAAATGCTCATGAACTCCTCAAGTTCCAATGGACTGGGTTACTATGGATAAATTTGGCCCTCTACCATATCTCACAAAATTATGAGTCACTTGTGGATCATACATACAAACTGCTTGCTCACAAACAAACTATGATTCAAGAAGAAGCTCAACTCTGATGCCATTTGCTCATGCTACCACACCATAACTAAAACAACCCGTCACACCCTACGTGACTGCCCCAAAACCAAGATAACTTAGAGAAGACTAATTGCCAGTGACACTTCTAAGTTCTTTGGTATAGACTCAAATTTTGAATGGATTGGCTACAACTTGAAGACCATGAAAGGCGTAGCAGAGTGGAAGGTGTTATTCACAACCTCATGTTGGTTAATGTGGAAGAATAGAAACCTTTCTATCTTTGAAGGCAAACCTAGACAACCCGTTGTGGTGGAAGTCCTACGCAAATCAGAAGTTTCCTCTATAAAGGATGCATTCCAAGGCTCCCAAACATCCATACCTCCAAAAGATGCTCCAAGCAATAACTACACATGCCTATCTCAAGTATCAATATTCATGTAGGTGGACTCTGTTGTGGACAAAATCACGAACTCCTAATCCACCAATATAGTTTTTTGAGACACTAAAAGACAATGTCTATATGGAGAAACCAAGTACATGAGAGGATCTGATCTGATGGAGTGGGAACTTTTTTTTATCTTGGAAAGGTTGTTGTATGCTAGAAAAAAATATAGGACCAAGGGTCATCCTTACTGACTCGAGCAATGCAGTCCTTTAGACTCATAACATTAGCATTACCCCTCTCAAGTACAAGCTTCTAATACATGCCACTAGGTTTCTTATACAAGACGATTATCCAAGGCATCTTTAATCAGAAGAGATTTTGGAACAACCTAGCCAATTAGTTTGCTAAACAATGTCTGAAACAACTAGATTCTCAATTATCTTAGAGTTGTTGTCCACGCTTCCTTCTATCATGTTATATCAAAGACTTAGGCAATTTCCATTCACTCTTCTTCTTGACTTCTAGGGACTCGTTGGCCCAGGAGGATTCTCTGTAATAAGTTGTTCTAATATGTTTGCAAAAAAATCTAAAACATGCAAATAAAATGGATAAATATGCATTTATCAGGCATAATCTAAAGGAGAGACATGACGCTTCTATCTCCTATTCTAGTGGTGGAGGTGTTTTAATGTGTGAAGTATGGACTTCATGGGTTCGTCCCCTTCCTTCTATGGGTTTGTCTACATCTTGGTGGTCATTAATCTATCAAAATGGGTTGAGGCCACAAAAATAAGGACAAATGACCACATGGTGGTTTGTGAATTTATCAAGTCCAACATCTTCAGTCAGCTTGGAGTGCCAAGAGTTATGATAAGTGATGGTGGAAGTTATTTAATGCATAAAATCTTTGAGAACTTGTTGAAAAGACATGGAGTTAACCATCGTTAGATATTTATTACCATTCTAAAACAAGTGGGCAAGTTGATCTCTCTAGTGGGGTTATAAATCTCATTCTTAAGAAAATAGTGAGATGGGACCACAAGGATTGGTCACTACACCTGAATGAAGCTTGATGGGAATATAGTAGTGCATTCAAAACCTTGAATGACACTACTCCATTCAAGCTCATCTATGGAAAAAGTTTGTCAAAAGAATTCCAACACAAGGATGTTTCAGCAGGGAAGGATATCAACATGGATGTAAACCCAAGAACAATTAGAATAAAATTTCAATTTTGTAAACTTGAGAAGCTAGGCATGAAGCCTAAGAGAGGTCAATCTACAAGGAAAGAATGAATATTTTACATGATATGTTGATAAGGGAGAAGATATTTGAGCCTGCTTAATGGGTTTCAATATACAATTCCATATGAATATTTTTCTTGAGAAGATGAGACTAAGAAGAGAAAGGCCATATCATGTGAGACACTTATACCCATTCACAGTAGTTATGATTCAAGAGAAGGAAGTTTTCAAAGAGTTTGTTGTCAATGGAAAAATACTCAAGTTGATTGTTGACAATTGGTCCTGAGAACGCCAATCATAGTTTTGATATTGTAATTTTTATTGAGGAGATACATTTGATAACAAATTATGCTAGAATGTACACGAGAAGGAAATCAATTATGGAAGTGATACCACAATATTTTTGAGATGTTGATTTAAGAAACACCAAGCTTGGATGAAGGAGATAAATTTATCACTAGTGGGAGGAAACCCATGTGAGTTTGAGATTTTTTTCTCAGATCATACACACTCATGTTGCATTTTATAGGTTTATACTATTTTGAGGTGTGTTGAAATAACATGGATATAGGTTAAGAGAGAGTGTCTTAAAGAGTGTCAAGAATGAGTTATAATTTAATGTGGATCAATGATTGAATGTGATAAGAAATTTGAAGTGAAATGTGATCATTCCCATAAATTGTCTTGAAAAGTGGCTAAAACGACCATGGAACACCACCACAGTTGTACTGTAAAACTTCAAATTAGAGAAGTGAATCAATGTTTTTGATCCGGCCATCATGGTCGTGCTAGCCAAAAATATTGTGTTAGAATCTCTCCACACAACCATTATGGCCAAAATGACTATGCTTTGCCAGGCCCACCCTACTTAAGTAATGAAATTCTACGGCAAATCACCATGAACTCTCGTCATTCCAACTTGCGTAGAATAGTTGTGATGTGAATACGGAGACCACCAATGACCCCTAAGCCCTCCCAACCTCTGATGCTCCATCTCACAACCTCAAGCAATGTTCCTTATTATCTAGTAAGTCTTCCTTTACCTCCAACTTCTCATTTAACTCAACTACCACCTTTCTATCTCTAATAATAGCCCAAATCTTCCTAGATGAACAAGAATCCTAAAATTCCAACTCGACCTCCAAATCCACCAAACACATAGAAAGGATGAAAATATTTACAAGAGGATGACATAGGAAGTGAAGGATGGATACAAATCCATCATTGGTGTAAAAGAATCTACAAAGAAAGCATCAAACATCCCTCTGCCACCCCATCAACTATCTTAGTCTCCCACCAACTCCATATCCAACTCCTTAAACCGCTCCTCATCCATGATAATCTCTCATCTATTCTCTTCCTCTAGTCGCCACACATTTAATCCTAAGTATGACCACCATGAAGGGGAAGAAGCAAATTTAGAAATTGAGTTGGTGAAACTTGTCAACTCAATCAATGGTGAGGCCCCTGCTAGCTAGAAAAACTGTATCTCCATCATCACAACACACACCATGACACCATACTACAAATTGACACTCCACATCCTTCATGAAACCTCAATCTATACAAAAACCAATAAAATATAATATAAAGAAATAAGAAACCACCACAAATAGAGATTCAATATAACAATATTGTATGAGTTCTCATCAGCTCTAAGTCCACATATCATCACACCCCTAGGGGTCAAAAGGGGGGTGGAGATTTCGGTACATACTACCTTCATGGAATGATACTGGTGGTAGGGGATAAACCTTCTCTCTCTTTTTTTATCTTAGGTTTAGAGGTGGTAAAGAATGGATTTATGTTTTTTTTCTCAAAAGGATAGCCCTCTCTATGGGGTTATCCACTCAAAGTGACAACTTGGGAGATTCTCTCCTAGTTCCAGCCTCTTGGTGGTATCCTAGGGGCATTGTATGATATCATGGCCCTTTATAATGGAGACTAGGAGGTTGTATATGTAGGCGCTAAGGGGTTACCTATGGTTAGGATTTAGAGGGAAGCCTCTCTTAAGACAAAGGCAATGGGGTGGGATAAATGAATTCCCCTCTATTTGGAGTCTCCCAAATGCATTTTCAATGCAATCATATTATCCTACCAAAGAAAAAAATGCAAGAAGCATGCTTGTTTGGCGGGCCCTTATTGAATCCCCTAGACACATTTTGAACATGGTCATGTTGGTTAGTCAAAGTAAGATATAAAATGCACTTTATAGGTAGTCAAACCCCTTCTCGACTCGTAGATATGTGTTCTAAATGTGGTCTAGTTGAACTGAGAAGTGTTGGACACATGACTACCACACACATCTTGCAGCCTTTTGAGAATAGAAATGTGGTATTTGGTGGACTTAGTGTGGGAGGAAAAGGATGGGGCATGGATTAACTGGGCACCCTATCTTCCACGTCCTAGCTTTTCTTGAATAGGTTGTACCTTGGGATGAATTGTTGTGAGATTTGGTCTCCAAAGGGAGGGAGTCTACTTGGAAGATGCTCTATCAAATCTTAACCCATGTAGGAATATCGTCATATTGCACTGGGAAGAGAACTCATATATGATTAGGGATCACATCCTAGTGCATATTCAAGATGCACTATATGGATAGGTTGAATATTTGTCATAGGTGATGGGGACCAAGTTATGGGACTGCCTAGGTTAGGGCCTCTAGTTTAGCATCAATGTAAGGTGGTCTATAATGAAATATCCATTAATTGTACATCCAATCTGATCAATGGCCTTCCCATAGTGAGAATTTGGTTGTGAATTGTATGAAAATGACCTCTCAAAATGAGGGATACAATATTGTATTTTGCTAATTGATCAAGTGATTGTCAACTATACCAAATTTTAGATTGTATTATGATATTTTATTACATATTTATTCAAAGTTTGTGTGGTTTGGTTAAATATGTTGAGTAACACATTGAATCATATTTTGCATATGTAACTTCCATCTAGTGTTACCCATAGACTTAAGATGATCATGTTGTTTTCTCCTACTATAGGGTGATTATAGAGCCTTTAAGCCAAATTTTGGTGATTATGGTTGTGTTAAGAGTTCATTGTTGACACGTTTTGATTTTGAAATTTGTTTGCATATAAACATTTCATTCATTAATCATTTTATTGACACTTTGTCACTATTTTACATATTCAAAAGGATTGGGAGGACTCAAGAATGGATTGTCAATGCTAAGCTCCTCTTTCTCATTGTAGCTCTTCACAATAACTCTAAAACAAGGGTGGTTCTTAAGATTTTAATATTGTTCCAACTGTAAATTCATTTATAGGGGAGCCTTGAGGAATCATGAAGGTAAGGAGATGAGTGTTGTATCCAGTGCAATGCCTAGATCATGAGGTTGTATTTTTCATTCTACTCTTTGCAATGGAAATACTCACTATCCCAATGAAGGAGAAGAATATGATAATGTGTGTCTGAATCAAACTAGGACCAATCATACAAATCAAAATGAGCCTTAGAATGGGCCTAATGCAACATATATCATGGTATTACAGGCACATCCATTTGAAGATGTGATGAAAATGGCCCACACACCAGAGATTAACTTCCTCTCTTAAATAACTCTAGGTAAGTATCCTAATCTGTTCTCAAGAATAAGGTTGTCTGGTAACTAATGATGAAAATATCTCCTAATGCTATATATACAAGTGTGTTTGTGAAATCATTAATATATACAAAACATTATGAACCCTTGGTTTGGTGATTCAACGTATAAGATAAACATGTAAGTTAAGAAAGTAGCTTTTATTTATGTGAATTTCTATTTATTTTGTCACGCAAAAATCATGTTACTAAATAAACCAAAACTTTAGGTACAATATTGTGCCCCTAGAGAGAAACTACAAGGTCCCAACCCCACGTAGGGGGATATAAGACCCGAAACTAGGAAAAGAAACTCCAAACTGAAAAAGGGAAGATGAAAAGACAGACTCCAAACAAAACTAGAAAGAATTAACAGGGGAGGAGGAAGTACAAACAGGACCAATAAGAACACCCACAAATACGCCTATGTGAACTACACCTCGGCTGCCAGCTCAAATAGGTGAGATGTCTCCTATCCCATCTCCTAGCTAGTCTTCTCAAATGGATCACAAGAAACTCAAAATAGAGAGACAAGCCTGTCACTCATTGTCTCCCTCCTGAAGAATTGAGCCATCTACAACTGGTCAATGCTTCACCAGAAAAAGGAACTAATCAAACACCTGAACTAGCACTACTACAGAAACAACGTTAAACGTCACTTTTAGAGGCCTCAGTTTTTTAGTAAAACCGGCGATGTTAACATTAAACGTCGGTTAATAAGGATATCCGACGTCTATATTTGAAGACCAGCCAAACATGGGTATCACTTTTCATTCAGCGCCGGTTGAAGAAAAGAAACTGACGCCTAAAGTAGCCCGCAAAATCCAAATTTTTTGAGAAAAAAAAATTGTGCCAAAGTATCAGATACAATGTTGGTGTTTTACCTAATAACCAACACTGAATGAAAATAAAATTTGCGCCAAAAGTTCCAATATGGGCCTCGGTTGTCTTAGCATAACCGACGTTATAAGGGTGCACGCGCCGTCCTCACCAAAATAATTAGGGTAAAGGAAGGTCCAATTGGACGTCGGTTTGTTACTATCAACCGACATTTAAGATGTTAGGTGTCAGTTTTGTAGATAACCGACGCCTTTTAAAAACTTAATAGACCTTCGATTGCCCCAGTCTTCCCCTTTCTTCTGTTTCATCGCTCCTCCCCTGTTGCTCGCCTAAAATCTCCCGACGACGCCCCCACCCCCCACAGATAACATGTTGCTCGCCGCCGCTGCTGCTGGCGCGTCGCTGCTCACCACCGCCACCACCGCCGCATCCTCCTTCTCCTGGTGCTAGTGCTGCTCTGCTCA
This sequence comes from Alisma plantago-aquatica, assembly GCA_963693085.1. Taxonomy (NCBI): domain Eukaryota; kingdom Viridiplantae; phylum Streptophyta; class Magnoliopsida; order Alismatales; family Alismataceae; genus Alisma; species Alisma plantago-aquatica. The sequence goes on along the minus strand of OY856412.1, from coordinate 662,952,849 downwards.
CTGACCTCCACCGCCGCCACCTGCAACTCTACTCTCCGCCTCCTATGCTCACCACCGTTTCTCTCACACCGCCGTCGTCGCTCTTCTCCACGCTGCTAGGTAGCCCTCTTCTTCTTCCTTCATGCCCCTCTTTTCTTCCTTCTCCCTTTAGGCCCCTCTTCTTCTTCCTCCTGCTCCCTCTTCTTACCAAATGGATTAAAGAAAGGCCATGACCGTGTGGGATGGCCATGACCATGGCTGCGTTGGCCGACCACGGCCGTGCTGGCCAGCACAGCCATGGCCGTGGCTAGCCCATACGATCGTGGCCTTGCTTTTATCCATTTGGTAAGGAGGGAGCAGGAAGAAGAAGATACATTTGCAATTGAATACTAATGCTTAACCTAATTCTGTAAATTTTGATGCATGTTGAATTAATATATTAAAACCCTAATACACATTTCACCATAATCTTGAATCAACTATATTGCTGAAATCTTGTGATCAATCTATGTAAGATATTAAAACCCTAATGTTAAATCTCTGATTTTGTAGTGATGTGTCACCCTAACAACTATATGAATCCTTATTGTATGATGTAGATGGATGATAATGCATGAGCTAGTTTGAAATTTTGAAATCAATTATGAATCTCTCCATCCCTAGGTCATACTATTTTATGTGTAATCATTATCTTGATGATGAACATGCATGGAAACTCGAAATGTTGAAATCAATGTTATAGAATGATAACACATGTATTTTTTGGCCTAGAAACCCATCCAAGATTTACTCATTAGGAGTAAATCTTGGATAGTCCCCGGTTTGGGACTATTCTTGAACACCTAATCTGACTTAGGATGTAAGTGTATATTGTGTATTTGGTTTTCAAGAAAATTCCGGTAGCATTTCCCCATTTGTTCTCTAAGTACATCTGTACTTGGAGAACAGCGGGGAAATGCTGCCGAAATTTTCTTGAAAACCCAATACACATGATACACATACTAGTGAGATTAGGTGTTCAAGAATGGGATAGGTGGTACACATTTATTATATATAAGAATGATAGCACCTGTATTTGTTGGCCTAGAAACACATCCAAGATTTATTCATTAGGAGTAAATCTTGGATAGTCCTCGGTTTGGGACTGTTCTTGAACACCTAATCTCACTTAGGATGTAAGTGTATAATGTGTATTTGGTTTTCAAGAAAATTTCAGCATCATTTCCCCATTTGTTCTCTAAGTACTTAGAGATCAAATGGGGAAATGCTGCCGAAATTTTCTTGAAAACCCAATACACATTATACACTTACTAGTGAGATTAGGTGTTCAAGAATGGGATAGGTGGTACACATTTATTATATATAAGAATGGAAACACATGTATTTCTTGGCCTAAAGTTTTAACCATGCAAAAACTCTAATCCTAGACCCTAATCTTGTTGTAATATATACTTGTTTTCTCTTTGATCATAGAATGGATAGATCATGGATGTCCATTCTCAGTCGATGCACCCCAGAGTTTATTTTTGGTCTTAACCATTTTATTAGATTTGTTGAGGAACATAGGAAACAACCTGGAGATAGCTTCTACTGTCCATGTAGGCATTGCGGTAACAACTTGAAAGTCAGCACTGGTGATGAAATCAAAAGTCATGTCATGTGCAACGGGATTATACAAAGCTATACCGAATGGTACTGGCATGGAGAGATTTCAAATCTGAAACTAGTGGATGTCAATAGAAGTGCTTGTGTTGAAGAAGAAATTGCCTCCGATGACATAGATGTGAATGAACCAGTTCCGGTAGACATCGTTGATGCGATGCTGGATAGTTGTGGGGTAGAGCACATCGATCCACCCCCCATTTTAGAAACATTGTGCATGATGATGAGATATCATTATACACAGGTTGTTCTAAGTTTATGAAGCTTAGCGCTGTGTTGAGATTGTATAAGCTGAAAGCTAACAATAGATGGAGCGACAAAAGCTTCACGTCATTGTTGTCTTTGTTGAAAGAAATGCTTCCTAAAGGAAACGAGCTGCCAATCTCAACATACCAGGTAAAGAAATTGTTGTGCCCAATGGGAATGGATGCCAAGAGGATACATGCATGCCCGAATGATTGTGTATTATTTCAAAAGGACTATGTGGATTTGAAATATTGTCCAAAATGTGGTGCGTCACAGTATAAATTGACGACTTCGGGGGAGTCCAAAACTAGTTCTCCTGCCAAGGTGATGTGGTATCTACCTATAATATCATGGTTTCAACGCTTGTTTGCCAATCCGATAGATGCGAAGAATTTAAGGTGGCATGCAGATATTAAGAAAAATAATGATGGGATCGTACGACATGCGTCTGATTCCCCACAGTGGAAGACGATTGATCTATTGTACCCTGAATTTGGTGAAGAAGTCAGGAATCTAAGACTTGGGCTTTGTACAGATGGGATGAATCCATACGGGACATTGAGCAGCCAACATAGCACTTGGCTTGTCATGCTTGTTATATACAATCTTCCTCCCTAGTTGTGTATGAAAAATAAGTACTTAATGTTGTCGTTGTTGATATCAGGCCCTAAACAACATGGAAATGACATCAATGTTTATCTTGAACCTCTGATTGATGACTTAAAGAATCTCTGGGGTGAAGGTGTGATGACCTATGATGCTTCACGAAGAGAGACATTTCATTTGCATGCTATGTTGTTTTGCACTATTAATGACTTTCCAGCATATGGGAATTTGTCTGGATATAGTGTCAAAGGAGATAAAGTGTGTCCTATATGTGAAGAGAACACTGATTCAACAAGACTAAAAGATGGAGGTAAGACTGTATATCTTGGTCATCGAAGGTTTCTTACAAAATTCCATCCGTATCGTAGGAAGCACAAATCATTCAATGGATTGAATGAGGAACAGAGTGCACCTAAACCTATACCAGGGGATGTTGTTTATGATAGAGTAAAAGACTTTATCAATGAATTTGGTAAGAGATCACAATGTACTATGGCCACACGGAGTGACAAATCTTTTTTAGAGAAGAAGTCAATATTTTGGGATCTTCCTTATTGGAATTCTTTGACAGTCAGGCATTGTATCGATGTCATGCACGTTGAGAAAAATGTTTGTGATAGTGTCATTGGTACTTTGTTAAATATACCAGGTAAGACTAAAGATGGGATAAAATCTAGATTGGACCTACGTGAAATGGGAATAAGGTCAGAATTAACAAAATTTTGTGAAATGGGAAATCGGAGAACATCCTTACCTCCCACTTGTTACACATTGTCTAGAAAGGAGAAGAAAGCTTTTTGTGAATGTTTGGTAAATGTTAAGGTTCCACAGGGTTACTCATTCAACATCCGTAGATTGGTATCAATGAAAGATCTAAAGTTGATAGGTCTTAAATCTCATGATTGTCACACTCTAATGCAACAAATATTGCCGTGGAAATTAGATCTATATTGCCGAAGCATGTAAGGTTTGCAATCACCAGACTTTGTTTCTTTTTCAACAGTCTGTACAACAAAGTTATTGACCCTGATACTCTCGATAATTTGCAAAGAGAAGTGGTTGTTACCCTATGTCAGCTTGAGATGTATTTTCCTCCATCGTTCTTTGATATCATGGTACATCTTGTTGTCCACTTGACTAGGGAAGTGAAAATGTTGGGACTAGTTTTCTTACATTGGATGTATCCCTTTGAACGATACATGAGCATTTTTAAAAGTGATGTTCGAAACCGTTATCGGCCTGAAGGGAGTATTATTGAGGGTTATGTGGTGAGAGAGGTTATGGATTTTTGCAATGACTTTCTCAGTGGTAATGACACTCCTGGTAATGACAAGAATATTGAGGAGCAATTTGACAAAGGAATTTTGGGATCACGGGTGAAAGTAATCATCCGTGAGCAGTTGGAACAAGGTCACTTGTATATTTTACACAACATGGATGAAGTGAGTGTTTATATCGAGGAACATACCAATTTCATCAAGAGACAATATCCTCGAGCCAATACAATGTGGCTTGCTAGAGAGCATAACAAGACATTTATTCAGTGGTTCAAAGATAAAGTCTTACATCAACTATCTCAAACACCAGATGATATTACTGAAACTATCAAATGCCTCGCCTTGAAACCGAAATTGAATGTTATGTCTTATGAAGGGTAAGACATTAATGGATTCACATATTACACAAAGCGCCAAGATGATAAGAGTGTCGTCCAAAATAGTGGGGTCACCCTTCAAGCGTCGACTATGTTTTTTGCAAGTGCAAAGGATAAGAGTCCACGTGAAGCTAACATGTAATATTATGGTGTCATTGAAGACATATGGGAGTTTGACTACATAGATTTCAGAATTCCGCTCTTCAAATGTAATTGGGTTGATAACATTAAAGGAGTTATAGTGGATGAATTGGGTTTCACTTTAGTAAACTTTGAAAAGATTGGCTAGAAGGGTGAACCATTCATATTGGCATCACATGAGAAACAAGTATTTTATATCGATGATCCTACAAATGATAAATGGTCAGTTGTTCTTCATGGTAAAAGACAGTTCATTGAAGATCCTTTAGATAAAGAAGAGTACTATGATAAGTATGATGACTCCAGTCCATTCTCAGTTGGGTTGCCAACACCAGCAAATATTGAAGCTAATGATGACTTGTATGTGTGTGGAGATCACAATGAAGGATTGTTAATTGATAAAAAATCACAATATTAGAGGCACGTTTATATTTTTTTATATGTTTTATTTTTCTGAATGTGAACTTTACAATGTGAATTACTTTACAATGTGAATGTGAACTTTACAATGTGAATTTTACAATGTGAATTACTTTACAATGTGAATGTGAACTTTACAATGTGAGCTTTACAATGTGAATTACTTTACAATGTGAACTTTACAATGTGAATGTGAACTTTCAGATGGTTGAACCTTCTCCTAATGACCGTGCTAATGATTACCGTGAGGGTGAGGACATCAATGCGCCGCCTCACAATGTAAGTTTTAAAAATATATCATATATTTATATCTACATGTCCATTTATAGTTATATCCTGTAAGTGTGTTTATTTTGTTAAATTTTAGGTTGATGATGCACATGTACCCTCTGAAGCACTTGAGGCACTTGATGAGCAACACCAAAAAGTTGACAAGAGAAGGGGCATCACTATGATGAAGAAGTTAATAACGCAAAGGGGCAATGGACCCAAACTTGTTGTGGATTTTGATAATGCAGGAAATGCAATTGGAGTGAATCACAATTCGTTTGTTTCATATCTTGGGTATGTTACTCGTAGCCATTACGGTTGTAAGATAGATTTTTGGCATAAAGTTCCTAAGGGGAATAAAGATGTAATATGGAAGGATTTATGTGTGAGTTATTATTAATTTGCAATTCTATTTTGTAGATTACTAATTTTTTGGATAATAGTTAATAGCAATTCTATTTTTCAGAGTATATTTGAATTGGATGAAAAGCTGCATCATAAATGTGTGATGCAACGCTGTGGGAGAGTCCTAAGGAACTATAGGACAAATCTCACCCGAGAATACATAAAATAAGGTGACAAGAGGAAGAAGACAGCCGTTGAACAGTGGAACTTTCTGGACCAAGAAGAATGGGAAATGTTTGTTGCTTCAAGACAAACTGATGAATTCAAGGTATTAGGCGTCACTCCCAATTTAATTAATATACATTGTATTCACCTATTCAAGATTAACATTTAGTGTTACTAACCAAATCAATTTTCATACTAACTAGGCCCTGAGTGAGGAGCAAAGAGCAAGGCGTGCACTGAATGTGCATGACCAAACAATAGGTCCAAAGGGGTATGCAGGCAATCGCCAAAGACTACAGGCTGAGTCTACTTCTCAGTCTGCTGTTACTCAAGAGTCCTCTACTATAGGTACCATACCTCTGCCTCGCCATGATGTCTGGATAGCTGGGAGGCAAAATAAGAAGGAAGAAATAAGGAAGCCCACAAGTGCTGAGGCAGCTGCAAAAATGGTAAAATACAACTCTTAGAGCAATCGTTCAAATATTAATTACTTGTGGTGCTTACTTAATTTCAATTTTGTTTTGGCGATTAGCGGGAGCTGCACGAGCTTAGGAAACAAGGCAAGTTCATCCCTAAGGGCACAAGGGATGAATTGACAGTTGCTTTGGGTAACCCAGAGCATCCTGGATGTGTTAGGGCTGCAGGCGTTGGTGTGGGCATCAAAGTGTTCTTTGGGCCATCCCAATGCAAACATGTCCCAAAAGCGGGACTTTCACAAGAAGAGGTATCCTATTCTTTGTTTATAATGTTACTATAAAATAGAATTCAATAATAAGAAGCTAACATTTCTTTTATCCATGTATAGGTAGATAAGTTAGTTGATAGGAGACTCGAAGAAGCAATGAGCAAGTGGAAGGCATCTCATACTGCCACTCAGCAGACAGTACCTATGGCATCCCGCTTTACTCCTACTGTAGAGGTTGGGAGTAATCCTGTAGACCCACCACCTAGCACATCCGTTGTAAGTATTTTTATGACATAGTAACTAGTCTTTTCAAGATGATATGTTTTCAAGATGATATGTATATATGTATATAACATTCTTTACACAAAAATTTGTAGGGGTTGAAGCCATGTCATTTAAAAAGTAAAGAATTTGTCATTGCAGAGGCATCGGCTTACCCATCCCTACCAGGGGAAATGTTTCATGGGTCTCCATTACCAGCTGGTTGGGTTCGTGTGAGCCTGATACATATATTCCCCAATTGGATGGATCTTCCATTGCCATATGCCCACCCAAATTGTGAAATGCTTGGTGAGGAAGAAGGCAGAGTGATATTGTGGCCAAAAGTGGATGTCCTCTATACTGAAACTGTATGGTAAATTTACATTACGTTAAATTGTTAGTGTGTGTATATGATGTCAGTTGATCTGAAATTATATATATATACAGGTTAAAAAAAGACACCCACAACATCTAGGCCTCCACCTCCACCTCCTACATTACCAAGTTGGGTTCCACAGGACCTACATGTCCCATTAGGTCCTAACTGTAGGGGTATGGCAATATGGTTAGGCGAACATGATATAAATTGCCCTATAATTGTTTCTATAGATGCGGATGTTGCAGGTCAATCATATGAAAGCAACCTATTTATACAAGATATTTTGGAGTTGTTTCGATATGATTGGCTGAATACATCTGTGATAGAGCTATGGATAAGGTGAGATCTTCTTTATACATCCATATAACTTGTGTAGGATCTGGTGATCTGGTTTCTTATTTATTAATGCATACGTAATACATGTTTTGCAGCTACTTAGACAAGATATGTGCATATTTTGCATTCGAACATATAGGATTTTTGATTCCATCTTTGATTAGTCTAGTAGCTAAAGACCCTCCGTCAGTTCAACAATATTGTTGTGATGCTTTTGCAAATTCTGCTCAAAATAAGAAGACGGTGATAATAGCTCCATTCAATGTGGAGTAAGGTTACTTTGCTTATAATTTGGACTTAATAAAATTACATTTTTATTGTGGATTTTGAGTTATTAATTTTTAACTTTTTTACCTCTAGTGGTATGCATTGGGAGTTACTAGTTATTGTCCCCGAGACATTCACTATCTATTATCTAGATCCTAAGGGGACTAAGTTGAATTCAAAATATGGACACAAAATGAAAATGGCATTATTCCGGTGAGAAATATTTCATTTTCATATCTGTTAACATATGTTATTACATTACTATTAAATTATGCAATGTACTGTGTTACATTAACATGTAGGGGTTTAGATGAGTTCAAAAAGGTTGGAGGAAAGGTCCCCAGGAAAAAGAACCAACAAATAATTTGGAAAAATATGGAAGTAAGTTCCAACTGCAATGTATATATTATTTATGTGAACAATGCTTAATTAGTTGTATTTTATAATATTTTATATCAATTTATAGTGTGCTACACAAGACAACGGATGGGCATGTGCATAATATGTGATGTGATTTATGCACATGATTATCAAATATTCTGCAGTGGACATCGATACCATTCCTGAGGTATTATATATAGTCTCATTAGATAATATGAAATATATCACTCTTATTTATATATTATTAATTATATATATACATCATTCTCTTTGTAGGTGTTTAAAACTGACCACACTACAGGAAAGGCCTTACCAGATGTACATGCTCCCTATACAATGAGAGAATTAAATGATGTAAGAGAAGAATGGGAAACAACCATACAAGTAGTGGGGGTTTTATCATATAATTGGGATGTTGATAGCGAATAATGACTAAAGAATGATATTTTGTAAATGAATTTCTGAATTATAATATGTGTGAATGTTTCTACATGTCTGAATGTTTCTACATGTGTCTGAGTGAAAATAAATGAAACTGTTGGTTGCTATATGAATGTTTCTACATGTGTGAATGTGAAAATGAATGGAACTACAGATTGCTACATGAATGTTTCTACATGTGTGAAAATCGAATGGAACTATAGGTTGCTAAATGTGTGAACATTTATGTTGTTAATTTTGCAAGTTTGTGGCCTGTTGTTGGCTGATATCAATGGATGTCATAAAACCTCATCCTGCGACTAGCCACAGCAGATCTACAGATTGACAGAAAAAAAAACATAAAATAGGCGTCGTTTATGTATAAAACCGAAGACAAATGGTTACAGTGTTAGTTGACCTACTAGTAACTAACGTCGATTTCCCTAATGAGGCCAGACACCATGGCTGTGCTGGCCAGCATGGTCATGGCAGCGTGCCAGACACCACGGTCGTGCTGGCCAGCACGGCCGTGGCAGTGGACCAGACACCCCGGCCGTGCTGACCAGCACAGCCGTGGCAGTGGGTGAGATGGCATCAGTTATCACTAATAAACCGATGTCGATAGTGCCCCAGATGCCGCCCTTTCTGTGGCACGAAGGTATATGGCGTCGGTTTCAAAGCTAATAACCGACGTCTATACCCCCCTGCTGGTGCGTTTTCAATGGTGCGCGAAGGGTTGTGGCATCGGTTTGAGAACTGACGCGTAACAGTTGGGCTTTTAGCGGCACCCACATAGGTGTCACTTAAAAACCGACACTAAAGGTCTTAAATAACTGACACTAAAGGCCGGTTATGTACTAGTGTAGCTCATAAGGTATAACCTCAAACAAACTTCCTTTGGCTCCTACAACTAGAATTCAGCCATGGTAGAGCCTCTGACATTCAGCTCACCTTCACAGAGAGGATACGAACAGCAAAAGACCACCTACAACAAACCTGGGAATGCCTACTATCGGTAACACCATTTTTACTAGATTAGGGACTCCAATTGGAAACTTGGTTATAAACACTAGACACTGATTAGTAGAAAGATCTTGAGAATTCAATCCTAGGGATCGTCTCTCCTTCAGCACCTCTATGCTTTTTTTCTTTTTCTTCTTTGATCTGGCTCCCTTGTTCACCTTGACATGATCCAGCATCTCTGGATCCATATCACACGAGCTAACTGAAGCGACTTCAACAGAGTTCCAAACAAATCTCTGTTGGTACTCCAAGGTCAATCTAGTATCCACCACCAACTATTTCATAACCTGATGTGTGACACTTAACTTGGAGAGGATAAGCTCCCAATCCAAATTAAGGGGTTCATTCCCTTCTTCAGGTGAGTTGCAGCGCATCTTAGGTTCTGGTTGTACACCACAATCACCTTCCTTACTAGTTGCCCCTATGGAAGTTCCTATAGTTCGTGTGCCTTGATTTTGGATATCATTAACATAATGTCGAACACTTTGTCTGCTACTCATCTTCCCAGCTCTGAGTTGCATTTGGCAGGGCATTGGCTTACCCTTAGCACTCAAAGGGCAAGATGGGAGCCGATGGCCAAAGTGATTGAATCCAGTGCAAAGCTTTGGCTTTGCCACATATCCAACCTTCAAGGCTTTAGGAACGCCGTCAAACATGATTGTCACCTCCCTTGGAAATGTGAAGCTGGATTCAAGCTCCATGAAAACTAATGCGTTGATGGAGCTTCCACTTATGTGGAATTGGGTGCACCACTAAAAATCCTAAAGATAGTAAGTCTTTAGGTTTAGCCTTTCTTATACTAGATCGAGAACTCCACCCACGTATGCTAAGATATGTGGAAGTCTTATCGTAGTATAGTTAAGGGTCGAATCCACGGAACAACGGTCTTGTTGGGAACAACAAGATGAAAAACGTTAGAATTTCTCTTAAACTCTTAATAGTTGATATTTAAATCTAAAGGTTGGTTTGGTTGTTTTTAGACTAAGAGCAAGTAAAGTAAAGCAAACAAGTAAATCTAAGGATGTTAAACAATGATAAGGAACCACTAGGGTGTGATCGGTTTTCACCGCCACTACACATGGATCAAAACATGCAACATAGAACATAACCTGCAATAAGAGTTAGAATAGTTAGTATCTTTGTAGACTTAGTTTCCTTCCGGAGAACTAACTACGAGAAGTGTGGGAATGTTGCAAAGTCAGTCATCCCCGAATGAATGGTCAAATACTTTGCATCATTCCCTTCGCAAAGTGTGTTCCTCGACTTATCAAGGTTGTATTTTTCATACGTCAACTGATTCCATTTCATAGTATGAAAGTACAACGATGGTAAGTGAGTTTACTCCACTTCTTGAAAAACACTCCTAGATACCGAAACAGATGCATGGTGGATACATGCATCAAGAACCAACATTCAAACGAGTTTCGAAACTAATAGTACAACATAGACATTTCATACTAAAAGATAAAAGATAACACAAGTTGGTGATCAAACAACAAGTATTCGTTAAACGATTGATGTTGAACTGTTACTGAATCATATCTATATTGAAACTATGGATTACATTACATGAAATGAAAGCATGGGTAGCGGGGCTACTCCCCGCACCCTAGTGAAAGAGACTACTCTCTCATAGCTAGGACAAAGAAGGAGGCGAGAAGAGAGAGAGAGAACGTCATCCCCACAAAGGAGAGAGGAAAGTCAACCCCTTAGAGAGAGAGAGATTGACGATCTTCAGTCTTCACAGGTTGCTTGATGATGAGATCTCCTCTTCCCACCTTCTTTGGCGAAGAGAGAGAAAGCAACTTCAAGATGGAATGTGGATCTCAGACCGGCAGCCTTCGGGCGGAGGATGGAAGTTGGAATAGCTCTGGAATGATGGAGGCAGCCTCTGGGCGTCTGAAAACTTGATACCTTGAGAGGACCCCCTGGGTCTTATTTATAGGCCTTAAGTGAAGTCCAAACGGTTTGGACAATTTTGGATCCAAACAGTTTTAAAGACCGTTTGGATTCTGAAACTGTTTGGACTCTGAAACCGTTTGGACCCCGAGACCGTTTGGACCCTGAGACCATTTGGACCCATGCAGTCTTAGGACCGATTGGCTCATGCGATATGGGGACCGTTTGGCTTCATGCGGTCTGGGGACCATTTGGCTTCATGTGGTCTTGGGATCGATTGGCTTCATGCGGTCTTGGGACCGTGTGAGTCCACGCAGTCTGGGGACCGTGTGAGTCCACACGATCTGGGGACCGTTTGGCTTCATGCAGTCTTGGGACCGTGTGAGTCCATGCAATATGGGGACCGATTGAGTCTTTTATGATTTTTTTTGTGTTTTTTCTGTAAGTAAAAAGGGTAAAAATTAATCTAACAATATATTTTCCATAAGAGAGGATAGTTAGGGATTCTATCTAATTTGTCCGAAAAAGAGTGTGGAAAATTGAAGAAAATAGCTAAGAGAATATCACAAAATTGGAGGTTATCACCCCCCCAACTTAGAGTCTATCTTGTCCTCAAGCTAGATAGTGTTGAGGCATGTAATGGAGAGGCGGTTTTATTTAGTTAAAACTTCCATATTCTTGCTTCACTTATAAACCCGAGATCTCCTAAGGTCATATCAGGTCTTATTGCTTGCCTTGACTCGTTCGGGTATTGAGAGTTGCTTGGGTCTTAGGTTTCTTCTGTATCTCGTAGCCTGCATTGGGACCACTTTTTATTCTGTGCATGTTGTTGACTCTAATCAGCTTTATACCTCTCTGGAAAATCTACTGGAAGCTAGAGTGGGTATGAGGGTTGGCTAAAGGCTTTGTGTGTAACTCCCCCTTCAAGTGGGGGAGGGGTTGTCTATGCTTTTAGGAGTTCACTACCGGGCACAACACATCTGCCTTTATGAGGGCAGCTAAATGTACCGGTCAGGTGAGTCCCTTATAAGACTTTCATATATTAAGATACCTTAGGGTTCCACTACCGGATACGACACATCTGCCTTCATGAGGGCAGCTGAATATACCGGCCGGGTGAGACCTTCATTGGTTCTTTATATAGATCCTTATTTATGGCACAACTCTCATAGTTTTATTCAACTCTCTGGCTTTTATTCATAGACTCACATGCTTAGGATTTGGGATTTTTCGGGAAATTTATTTGGGCGGCCAAGCCTCTTTTATTTGAAGAGGGGAAAGCTGTTCTTAGAGTTTTTCAACATGCACTTATTTGGTTTCTTTTTAATGGTCCACTTGCGAGACTTCTTGATTTGGAAATCGCCTGATGTCCCTCTCATCCTTGAGAGTTTGGCTTATTTCGACCTTGATATTGACCTGTGGAGAGTCAGATGTAGAAGTGAAACAAAAACATGAAAGTCAAGAGTGAAGAGAGATTATTAAGTCACCATTATATGTCCAAGTGCTATTCTAGTTATTATTCTTGAAGAGTGGCTTGATTCTAGAGTTAGCAGGGGTGACTTTATTCCAAATATTTCTTATTGGGTGAATTATTTAAAACAAAAACTAAATGTGTAAGGGAAACTAAGAAAATTTTGTACAAAATTGAAAGAGAAGATGGAGATATAGAAATGATACCTCGCCCTTGTCTAATGTACTCCCCCTAACTTATCATTCACTCTGTACGCAGAGTGTCAAAGTGATAGGTTGAGAAGTACACAGACAAGGGCGTCAGGATTCTGTTAATCCTGAGTTTGCCCCTAGTGTTCTGAGTAGATTAGCTGCAAACTTTCCGCGTAGGGTGTGGTAATCCACACCTTTCATATCCTCTACTGGTCTTTGAAGTGCCATGGTGGTGTACATCCAGTAGAGGATGTGGAAGTCGCAGTCGTTGGATTCCCGAATTTGTTGGGGTCATTTGTGGTTGAAGGATGGGCGATGAAAGTGTTCTTTTCCGTAAGCCCTTGTGTGCTGACTTAGAAGATTGATTAGTCTGTCTGCGCATTCCTTCGCCACCACCTCTATGGGCGTCTTTCGTGTCACTACATAACTCTTTTGTCGGGGATTGAATTGGCTGTCAGAACTGTTATAGATAGTAGTGGTTCCTTCGGGTAGGTTTGTTGCCAGAAGCATCCAGTCCTCATGATAAAGGAAGGGGAGCATGATAAACTTCAGTGTTGTATGTTGTAGGAAGGAAATTAGTGCTTCAGTTGTTATGAAGTTCTTTAGTTGTAAGAGATCATCCTTCATATATGCAGATGCCATATAGGTTGTAGGGTGATTCTGTCAGATAAGAAATTTATAGGCAGCCATCAAGCTCACAGATATAGACCCTTAAACTATACAGTTTCTCATAATGCGTCTGCCATGACCAAAATGTCACTGAACATGAAAACGAGGTCATCTTTCTCGGCGTGAAGCCTTGACATGATGAGCCGAAGTTCATTCTCGGAGAGACTTTTGCAAGCACTGAGGTCGAAATCTGGGAAAGTGGGTTCTATGGCAGATAGGGGCACCATTTGTGTTGGAGATCTCCTAATGGTTGCCCCTAACAAAAGATATGTTTCCCCTTTATCTTGTGCCAGATCAAATTGGGAAGGGTCCCATTTTATTTGCTCGGGAACTATGGCTGGCTGTTTGTTTTTCTCCAATTCTTTTAAGGTTTGTCTAAAAGGTCGCCGTTGCGGACGTTGGATTGCTGAAAAGAAATAACAGGGGACGTCATCTGGTGCCATTGTCGGGTCCTTGAAGAACCTTCTATCACAAATAAGCTCCATGGCGTAACGCCCTCACTAGGAGTGAAAATCTTCAGCGATCAACTCCGTAAAGGGGATTTCTTGGTTTAGCGCTTGAATGTGACAGATAGTGCAAAAAGAGCAATCCCCAGATCCCTTAGTTGTTTGGACTTGCGGGTTTATTATTTGGAACCATGGTTGGCTCCAGTCTTGACGTAGGGACGGGCGTGCAGCCCAAATTAGCTTGAGAAGCCAGAAAGGTATACATCTTGCCTCTCCTGCTTCTTCTCCAACAAAATTTATTGTTCCGGCTGGTAGCTCAGTGGCACAAAAATTGTACACCTTGGCGTCCCGAGCCTCGGTGTCTACAATCATAAACAACTAGTGATCGGAAACTTGAAATGGTACGGTAAGATATCGTGCCCTCCGCGCTAAACCAGCACGCAACCACTCGATTGACTTTGCTCGTATATCTTTGTATAACAAGCCGATAGATAGAGAAGGTGAGGCGTTGAATACTGGCTACTGCCTCTTAGAGCTTTTGTAAACTTCTATGCAGTTGGCGAGTAGGACACAGAAGATTGCCATTGACACCGTTGACCGTGGTCGCAGGATGTTACGGAAATCTTCGCGTGTCAACTTGTGCTTAGTCTTTGTATTGTGGTAGATGATGTCTCCTCCCTCTTTAGCATCGTCGACAATAGTGTTCAGGATAAAGATGTCCTGAGCATCTAGTGTTGAGATGACCGCCATATCTAAATCATGCATCTTATGCGGTGGAGGTGGTGGCGGGGGAAGCTCCTGCGGAGGGGGTGAAGAAGGTTATTCCAAATCTGCTATATAGCCTTGCAGATCTTCATGTAAATCGGAAGCAGAATTGAGTTCTTCATCTCTATCTAAACGTACTCATTCTGATTCTTCCAGTTTTGGGGGAAAGGGCACTGATTGGTCAGGTGCAGAAAAAGGGTGAGTGGCTGTTGCTGGTGGGCTTGTGCTGGTTCCTAAAATACATTGGTGGAACTCAGCAAAGGTCGCATCTTTCACAGATTCCCCTATAGATCCCAAGGCAGAGTAATCGAGGAATTGGTCCCCATATGATATATTTATATTTTCATTGTGGGTGGTGGACTTGGGATGATGGCCATCTTCTTGGTGGTCTTTGTGATATCCTTTCTGAGAAGGTTCTACTCCTTGGCTTGGGCCCTCCCCAGCGTTGTCTGGGGCATCAGAGTTGTCATCTGAGGAGGTGGTATCATTGTTACAATCTGCGGAGGAATCGGAGTCATCTTTGTCTTCATCATCGCCTTCTTTGTCAGCTGCTGCTTTGTGTGTGAGTTTCTTGTGTGCTGTCTTTTTACACTGCCGATGGATGGTTTGTAACTCGTCAAATGCCACTTGCACATGCTCGTGTGTTCGAGCAGTGCGTCGTGTGTTTCCTTGAGATCTTTGTATCGGTCCTCAGTAGAGAGGATTCACACTGTAAGATCTGTTACTGTAGCTCGTAATTGTTGGATTTCATTATTCGTCGACTCCTCTTGGCGATTGTTGAATTGTATGAGAGTGTTGCTGATGTTATCCAAGTGTGTGCTAAGAGCTGTTTGGTGCTGCTTGAGCTCACGGAGAGTCTCAGGCAGAGGTTGAGTCTGCGTAGAGATCTCATCTACTTGCTTGGCCATTGCTTCTTGCTAGCGTTTTACCCCAAGGATCAGCTCGGGCAAGCTGTTGAAGTGGCTGTTGACGTGATCAACTTGCCTGGCCATTACATCTTGTCGTTGCTGAAAACCTTGGAGGATGCTTGGCAAGGCGCGGTTCTGTTCGTTGATCTTGGCTACCTACTGAGATAGTCCATGCACACAAGAAAAAATGGAGTTCATAATTTTAGAAGGGTCGGTGAGGAGGTTTCGGATGGTGTCGAATTGATGTCTGAATTCCTTACCGACATTAGTGAAAGGGACCCCAATTATGGAAGGGTGGGATGGTTGGGGTCTAGATGGAAAGGGTGTAGTGTCCTGCGGAAGAGACACTGTTGATGGTTTGGAGAACTATGTGGTGACTATAGATGGTGTCACCAGTGGTGGTGGGGTGGTGGTGGATGGGAAAGGTGGTGATGTTGCTGGTGAAAAAGGTGGGATTGATAGTGGTGGGGAAAAGACTGCGGAGATGAATGCGAAGGTGGTGAATTCGGGCATAGTGGTAGAGAAGGGGATGCCCGAGGAGAAAATGGGTGAAGTGGAGGATGTAGGTGGTGGTGTAGTTGTGGAAAAAGATGGAAGAGTGGTGGATTGTGGAAAGGTGGAGGGTGGTGAAGTGGTGGTGGTAAGCTCAGCAGTTAGACTCATAATGAAGGAGTCTAGAGATGAGGTGGTGATTTATTCTTCGGGGAGGGTGGGTTCTGGCTCTGGATGTGGTTTTGATGTTGGTGTCCCCGACAGCTGTTGTTGCTGTGAAAGCGTTTTGGAAGGTCGTTTCACTAGAACTTTTGTTATACGATCTGCTGGGGATGTGATACTGAGCTTGGTCTGCCCCGCCTGGGCTGTCTTAGCTTGTGCTTTGACCGGAGCTAGGAGTTTGGTAATCTCTTCATCAGTAAAGAGAAGTTTGTCTTTGTCTTAGTCCGCTAGCTCCGGAAGCGGTAATAGGGTCCTGGAAGATTTGACAGTTGGCCAGAAGATGTAATGTAATTTGGCATCCTTTTCTTTGATAATGTAGGAATTCTTCAAGGTCTGTTCATTGGTAAGGATGTCTCCCTTGATCTTCATGCAGTGCGGAAGTAATCTGTCCATCCTGAGATATTTGATTATCGAAGTTATTTGCCCACCCATGCAAATTTCTTTCCCTATGGCATAGGCGGAGAATTTTGTATCAAGTGTCGGCCAATATTGACCGGTTTTCCATTTAGAATTGACCATAGGAGAAAAAGTTCAGCGGTGATGACATTTCCACTCTCCATTCTGGGGAAGAGCGCACCAGTGAGGATCTTGTGAAGTTTACGCATGAACCTAGAATGGATATTGGAGGCTTTGCATGTCTTTGCCTCATAAGCTGGGAACCCTATTAATGTTTTCCAGAAGGTGTGTCTATTGAATTTTGAATTTTCCGTTCCTGTAGCTTTGGCCATCTTGAGATGCTCCGGGTTGTCGATGAAGATTTCATTCAGAATATGTTCTATTATGGTGATGTTGTTGCCAAAAAGTTTGGTGACCAGCCTGCGGTCACCTCCGTCCCTTGCTCTGTGTGCAATCTCCACCGTTTCTCTGGTGAGATGGGTAAAGAATTCTATGGTGGGTTCGATATATGATATTTCAGGGACGAAATAGAGTCTGGAGAGGTTAGCGTTGTCTAAGATGGTGAGGATTCTATCATAGATCCCCATCTTGAGTAGTACGCTGGAGTAGACGTACTTTGTTGGTTTTAGCGTTTTGTCGATGGATGGGAGGGTGTGGATGTAAAGGTTTTCTGGTGGTGGTGCGGTGGTGGTGAGCATTGGGAAGACGGGGGTGATAGTGGGGGTGGCAGTGGTGGTTGATGGGATATGGCCTGCTAGGGTTTGTTCCCTAGCAGTGGCAGGGTGGACCTATTTTCTTGCTCGCTTTGTTGGGGGTTGTTTTGTTGCAGCTTCTTGGACTTTTCACTTCCCCTTAGATTTTTTATCTGGGGATTGTTCCTCAGAGCGTGGATCGTATTCAGAGCCTTCATCATCACTGGAAGAAATTTCTTCCACCTCTTCTGCAGGCTCCTCAGCTAGGCAGCTGTTGAGGCGATCAATTTCACACAAGATCATTATGATGTTGACCTTTGGTGGGGCCTTTCCAGTCTTGTTGAAGTTGTCTACGATCTGTTGGAGTTTGGCTCGGTCTTCCATCAATTGCTCCTTTGTCCAAAATGGAGCGTCGATTGTTCCTGTGGGTTGCTTTGCTGATGAAGCCATTTCTAAAAATAGGAAGTTATGTATTAGAATAACAAGTTTTAAAAGAAGAAGAAAATTTTGATATGTGTTTTATGTTTTCTAAATTTAAGTTTTAGGGGCTAAACTTACGAGATTGTGAAAGGCCAAACGGTTTTAAGACCGTTTGGCCCCAAACGGTTTGGAGACCGTTTGGCCCCAAACGGTTTGGAGACTGTTTGGTTCCAAATGGTTTGGAGACCGTTTGCTCCCAAACGGTTTGGAGACTGTTTGGAAGGTAAAACGTCGGGGAGCGGCCGGCGATAGCAGAAGCGACGGCGATGATGAAGAATGGAGATGGCTATGAACGGGGAGCCGCGGCCACGCCAAAGATGTCTACGATGTTAAAGACGATGGTGGAGGCGAAAAAGATGATGGTGTGATAAAATGGGAAACCACGGCGGCATTGCAGGCGTCGGAGATGTCGGCTCATCTACCTTGCAACTGTGGATGGGGGAGACGACGATGAAAGTGCCAGAAACGGGAGTGAAACTACCGTGAGGACACATAGAACTGGGAAGGGTGGTCGGCAAAGAGAACGGGCCGTGCAAGGTGCGTGGGAACGGGAGTAGAGGAGGAACAGGAAGAGTCGTTCGCGCGAGGGTTTAAGAAAGGTCTGGAGTCGAAAGAAAGAAGAAGGAGGGGGGCTTATATTTATAGGATTCGGGGGGTTGACCTTGTAAAACCCTTAGGTCAAACGGTTTAGCGAATGTTTGGACTCCAAACGGTTTCAAGACCGTTTGGCTCCAAATGGTTGCAGGACCGTTTGGCTCCAAACCATTTCAGGACTGTTTGGGAGAGTTAAGGTTATTTTGATTTTTATATTTTTATATTTGTTTTGGTTATATAAATTTTTATATTTTCAGAAGTAAATCCTAAGGTACTTAACAGAACATAATATAAAAGAAGAAGCTCAGATCTTTGGTTGCCTCCCAAGTAGCGCCTGGGTTTAACATTGCTGGCTCGACGAGGGTTGGAAGTTGTTATGATGATGTTGTGGCTTCTCTGATCTCAATAGTCTGTCTCGACATTTTATCTGCTGGAGTGTAGTATTTTTTTAATCGATGGCCATTGACCGTCCTTTCTCCTCCATTGTCTTCGACAATTATGATAGCTCCAGTCGGGTATATATGTTTGATGATGAAGGGCCCAGACCATTTTGTGCATAGTTTTCTGGGGAACAGTTTGAGCTTGGAGTTGAAAAGGAGTACTTTGTCACCAGTGGCGATGTCTTTCCTTTTTAGATGACCGTCGTGCAACATTTTGGTTTGTTCTTTATAGATCCTGGCACTTTGATAAGCGGTCATTCTGAGCTCCTCTAGCTCTTGTAATTGGAGTTGTCTATTTTCCCCGGCACTTTTGAAATCAAAATTCAGTTGTTTAATGGCCCACCAAGCCCTATGTTCCAGTTCTACTGGAAGATGACATTACTTCCCGTATACCAAACAGAACGAGGTTGTCCCGATTGGTGTTTTATAAGCTATTCGGTAAGCCCAAAGGGCGTCGGGAAGCTTGGTGGACCTGTTAGTGCGATGTCTATTGACTGTTTTTTCTAGTATATCCTTTAGTTGTCTGTTTGAAACCTCAACCTGACCACTGGTCTGTGGATGGTAAGGCGTGGCAACTTTATGATTAACTCCATATTTCTTTAAAAGGGCTTCAAAGCTTTGTTCCAGAAAATGGGTCCCGCCATCGGATATGACAGTTCGGGGGACTCCAAATCTGGGAAAGATGATATCTTTAAACACTTTAATGACTGGTTTGGAATCGCTGGACACTGTGGGTATAACTTCGACCCATTTCGAGACATAGTCTACTGCAACTAGAATGTAGAAGAAGCCATATGAAGAAGGAAAGGGGCCCATGTAATCTATCCCCCACATGTTGAAATGTTCAATCTCATGCCACATGGTGAGTGGCAATTCATTCCTTTTAGATATGCTGCTAGAAAATTGACATTTGTTGCAAGATTTGACGAAATCATAGGAATCTTTTGCTATGGTTGGCCAAAAGAAACCTGATTGCAAAACCTTCATAGCAGTTTTCTTCACACTCATGTGCCCCCCAGTGGGGCTGGAATGGCAATGTTCTAGAATGGGGGTAATCTCTTCTTCAGGTAAGCAGCTACGGAAAAGTACGTCTGCGCAAAGGCGGAAAAGGTAGGGTTCATCCCAATAGAATTTCTTTGCATCGTGGAGGAATTTCCTTTTGTCATGATGGGAAGAGGAAGGATGAATGATTCCTGTAGCCAGATAATTAACAATTTCGACATACCAGGGAAATCCAGTGGTAATCTTCATTAGTTGGTCATCTGGAAGAGAGTCTCAGATAGGGACTTTATCTTCATCTTCGACTTCGATACGACTGAGATGGTCGGCTACAACATTTTCCAGTCCGCTTTTGTCTTTGATTTCCAAATCAAATTCTTGAAGCATCAACACCCAGCGGATAAGTCTGGGTTTTGCATCTTGCTTCTGAATTAGGTATCGTATGGCGGAATGGTCAGTCTAGACGATGACCTTGGATCCAATCAAGTAAGAGCGGAATTTCTCGAACACGTAGATGATAGCTAAGAACTCTTTCTTTGTAGTAGTGTAGTTCTTCTGTGCTTCATCGAGCATTTTAGATGCGTAGTAGATTACATACGGTTTCTTGTCGATTCTCTATCCTAATACGGCCCCTATGGCGTAATCGCTGGTGTCACACATGATTTCAAAAGGTTGTGACCAATCTGGGGCTCTTAGTATGGGTGCAGAGATTAAACCATTTTTCAGAGTTGAAAAGCTTTGTAGGCATTCTTGATTGAAATTGAACTCGGTGTCTTTGGTAAGAAGTTGGGTCATGGGTTTTGCTATTTTTGAGAAATCTTTAATAAATCTTGTGTAGAACCCAGCATGACCAAGGAAAGCACGAACTCCTTTTATATCTTTTGGTGGCGACAACTTCGAGATAACATCAATTTTTGCCTTATCGACCTCAATTCCTCTGTTACTCACTCTATGCCCGAGGACGACACCTTCAGTTACCATGAAATGGCATTTTTCCCAATTCAGGATGAGGTTTGTTTCCTCGCATCGTTGTAAGACTTGTCCAAGGTTGATTAGACAGTTCTCGAAGGAATCCCCGTAAAGTGAAAAATCATCCATGAATATCTCCATTATAGATTCGGTTAATCCTGCAAAAATGGCAGACATACACCTTTGGAAAGTAGCGGGTGCGTTGCACAGCCCGAATGGCATTCTTCTAAAAGCGAACTTCAAGGCGAACTTTGGGTGCGTTGGACTTCAAGGCGAACCACTTCTTTAAGAATTGGGTTCAGCTTCCTCTGGTGTTCTCGTGATGGCTTAAATTCTTCAACCATTGGTAGTCTATGCATGCATAAGGCTGGATTTATACCCGTCAGGTCAGTTATTTTGTACCCAATGGCTTTCTTGTGCTTCTTCATCTCAACAAGAAGTCTTTCTTCCTGGTTTTCTATCAGGGTGGAACTGATGATAACCGGACATAATTTTTCCTTGTCCAAGAAAACATGTTTAAGTCCCATGGGTAGAGTCTTCATCTCGGGAGCCTTGGGTGTTTCTGTTGCTTCTAAAATGGTGACGGATTTGAGTGCCTCAACGGTGGTTGTCGGTGCTTCTTCAGCTTTCTCTAAATGTTGCAAACATTGTTGAACTAATTCATTTGCAGAAAATTCGACTTCTGGGTTGGTTAGAACATTCTCTAACTCATCAGATGGCTCAAATATTTCTAATTGGGACATTTGATGTATTGCATCTAAGAGAAAGACCTCCTCTTGAATGCTGGGACCTTTCATGCTGTTGAGAACTCGGAATTGAATTGCTTCTTTTCCGAGTCTTAGGATGATCGTGCCAGCTTCAACATCGATAAGTGCCCTGGCTGTGGCAAGGAAAGGTCTGCCAAAAATTATTGGGTATCTCAGATCCTCCTTAATATCCATGATGACAAAATCGCACAGGACATAGGCATCTTTTCCTATCCTGACTGGAATATCTTCGATAATTCCTAGAGGTGCAGTGATTGTGGAATCGGCTAATTGAATTGTCATCGTTGTGGGAAGCAAGTCAGTGAAACCTAATCGTTTACACATCGAATATGGCATAATTGATATGCTAGCCCCTAAGTCAGCTAATCCCTTTTTGCTCGAGGCATTTCCAATGCAACATTGAATCCCGAAGGAACCTGGGTCCTTCTTTTTCTTTGGCATCTTATTAAGGATGATATCGGAGGTGGTTTGAGCTAGTTTAACGGTCTCTTGCTCTTCGGTAATGTATTTCCTTGATAACAAAGTTTTTAGGTATTTAGCCCAAGCTGGTACTTCGGAGAGAGCATCAAGGAGCGGAATGTCGATATAGAGTTTCTTCATTGCAACCTTAAATCTTTGGAACCTAGTGTCCATTTTAGTCTCTCTCAATCTTCCTGGGTAAGGTATCCTTGGTTTATACTGCAGAATTTCTAGTTCTTTGGAAGCTTGCTCTTCTTCTTCGCCTCTCGCGTTATCTGCAGTCTTCTTAGTTCCTAGGTTTGGGCTTACATTTGACATAAAGACAGGTGTATCATCATCATCATGAGCGATTCTCGTAGATTCGTGAAGGGTGTGCCCAGATCTTGTAGTAACTGCATTCAACTGCTCAGATCTATTCTGGTCATGTCTAGGGTTTGACTCAGGTTGTCCTGCAAAAGTGCATGCTGGAGGCTTTATTTGCGCAGCAATTTGTGCTAGTTGAGCTTCTATTGCCGTTTGTTGAGCTTGTTGATTAGTGAGAATAGTTTGTTGGGACTATAGCATCTACCTTATCAAAGTCATCTCATCTACTAGCCGGGAGGGGGTATTTTTCTGAGCGAGCTGTTGTTGTCCTTGATGTGGTTGTTGCGGAGGCAGTGCTAACTGAGGTTGCTGCAACTGAGGGTGCAGCTGTGGGTGAAGAGGATGATTGTTATACTGATAGTAGTTGCATGGATTTCTAGGGTAGTTGGATCTTGGGAAGTTGTTTCTGGGGTTCCCTTGATTTTGATTAAAGTTGCTTTGGAATCCAGGCAGCAACCTATTGGAGGATCTGCCTTGTGTCTGGTGTTGCAGATTGGTAGTCCCAGCAGGGTTTCCATATTGAAATCCTGGGTGGTTTCTTGGTTGATTAGGATTATAGTAGACTTGTCCAGGAATGGAGTGAATAGAATTAACTTGTTCTGGCATTTGCTCATCAGGTTGTTCAATGATTGGCTCGTACTGCTGTTGTGGTGGGTGCATGTCCATCATCACATTGTAAAGTAGACCGCATGACAAAGTTGGGTGATCAGATGTGTGGCATGCTTCACAGGTCCCTGTGGTAGCTTTAACATGTTGGACTTGAGGGTTTTTCTTCTTATCGAATTCTCCAAGAGAAGTTTCAAGAGCCTGCTGTTTATGAGCTATAGTCTTTAAGGCTTCAGCAATAGCCTTCATTTCCATTGATTCCTCAACCTTGTAAACTTTGAGGACTCCCTTGCCAGATGATCGTCCCCAATTGGATTGATTCTAAGCTCCAAGTGTGACGATTTTCCAGGCATCCTCGTAGTTCTTTCTCATTAAATTTCCTCCAGATGAGGAATCCAGAAATTGCTTGATGTCATCACTCACTCCCCTATAAAAGGTTTCTATTAGTTGATTTTGGGAGATGTCGTGATGGGGACACTTCCTTAGAAGCTCCTTGAACCTTTCCCAAGCTTCTGCGAGTGATTCTCCAGGAAGTTGGGAAAAGTGATTGATCTGCCCCCTAATTTCATAAGTTAGGAGATGTCGTGATGGGGAAAAACTTATCTAGGAATTTTTCTTCCAAGGGTGCCCAGGTGGTGATGATTGGCTCCCTATCAAGCGAATTGTACCAACTCAAAGCTCTTCCAGACAGAGTGAAGTGGAAAAGATGTAGCATTATTGTGTCGAAAGCGACTCCAGCTTGCAGGACAGGTCGGCAAAGTGCCTTGAACCTTTTCAAGTGATCCATGCAGTCATCTCCAGAACCTCTAGAGAATGAGATGCCCTGCATGATCTGAATCCATTGGGTCCAGATCTCAAAGTTGGGTATGTTGATGATTGGTGGCCACACTGGATCATTGTCTTCGTAGTTCTTAGGGACAACATAATCCCTCAATTGCTTGTTTCTTAGCTCTAACTGCGCAGCTTGGTTGGCTGCTTCATTTTCAGCTCGGATGCGGGCATGTTCTTCTGCTCGGATCTCCGCTTGAATCTGAGCATGGGTGTCAGCAATGAGCTGTGCTCTTTGAGCGGCTATGGAAGCATTAACCCTCTCCATTATTAGTGCAGCTTAGCGTTCTGCGGCCATTTGCCCGACTCTTTGGCGATTAAGTCTGATGCGGCGGTGGAAGCTTCTCTCTACCTCAGAGTCGTACTCTGGATCAGGGGAGAATCCGAGGTTATGCGATGATTGCATACACATCTTCTGCCTGAGTAGAGAAAAGAAAACACCTTTTAGATGATGTCAGAGATATGATGAACTTAAGAAGATATGAACTAATGATTAAAAGAAAGTGTAAAACCCTAACCAACTAGAAAGATACTAAGTGAAATTAAAACGTTTCGTTGTCTCCGGCAACGGCGCCTTTGACGGAGCTTCCACTTACGTGGAATTGCGTGCACCACTAAAAATCCTAAAGATAGTAAGTCTTTAGGTTTAGCCTTGCTTATACTAGATCGAGAACGCCACCCATGTATGCTAAGATACGTGGAAGTCTTATCGTAGTATAGTTAAGGGTCGAATCCACGGGACAACGGTCTTGTTGGGAACAACAAGATGAAAAATGTTAGAATTTCTCTTAAGCTCTTAATAGTTGGTATTTAAATCGAAAGCTTGGTTTGGTTGTGTTTAGACTAAGAG
The DNA here is from genome assembly GCA_963693085.1 of Alisma plantago-aquatica. NCBI lineage: Eukaryota > Viridiplantae > Streptophyta > Magnoliopsida > Alismatales > Alismataceae > Alisma > Alisma plantago-aquatica. The sequence goes on along the minus strand of OY856412.1, from coordinate 662,928,043 downwards.
CAAGTAAAGTAAAGCAAACAAGTAAATCTAAGGACGTTAAACAATGATAAGGAACCACTAGGGTGTGATCGGTTTTCACCGCCACTACACATGGATCAAAACATGCAACATAGAACATAACCTGCAATAAGAGTTAGAACAGTTAGTATCTTTGTAGACTTAGTTTCCTTCTGGAGAACTAACTACGAGAAGTGCGGGAATGTTGCAAAGTCATCCATCCCCGAACGAATGGTCAACTACTTTGCATCATTCCCTTCGCAAAGTGTGTTCCTTGACTTATCAAGGTTGTATTTTTCATACGTCAACTGATTCCATTTCATAGTATGAAAGTACAATGATGGTAAGTGAGTTTACTCCACTTCTTGAAAAACACTCCTAGACACCAAAACAGATGCATGGTGGATACATGCATCAAGAACCAACATTCAAACGAGTTTCGAATCTAATAGTACAACATAGACATTTCATACTAAAAGATAAAAGATAACACAAGTTGGTGATCAAACAACAAGTATTCGTTAAACGATTGATGTTGAACTGTTACTGAAGCATATCTATATTGCAAACTATGGATTACATTACATGAAATGAAAGCATGGGTAGCGGGGCTACTCCCCGCACCCTAGTGAAAGAGACTACTCGCTCATAGCTAGGACAAAAAAGGAGGCGAGAAGAGAGAGAGAACGTCATCCCCACAAAGGAGAGAGGAAAGTCAACCTCTTAGAGAGAGAGAGATTGACGATCTTTAGTCTTCACATGTTGCTTGATGATGAGATCTCCTCTTCCCACCTTCTTTGGCGAAGAGAGAGAAAGCAACTTCAAGATGGAACGTGGATCTCAGACTGGAAGCCTTCAGGCGGAGGATGGAAGTTCGAATAGCTCTGGAATGATGGAGGCAGCCTCTGGGCATCTGAAAACTTGATACCTTGAGAGGACCCCTTGGGTCTTATTTATAGGCCTTAAGTGAAGTCCAAAAGGTTTGGACAGTTTTGGATCCAAACGGTTTTGAAGACCGTTTGGATTCTGAAACCGTTTGGACTCTGAAACCATTTGGACCCCGAGACCGTTTGGACCCATGCGGTCTTGGGACCGATTGGCTTCATGCGGTCTGGGGACCGTTTGGCTTCATGCGGTCTGGGGATCGATTGTCTTCATCCGGTCTTGGGACCGTGTGAGTCCACGCGGTCTGGGGACCGTGTGAGTCCACGCTATTTGGGGACCATTTGGCTTCATGTGGTCTTGGGACCGTGTGAGTCCAAGCGGTCTGGGGACCGGTTGAGTCTTTTATGACTTTTTTGTGTCTTTTTCTGTAAGTAAAAAGGGGAAAAATTAATCTAACAATATATTTTCCATAAGAGAGGATAGTTAGGGATTCTATCTAATTTTTTCGAAAAAGAGTGTGGAAAACTGAAGAAAATAGCTAAGATAATATCACAAAATTGGAAGTTATCATGCGTCCTTCAGGAAATTAACTGACACGCATGCGTCCTCAACATCTAGGAGTCTACCGAATAGGCTTTCCATGCCCATAATTCTTCTCGAGGTCCAATGAAAACTGGGGTTCTCAAGGACAGCCTAGACTGGAAGCTTGGAGAAGGATAAAGGGGCAAGAGGGAAACTGGGTTCCCATTCTTGAGTGATGATGAGAGCACCGTCCATCATCCAAGGTGCCTCCTCTCGGATCCTTTCCCTTTCCATGGCCGTAGGAAGCTTAACGAAGAAGCCCTCTATTTCTTCCATTGTGATCTCGAAGTCACCTCTTGTCCGCCACTGACGCCAAATCCTGCTGAGAAGCTGACTTCGATAGGGCTTCCTCCATGTGAATTGAATGGAGATATACTCTTTCCAGGATGGAACATCCTTGTCTTCACTCAAAATTGAGAAGCATTTGTTTCCATTTCGGATCTTGGGCTCAATGAACTCCACAATAGATACCTCTCCACACTTCCTGCCCAATCTACTGGCCGCAAGCCAGTCGACCACGCCGCTCGGTGTAGATAAGGTATGATCTCCTTATGGGGTCTGCGGTACTGAGGAGGACGAGGCCGAAGGATTTGTCGGGGTCAAATTTTCCTATGATGAGCGATCTTTCGGGGACGAGGGGTTCCTTTTCTCTCCGGTAGCCCCACTTGAGCTCCCTGGATCAATATCGATTCATGTGGGGAAGGCCTTACCGTTGATGAATCATCACTATCTCTAGGGTTTCTCCCCCTCCCTCGCCCTCTCCCTCCCTGGCCTCTTCTGTCACCCGGTTCCATCTCCTAAATTTCTAATGTTAAAACTATATTTGATATTCATACCTTGCAAAACATGTTATACTTATAAGGTGATATAGATAAGTTTTCAAAACCAGACTCATGATTCAAGATTATGGTATAGGTAATTATTTGGTGGGTTTAAATGGTCTAAATAGTTAAGAAGAAAATCATTATTATTTCTAATTTGAAAAAAGTGATACAAATATTTGATGAACTCTACAATTGTATGGAGATAAAGTGTCTATATATAATTAGGGTTTGAAATATTAAATATGAAGATGAAACTAGAAAGATACTAATTCCACCAAATTTTAGTTAATGGTTCTTATTGATACTTAATACTAAAATTTAATTAATAAAGGGTATGAATATTAATTCAAGTGTCTAGATATGAAACATGGATTTTTTGTGGATTAGGTCAGAAATAATTAATAAAAAAATTTTGAATGTGTATTTTAACCAATAATAGTCATCCTAACATGTTATGGCTAACTTTTATCTACCATGAGTTGAATAATGAGTATGAGTCTATGGAAATTTATTTGATTCTGTATTAGAGATGAGTAAAATACTCCAAATATTTTCTTGAACCACTTGGTCCAAGAATACATGTACACTTATATAGGAAACACTTAAGTGATATGTTGCATTATTTATGATCACAATAATAGCGATCATGTACATGATTTGTGATTTCCCCTAATTCAATTAGGTGTTGAATTCTCAATAATGAATAATTGAACATAATTGAAGTTTTTTCTAGCATCTGTGAAGTGTCAAGATGATAAAAATCTCCTTTTGATTCCAGCTTAATTATGTACACTAATTTCACCCTTTGATATGTTTCTTAATCTTCTTTTGACATATTCTTGTTTTAATGTATATATAGTTTCTACTACATGGAGTTTGATATTTTTATTTAGATTTTCTTATTTAACTTACAATATGACATATATTGCTTTAAAATAATCTATTATAAAAAATATTTCTTCATCAAGGTAGTACTAGTAGACATGTTTGTGTTATACTGTAAAGCCCGATTATGATATGTTTATTGACGTTTGTGCCTCGTACAATGTGATGTCCCAACACCACATGGTCGATATTACTCAAAATAAATCTTAGTTTACAACCAACAATCATTATCAACACAAAATCATATTATTGCTACATCGATACAGAAATCTCAAAGAGCAATCAACAAAAGATACAACAACAAAGATCTTGTACTTTATATAATATTTCCACAAGTAAATGTACATTTTCACAATTTATAGTGACCTTTGTGATGACTAACACAATAGAGATTAATTACAAAACAAAAACAAATGTCTTACAATTTGTATAATAGGTGCTACATATATAAGGAAGCATGCCAAAATCTCAAGCAAACTATATGACTATTTTGAAAAAGTTCCCAACCCAAACTTGAGTATTGGTTAGCTCACTACGCCTAACATAGACAAACAAATGTCACCTATCTACATGTGATGTTAGGTAGAGAACAACACCAGGTGACATGCACACACCACCTACCTTTGTGATTGGAATACAATATTAGGATAGTGCTCACCACAGATTCTTGGGAAGCTCGACTAGTCATCTAAAAAGATGTGGAAAATTGTGAGGTTAGACTGAAATCCCCACAATATGATGTAACAACTAAAACATTTATTACTTAGAGTAGGGTTATGAATAATTTAAACAAGGCAGTAAGTGTTTAAATTGATAAACAAGTAGTGTAATATTAAAACATACCCTCACCATAATCACACATGTGTTGTCATCAATACCTGAGTAGGATATAAAACACATATATTTACTGAAATTAAAAAACAAAACATCATTAGAACATACATTTTTCTTTCCAGATAAACCTAAAAAAATATGCTACCTGATTGGATTACACCTTTTATTGTGCCCTAGACAGTTTGGGTCATACTACCAAACCACTAGCTAAATGCTATGGAGCCATATAGCAATTTGTCTAATAGCTAAGGATATTTAGATTCTTTTAGACCTCTTCATGTAACCTTCGGTCAAAGTGAGGTAAAAAAATATAGAAGGATCACAGGCTATGTCTATCATGGAAATTTCTCAAAGGCGGATCCACATATCATAGTTCTATTCCAGGGTCACAGTCACAAGTGATGGAATAGTCCCACACCGTTGAGCTATGTGGTGGTCTTTGGGATTACATGGTGTTTAGTCCCTTCAATCCTTCCCAATTGGTTTTGAATTGAACCCACACATTCTAAATATTGAAATAGTCCCTCACCGCTGAGTTATGTTGTGGTCTTTGGGCCTATAAGGTGTGTGGTCCCTTCATTCCTTGCCAATTGGTTTTGAGTTGAACCCACACATTCTAACATGGTATCAGAGATGACCTCAAACAAGTTGGAGGATTACACCCTACTTGTTGTCACTCATAAAATGTGATTTTACTTGAGGGGGGATGTTGGAATAGTCCCACATGATGAGCTTTAGGATGGTCTTTGGGCTTATAAAATGTGTGGTCCCTTTACTAGTTGCCAATTAGTGAGTGGAACCCACACATTCTAACTAGGTATCAGAGCTGACCTAAGACAAGTTTCAGGATTACTCCCTACATGTTGTTAGTCATAAAATGTGGATATAGTTGAGCGGGATGTTGGAATAATCCCGCACCGCTAAGATTTATGGTGGTCTTTGGGCTTATAAGGTGTGTGGTACCTTCCCTCCTTGCCAATTGGTTTTGAATTGAACCCACACATTCTAACAACAACACCAACATAGTAAGGATCAGAACCATTATATATAACATATCCAGTAGTGCATATCTTAGGAAAATCTATTATGATTGCATTCCAAATAGGAACTTAATGACCTTAGGGTCAACCCAATCATTCATAAATTCACTAATATATGGATCCAAGATTCTTTTGTAGGTCACATATTGTCCTAAGATCAAACCATTTCACTATTTTCTCCAAAAACCCAGGGAGATATGTATATAGACTTAGGTCTCTAGAAAATTAAGGTTTCACTTTATTAATTTGATTTGTTACTCTTTTGTGACTACATCAATCAAGTTGCACATAGGCAACAATGCAAATATTACAAAAATAATTAAGACATCACAACTTTAGAAGATATAGAACATATAATTATAAATTTTAACTTCTAAACCATGAGCACAAAAATATGCCTAGGAAACATCAAATATCTTCATTATGAATAGGTACCTCAATGTCTTATATGAAGTAGAGACCATAACAATGTTGAATACTCTCAAGGATGTTATACCATGTACATATATCCCATTCCTACATAATAGTTAAAATTTCACATAATATAGGGAGCATATGAATGAGAAAAAGTTGGGATAATATGTAGTTCAACCTTTATAACATACTATATAATTAACACATAAAAGTAACACCTTTATATTTGTTTCTCATTATATAATGAATCTGTGTGTAAGCATGAAAGCTATCACACATCTAGCATCAAGAAGTTAGTAGTGAAGTATAGATTACACATGCAAGTTCTTATTTTATATACACGATTCCACGATTTCCATATTGGAGATGATAACAAGAAGATAAGTATTCTCATGTAAAAGTTAGGTACTAAATGCATCAACGTTATATCACTCACCTTACAAACAGTGGAAATGGTTCCACTAGAAGAAGACATTGGGCAAACCTCAATTTTTACCCTTAATTCTCAAAGATAATCCTACATCAAGAAAGTTGTACCCCTTCTAACAATCCTAGATTTTCTCCTCTAAAATCTTGTCACATCACTAGATTCATGATCTAATAGAATCTAGGGAAAGGAAGAACGGGAAAACATGTCATAAGTGTATTGTAGACAAAATACAAAAATAGGAACCATCACAAAAATGACTCAAGGTGCAATAAGATAATGGATTGCCAAGATCATGATGGAAAGGAACATCACATGAATCACAACCTAGAAGATGTAATGATGGGATTCAATCCTCACAAAAGATGAGAATTTGACCTATATAGAAACATCTAAGAAATTAAATGAAAGCAAAAACTTCATCGATTGGTGTCCACCGAACACTACAACTGATGGCATATCATCACTACAAAATATCTTCAAGAATAATTCATCCAACTGAGGCAAGGGAGGGGGAGTTTTGAGGGGTGTATAGATCTCTAGAGGAGGAGAAATATGGTCAAAGTTGTAGGGCCTTCAGTTTTCTCACCCTTGGTGCCATCAACCAACACCTTCATTAAAGGACATATCTGATCTCCCATCTATAGGTGGTAATAGAAGTTCTATGGTCGAGAGAAGGGTAAGTAATCATTGGTTTTCAAATGCCTAGAATCCATCATTTGGTATCATTGGACTAAATCATTGGTCAAAACATACTGAAGTCCCATTTATAGATGCACACTGAGATCCCAGTGCCTTTTCAACAACCACCTTTCTATTGATTGCCAAGCTCAAAATTCTAATCTGTAGGGCTATCTATAGGTTGGTGTCATAAGTTGGCAACTGATGAAACATCAGTGTCCAACATGAAAGTATCCCCATCAGTGTCCAACATTAAAGTATCCCCTTCGATATCCAACTGATGAAGGATAAGCGGTCCATCAAAATGGAACCCTTCATTTATGACACATTGATGATTGTACTAGATAAAGGGTCATTAGTTGATAACCAATTAGCTCCAACAGTATCCATCTTGTAGTCCAAAAACCAATTGAAATACAAAATGAAAACAAGGTTGGCTACCTCCATGAGTCTTCAATTGGTGGGAAGGAAAGGCGCCTACATTGGTCGTCATCTAATGGAAAGGAATGATATGTGATTGGTAATATCCACCCACTAAACCCAATCTAAACTAAATAAATAAATAGAGAGAGAGAAAGTGTGATACATGCAACTAGAAAGTGACCCTCCAAGAACTGAGTATTTATATATAGACCCTTAAGAGAAAAACAAAGACAACTAAATACAAAAAAGCATGTGAACGTGGCATACGTAAACATTGTTAAGTTATTGAAGAATTTTAAAGAAGTTCAGACAGGATAGGGATATTACAAAATATAAACCCCTAGTGGGGACAGTCCCCTCAAAATCTTACAAAAAAAGTTGGATAGTTCCTATGCATCTCATTCTCAAGCTCCCATTGGGACTCCTCTATTCCAAGTGATGCAAATCACCTTTCCTAACGATATGTCATTCTTACTCAATTTATGTATGTTCTTGTCGAATACCAATATTGAACATTCACCATAGGTTATATCATCATCAAGGTGAAGTTTTTGTGGCTGGAAACTTTATTATATTTCTGGGTGACACTTTCCAAACATGGATACATGAAAAACATTGTGTAAACTATGCAAGTAAAGTGATAAATCCATGTTTTATGATACCTTTGCCACATGCGTGATGACATGGTAAGGAATTATAAATCTAGCTTCTAACATACCCCTCTTACCAAACCTCAAAACTCCTTTACAAGGTGAAACCTTTAGGAACGACTTGTATACCTCCTAAAATCTCCAAAAATCTATGTCGATTATCTGTGTTTGACTTTTACCTATCCTATGTTGCCATCAACTATTGTCAGGTCACCTTACTCTTTTATGGTCTATTTAAAACATCAATACCTAGTGATTGATATTCACCTTATTCATATTGACAAATAGGCAATCTACAACATCTCTTGTACAAAGCCTCATATGATGCCATGTATAAACTTCCGGTAACTTCTGTTGTAGGTGAACTCAATCAAAATGAGGTGAATATTCGAACACCTTCAAATTGGAGTACACCAGATCTCAAAAAATCTTGTAAAGTCTAGATTGTTCTTTTTGGCTAACTATCTATTAGAGGATCAAATGACATACCAAACTTCAACTGCATGCCCAAAACTATGCACAGATGATCCTAAAATATTTTTGTGAGATTTGGTCCTCTCTTAGATACTATTGCAAATGCACTTTCTCGTCAATGTAAATATGTTCTAGATTTTCAGTGGTACATATGGTTTTAATTGGAAAAAGGCGAGCTACTTTTGTTATTTTGTCAACTACCACCAACATGGAATGATCACCAGATGTTCTAGGAACATCGACCAAGAAGTACATGGTTACATGTTCCCACATTCACTATAGAAGCTGACTTACAAGCCTCTAATGCTATTCTTTAACATGTTGATAGATAGGATACTTGGTTACAAAACTTTGCATATAATAATGTTCTCTAAGAGATTATAACACTAATCAAGATGATGATCATGTTGTTATAGATACTTAGAGTATATTAGGATGTCATATATGAAGACCAAAACAAACTGATCCATGTATTGTCTGAACACTCTATACATTAGGACCGTGAAAGTTGTAGGTTCATTGGTTAGTCTGAATGACATAACCACAAACTTGTAATGAGCATACCATGTTCTGAAGATTGTCTTAGTTATGTCTTCCCTCTTAAGCCATAGCTTGTGATATGATGACCTTTGGTCTATTTCAAAAACAATTTTATTACCCTTCTAATGATTATACATACCATTAATACTTGGCAAGGACTACTCACTTTTCACTCTAACCTTATTCAAATGCTAACACTCAATGCATAAACTCATGGAATCATCCTTATTTATTTACACACAAAAACTAGATCACCCCATGAGGATTTTCTAAATGAAATATTTCCCCAATTAGTCAGGAAGTAGTTTCTTCAACTCCTTCATCTATGTAGGTTCCATCCTATATTATTATTAACTATGGGTTGTGTGTCACATAGTATATTTATTCTAAAGTCAATCTCATGAGGGGGTCAAACATAAGAAAATCATCAATCAATCAATCTTTGAACTCACACACTTGTGGGCTCCGATCTCCAAACCACGAATTAATCCCGATTTAAATGTGTACGGAAGCAATCGGTAAACAGCGGAAGACAAAAATCACGGGAAATTAAAACTTTTCGAGACAAGAGCCTGAAACCACAAACCTTTTCCATAGAAAAAGGATTTAACTATTTACATCACTGACAATTACTTCTTGAGTAATTATATACAACATGATACAAAAATTCTCAATAATTCATACTCCCAAAACACTCCAGGACCTGAGAGTACAGAGGACACATAGGACTTGACTCTAACTACACCATGAAGCAGGCTAGATCTCCACCTGAGATATTTACTGCTCCTGATGCTGCTGTTGCTGGGATTGGTCACTTGTATTCTTGTTCCTCCGTCTTCGACGACCACCTAAAAAGTAGAAGTCTACGGTGTGAGACAATTATACATAATTGCCCCAGCGAGAGTTATAACTCTCCACTAGGCTTTATAAGAAAAGCAAGGAATAACTAAAGCAATAAGAGCCTTCAAAATATTCACTAGCAGTTCTGATGGTAAGCAAGAGTTCAATCAATATTAAAATATGAGAACATCTATGCTATTCAAGGTAACATTAATCGAATAACTCGTAGATAACTCTAACAGATATACTATGCTGTTGATTATGTTTTTCAAACATTATTGTTATGCCCTGTGGAGATGAGGCTTACCACTCATACCCCAACTGATCGCTAAGAAGTCGCATCAGTATCATACATAGGTCATTAAAAGAGCCGGATTCTTATGACCTCATCTTCCTCAGTCAGTTAGAGGATCGGATGTTAGATATCTGGTGGGATATCTTTTATTATAGCTTTCCAGGGTAAACTGGACCTTCGCTATTTTAGAGTTACAATGGCGTTCTGTACCCTCTTCGTCATCGGAAGATTTCTTGTTTATCTTTTATCGATGCGGTATTTGTGTCTTTAAGGGAGTGTAGAGATACATCTCACCTTTAGGACTTTATGGTGGGGTCTGATGGACTACTAGAATCTACATCATCCTCTCACCTATTCTTTTATAGTGAAGGTATGATGGACTACAAGAATCTACATCAAATACCTATACTAGGATGTAAGGTTCTACACATCCATGTACCCCACATACTCAAAAGTATGTGATCCAGGAGTTCCCTGAGGAAAACCTGTTTCACCATCATTTAGACTCTGACAATGATGGATCTATGATCAGGGCTCTACATTTCACTTGATTAATTAGGTACATTCAGTATTCATATCATCATACAAAAACATTAGCATCACAGCTATATATGAGAATACTAAAATGTAGCAGGCCTAACTCATTTCAATTACCAGTTCTCAATTATCTCATCACAAGTCATCTGTCAAGCATGACCTTGATGGTGTTTATGGCTCTTACAACCCATAAATCACAAAAGATGTCACTTAGCAGTACATCAAGATGATTCACTATTCATAAAGCTTAAGACATGCTTTCAATGAATATAACATGGTATTTCATACCTGGGTATGACCATTATCTCATAATAACCTGCATGGTTAGTTCAACAGATAATAGTAAACAATTCAACAATTTAGGGTTTACTATTCATCTTTCAAGTCATCACCCTAAAATTAGGGTTTACTATTCACACCATGGTGAATGGTACTCATTACATCATCATGTAAGAGAAACATCATCATTAAGACTCTTAATTAAGATTAAGATCCATTAGATATCATATTTAGGGTTTCCATGACCTCACATAGGTGGGTCATTCCCTAATCATGCACATTCATGTGTAAATGAAGTATCTCACTAGAGTTTCCTCCTAAAAAGGGTACTTTCTCTCTCTAAGATACTTTCTCTCTCTAGAAATACTTTCTCTCTCCTCTCACTGGTAGATGGTGACAATACCACTCTAGATCAGGTTGAGATAAGTCTCCATTGACTAACATGATCCAAAACATCAACATCATGTGATTAGGGTTTGATTAGAACAAGGTTTTACCCCTTTAGACCCCTCAAGGGTATTTTGGTAATTTGCCACATGATTACCATCATGGGTTAACTCACTAATCACATAGTCCCTTAATGACCTAGGTTACCATTAGGGTTTAGATTGAATCATCATTGAACTAGTTACATCATCAAATCGTTAAGTACAAACCATCACAAATCTCCAAACGGTTTTCAACCTTCAAACGGTTTCAACCACCCAAACGGTCTTGAGACCGTTTGGAGGTGAAGACCGTTTGGAAGGGTTGACTTCCAAACCGTTTGGAGCTTCAATCGGTTTGAGACCGTTTGATCAAACTTACTTGAGATCGATTGGACCAAACGATCCTGAGGTCGTTTGAGCCCAAACGGTCTTGAGACCGTTTGGCCCCAAATGGTCTTGAGACCGTTTGGTCTCAAACGGTCTTGAGACCATTTGGATCCAAACGGTCTTGAGACCGTTTGGTCCAAATGAGCTCAAACCGTTTGGACCTCCAAAGGGGTTCAAAGGTTACCAATGTTCATGGATATGTGTGTTGAAGCCCTCAATTGGTTAAATCTATGCTAACCACTTATAAATTGATTCAATTAGGGTTAACCTTAACTACTTAGACATCCAATTGACCCTCAATTGCAAGCCAATTTAGGGTTCAATCCTCCTCAATTAGGGTTCCAAATCGATTGGTCATCAATGTTCAACAATGTGAATCAATTCAAGGTTGAACCTATCAATTGACCTCCAATTGGGCTCAAACTTGGCCCAAACGGTCTTGAGGTCGTTTGGACATCATCCAAATGGTCTTGAGACCGTTTGCCCAAAGTTTGACCAAAATCCAAGTCGTTTTGACTAAGGTTGAAGTCCAATTAGGTCAAAATCAGCAATTTTCATCAATTCATCAATTTCCTACAATTGGACCCTCAAACCATTAGATTAACTCAACCCTAGACCTTCAAACGGTCTTGAGTTGTGCCCAAACTGTCTTAGGACCGTTTGGAGGAATCCTCAAATGGTCTTGAGACCGTTTGGGTCCTTCAACCCAAAACTCAACAAGATCTATATGTTAAATCAGCACTTTTTCACCCGATTAAGGTTTCATGTTGAAGTGCCTTCAACTCTCAATTGGTTAAGAATTAGAATTTGATTCTTTGCAGAGATGAAATTCAATATGTTAGGAAAAGACCCTCAAATGGTCGTCCCTTGGTCAACTCTTTCAAATGGTCTTGAGACCGTTTCAATCCAAACGGTCTTGCAAGACCGTTTGAGAGAAAACGGTTTGAAACCGTTTGAACCCAAACGGTTTGCAACCGTTTGAACCAAAAGGGTCCAAGGTCGTTTGAAAAAGTAACATAGGGAATCACACCCCTCATCTTCAACCTCTAGCAAGGTCGGTTTCCCCACTGTTATGCTTGCAAACGTGCAAGGAAGAAGGGAGGTAGAAGAAGATTTTACCAAGTAAATTGCAAGAATTAAGCATACATATAAAGCATGAGTTTAGAGTTATAAAACCCACCTAAAGGTTGATCTTAGAGCTCCAAGCCTTCAAGCTCCAAGCTTTAATGGCGTCCTTGAGTTCCCACAGGTTGGCCAAGGTGAAAACTCCAAGGAAACGTTGCTTTGGTCGGCTAGAACAAGAAGACTAAGTAAGCTAACCATAAAACCAACCTTAGAAAGTGAATTCCTCCATGAATTCGAGCTAGAAGGTGGGGTTTTCTTACCTTGAACAGGTTGGTCGCCTCCCCCCCCCTGAGCTCCAGAGCTACCCTTGGTCGTTTGAGCAAGAAAGGAAGAGAAGTGAAGGAAAGAAAGTTTGTTCACTTAATTGCAAGGGAAAAGGGCTTATATACTTTAGCCTCTTTTACACCCTAAGGACCTCACAAGATTGGAAATCACATCTAGGTCCCTCCTTGCTCAAAGGCACGACCAAACCTATCTATCCTTATGAAAATCTCATGAAATCTCAAGATCTAGGGGTAAAGGAATCCAACCTTCAACTAGGGTACATACATGAAAGGGTTTCATACCCATTTTAGGTGATTTCTATCACAAAGGTCATTTTTCTCATCTGATTATTAAATGATGTATCCCTTTCATCATTTCTACTCTAAATGATGACAAGAGTCATAAAAGATGTTCTAGATATTAAGAATTACAACTTAGACCCCTCAATTTGGGTAATTTGCACTTTACCCCAAATTAGGGTTTCTAAGCATGGGAATTGCTTCCACAGCTGCACCTTGGTGCTCAAGCTTGGGAAATCCCTCAAACTTTACCATAACCATTCTCATGATGTCTCAACATCAAAGGAACATCTTATCTTGTGAATTTTGCAAGTTCAACCCTTAAACTGGGTAACTTGCACATAGGTCCCTCCATATAACACAATGCTACAACTTTATACAAAAAGGAGCAAAATTGAAAGTAAATGTTCCTGAGGAACTTAATTACATGCCAGGGAGAGTTCACAAGTATATTAATTACATATTTAGGCAAAAATTCCAGGGTTAGGTCATAACCCAGGTCAGGGGTGTTACAAATTCTTTACCCCTTCAAAAGGATTTCGTCCCCGAAATCGATAAAGCATATTATAAGAAAAGAGCAGGATATTTTCTTCTCATTTCATCTTCTAGTTCCCAAGTGGCTTCTTCAACACCACAATGGTTCCAGAGGACTTTTACAAGGCTTATATCCTTCTTCTTTAACTTTTTAGTTCTGTTATCGAGGATTGACACTGGTCCCTCCTCATACGTTATATCTTCATTCAATTCTACTTCCATAGGTTGTAGAACTGACTCGGTATCTGGATGACATTTCCTCAGCATGGAAATGTGAAACACAGGGTGCAACTTCTGCAACTCCTGAGGTAACTCTAGTCTATAGGCCACCTTTCCAACTTTTTCAACAATTGGATAAGGTCCCATAAATCTAGGAGCTAACTTTCCTTTCTTCCCAAAACGAAGGACTCCTTTCCAAGGTGAGACCTTGAGATACACTCTGTCTCCAACCTGGAATTCTAGGGGTCTACGACGTTTATCGGCATATGATTTCTGTCTATCTTGTGCATTCTTAAGCTGTTGTTGTATTACTTTAATCTTTTCTGTAGTTTGCTGCACAAGATCAGGGCCTAACAACTGGTGCTCACCAGTTTCATACCAACACAAGGGTGATCTACAACGTCTACCATATAAGGCTTCATATGGTGCCATATCAATGCTATGTTGATAGCTATTGTTATAGGCAAACTCTATCAAGCTTAGATGTAGATCCCAACTCCCGGTAAACTGGAGAACACATGCTCTCAACAGATCTTCTAAGGTCTGTATAGTTCTTTCTGACTGTCCATCAGTCTGGGGATGAAAGGCTGTACTAAACCTTAGCTTGGTGCCTAGGGCTCTGTGTAACTGTTCCCAAAAGCGACTTGTAAACTGGGGACCTCTGTCATAAACTATAGTGACAGGAACTCCGTGCAACCGCACTATCTCTTGAACATATATCTGGGATAACCTTTCAGTAGAATAGGTTGTTTTGACAGGTAAGAAATGCGCTGTCTTTGTCAACCTATCAACAATTACCCAAATGGAAACATGTCCTTTGTTTGTCCTAGGTAGGCCAACAACAAAGTCCATGGTCACATGGTCCCACTTCCACTATGGTATGGGTAAGGGTTGCATTGTTCCTGCAGGTCTCTGGTGTTCAGCCTTGACCTGCTGACACACAGGACACCTCAGAACAAACTCAGCTACATCCTTCTTCATCCCAGGCCACCAATACATATCCTTCAAGTTTCGATACATCTTGGTGCTCCCTGGATGCATAGCATACATCGAAGAATGAGCTTCTTCCAGGACTAACTTCCTCAGGTTGCCCACATCTGGCACTATCATCCTTCCATGATAGCATGCCATCTGGTCATCTGACTCATGAAAACCTTCTCGCTTCTCATCTCCAAACTCAGATCTAATCTGCTGTACAAAAAAATCTACTTGTTGTGCCTCCTTTATCTTCTCTCTTAAGGTAGGTTTAATCTGCATCTCAGCTAACAGACCAGCTAACAATGATGCCTTCAACTGCACATTGTCTTGCCTTAAAGAGATAAGCATATCTCTTCTAGAGCATACTAAGGAACTTAGTTGTGCCCTATCCATGGTTGATGTTGCTGATTTCCTACTCAAGGCATCAGCAACCACATTGGCTTTGCCCGGATGGTAATCAATTGTACAATCGTAGTCCTTGATTAACTCCATCCAGCGACGTTGCCTCATATTAAGCTCATGCTGAGTGAAGATGTACTTAAGGTTCTTGTGGTCTGTGAAAATCTGAAAAGTTTCTCCGTAGAGATAATGTCTCCAGATTTTCAAAGCATGGACCACAGCAGCTAACTCTAGATCGTGTGTCGGATAATTCTCCTCGTGTTTCTTAAGCTGTCGGGAAGCAAAAGAAATCACTTGTTTATCCTGCATCAACACACATCCAAGTCCATTCTTGGAGGCATCACAAAAGATTATATATTCCTTTCCTTGCTCAGGTAACACAAGCACAGGCGCACTTGTTAACCTCTCCTTCAACAGCTGAAAAGACTGTTGACACTTATCACTCCAAGAAAAATGAACATCCTTTCGGGTTAACTTGGTCAAAGGTAAGGCTATAGAACTGAAATTTTTAATAAACCTTCGATAATAACCAGCTAACCCCAAGAAACTTCTAATCTCTGTCGGTGTCTTCGGTTTTTCCCACTGTAGAACAGACTCTATCTTTGCAGGGTCAACACGAATTCTCGAGGCAGATACCACATGTCCAAGGAAGGATACTTCAGATAACCAAAACTCACACTTGCTAATCTTAGCGTATAGCTTATGTTCCCTTAGCAAGGTCAAAGTCTGGCGAAGGTGCTGCTCATGCTGCTGAGCATCCTTACTATAAATCAGTATGTCATCTATGAAGACGACAACACACTGATCAAGAAAAGGTCGAAAGACTCTATTCATGAGTTCCATAAATGCAGCCAGTGCATTGGTTAGTCCAAACGACATAACTGAGAACTCATAGTGACCATATCTTGTCCTAAAGGCAGACTTGGATATGTCACTGTCCTTAATGCGGATTTGATGATATCCAGACCTTAAGTCTATCTTGGAAAAGACTGTTGCACCACGCAACTGGTCGAAAAGATCATCAATCCTCGGCAAAGGATACTTATTCTTTATTGTTACTTTATTGAGTTGTCTATAATCAATGCATAACCGCATCGATCCATCTTTCTTTTTAACAAACAAAACCGGAGCACCCCAAGGTGAGGTACTCGGTCGGATGAAACCCTTCTCAAGTAACTCTTGAAGCTATTTCTTGAGTTCTGCCATCTCAGCAGACGCCATCCTATACGGAGTCTGGGCTATGGGTTTCGTATCTGGGACCAAATTGATCTCAAAATCAATTTCTCGGGGTGGTGGTATACCAGGAAGTTCTTCGGGAAACACATCCTCGAATTCCCTGACTATCGGAATTTCAGCAGGGTTGAAACTCTCCTTGGTAACATCTACCAAATGGGCTAAGAATGCGTAGCATCCTTGCCTCATCAACTTATCAGCAACCATAGCTGATACAAGACAGGTGGGAAGAATCTTTCTTTCACCTTGAAAGATCCATGTGTTGCTTTCATCAGCAAACACAGCCAGCTTGGACTCACAATCCAAGACAACTCGATACCTTTCCAAGGTATCCATCCCTAGGATTATATCAAATCCTTGCATATCAAGCGGTATAAGATCCACTTGAATGCGATGCTTAGAAAAGGAAAGTACACAAGGAGAGCATACTTCTTGTAGAACAGCAGACCCACTCAACGGAGTCTCCAACAACAACTTATCTGCCCTATGACTAGTTATCATATTGCAGTTACGAATCACTCTTCGAGTGATGAAAGAGTGCGTAGCACCCGGGTCAATCAAAACAGATACTACACAAGATTTAGACATATCTGAATATAAAAGTTCCATCTGACCTGTCACTACTTGTGGATTGACCACTGCCTCTGGTGGGTTCATAGCATAGAACCTCGCCGTAGCCTGTTGTTGAGGTGGTGCTGATGATCCAGCTTGAGACGCTTGCCCGCGTCCTCGACCTGTTCCTTGAGATTGTCCTCCCTGTGATCCCTGTTGTCCTTGTCTCGGAGGCTGTGTCACACTGACAGGCCTAGATCGACAGTCCTTCATCAAATGTCCCACCTTACCACAGTTGTAGCATCTTCCTTCTTGCGGTCTTTGTGGTCCGGTAGCAGACATTGATGCAGAACTCTGTGTCCCCCGAGGTGGTTGTCCTCTTCCTCTACCTCTACTAGGAGACCACTGAGTCTGAGGAATAGATCTAGATGGTGGGGGGTTAGGTGCAGAGGATCTAGATTTCTTAAAGTCCATAGATGAAGAACCCTGGAACTGTGGATACCTCTTCTGTGTTTGCCTCTTCTCAACCACAGATCTCTCTATCCTTCGGACTGACTCAACGAAGGTAGAGAATCTCTCTCGGTTCTCTAAGGCAGACACTGGGGTAGACATGTCAGCATTCAACCCCTTCTCAAATCTCCTGATTCTCTCTTCATCCGTAGAAGCCATGTGCAGACAGAACCGCAACAACTCCATAAACTTAGCTTCATACTTGCTAATGTTCATCATACCCTGTCTCAGTCTCTCAAACTGAGAGATCTTCTCGTCTAGGAAGGTCTTTGGGAAATATCTTTGGACAAACTCCCGCCGAAAATCTTCCCACGAGATCTCTATTCCAGGTCTCTTCTGCTCTTCCATGGTCCACCAGTGACCAGCACTTCCTTTGAGAAGATAGACAGCATGTCTAACCTTCTCAGCTTCAGGGATGTTGAGGATCCTAAAAGCCTTCTCCAGCTCTGTCAACCACAGATCAGCATCTGCGGGGTCAGCAGTCCCATGGTACTCGGTAGCTCCGACACGACGTAGTCGCTCGAACGTCTTCCCGATACCTTGCCCCTCAGGCTGGACAGGTGCCCTAGGTGCAGGCATAGGCAACCTGTCGGTTATGTGTGTCATGGCAGTCATAAACTGCCCAAACATTGTCTAGACTGCTGGGTTACCCATGTCAGCTGGGTTAAACTGGGGTGGCTCTCTAGGTTGTTCTGGTACAGGCTGTTCCACCTCTGGCACTCCTGCACCACCTTGAGGTGCACTGGCACTACTTTCTTCCACATTCTCATCATGTGGTTCTGACATCTTAAGTATCTTCTTCTCCTGAGGAGTAGAAGATTCTATTAGATAAGGAAGGAATACTAAAGATAGACTCGACTTCCTAAGTCCTATGCCTCTGTAGACTTGGCGAACCTGGCTCTGATACCACTTAATTGTGGGCTCCGATCTCCAAACCACGAATTAATCCCGATTTAAACGTGTACGGAAGCAATCGGTAAACAGCGGAAGACAAAAATCACGGGAAATTAAAACTTTTCGAGACAAGAGCCTGAAACCACAAACCTTTTCCATAGAAAAAGGATTTAACTGTTTACATCACTGACAATTACTTCTTGAGTAATTATATACAACATGATACAAAAATTCTCAAGAATTCATACTCCCAAAACACTCCAGGACCTGAGAGTACAGAGGACACATAGGACTTGACTCTAACTACACCATGAAGCAGGCTAGATCTCCACCTGAGATATTTACTGCTCCTGATGCTGCTGTTGCTGGGATTGGTCACCTGTATTCTTGTTCCTCCGTCTTCGACGACCACCTAAAAAGTAGAAGTCTACGGTGTGAGACAATTATACATAATTGCCCCAGCGAGAGTTATAACTCTCCACTAGGCTTTATAAGCAAAGCAAGGAATAACTAAAGCAATAAGAGCCTTCAAAATATTCACTAGCAGTTCTGATGGTAAGCAAGAGTTCAATCAATATTAAAATATGAGAACATCTATGCTATTCAAGGTAACATTAATCGAATAACTCGTAGATAACTCTAACAGATATACTATGCTGTTGATTATGTTTTTCAAACATTATTGTTATGCCCTGTGGAGATGAGGCTTACCACTCATACCCCAACTGATCGCTAAGAAGTCGCATCAGTATCATACATAGGTCATTAAAAGAGCCGGATTCTTATGACCTCATCTTCCTCAGTCAGTTAGAGGATCGGATGTTAGATATCTGGCGGGATATCTTTTGTTATAGCTTTCCAGGGTAAACTGGACCTTCGCTATTTTAGAGTTACAATGGCGTTCTGTACCCTCTTCATCATCGGAAGATTTCTTGTTTATCTTTTATCGATGCGGTATTTGTGTCTTTAAGGGAGTGTAGAGATACATCTCACCTTTAGGACTTTATGGTGGGGTCTGATTGACTACTAGAATCTACATCATCCTCTCACCTATTCTTTTATAGTGAAGGTATGACGGACTACAAGAATCTACATCAAATACCTACACTAGGATGTAAGGTTCTACACATCCATGTACCCCACATACTCAAAAGTATGTGATCCAGGAGTTCCCTGAGGAAAACCTGTTTCACCATCATTTAGACTCTGACAATGATGGATCTATGATCAGGGCTCTACATTTCACTTGATTAATTAGGTACATTCAGTATTCATATCATCATACAAAAACATTAGCATCACAGCTATATATGAGAATACTAAAATGTAGCAGGCCTAACTCATTTCAATTACCAGTTCTCAATTATCTCATCACAAGTCATCTATCAAGCATGACCTTGATGGTGTTTATGGCTCTTACAACCCATAAATCACAAAAGATGTCACTTAGAAGTACATCAAGATGATTCACTATTCATAAAGCTTAAGACATGCTTTCAATGAATATAACATGGTATTTCATACCTGGGTATGACCATTATCTCATAATAACCTGCATGGTTAGTTCAACAGATAATAGTAAACAATTCAACAATTTAGGGTTTACTATTCATCTTTCAAGTCATCACCCTAAAATTAGGGTTTACTATTCACACCATGGTGAATGGTACTCATTACATCATCATGTAAGAGAAACATCATCATTAAGACTCTTAATTAAGATTAAGATCCATTAGATATCATATTTAGGGTTTCCATGACCTCACATAGGTGGGTCATTCCCTAATCATGCACATTCATGTGTAAATGAAGTATCTCACTAGAGTTTCCTCCTAAAAAGGGTACTTTCTCTCTCTAAGATACTTTCTCTCTCTAGAAATACTTTCTCTCTCCTCTCACTGGTAGATGGTGACAATACCACTCTAGATCAGGTTGAGATAAGTCTCCATTGACTAACATGATCCAAAACATCAACATCATGTGATTAGGGTTTGATTAGAACAAGGTTTTACCCCTTTAGACCCCTCAAGGGTATTTTGGTAATTTGCCACATGATTACCATCATGGGTTAACTCACTAATCACATAGTCCCTTAATGACCTAGGTTACCATTAGGGTTTAGATTGAATCATCATTGAACTAATTACATCATCAAATGGTTAAGTACAAACCATCACAAATCTCCAAACGGTTTTCAACCTTCAAACGGTTTCAACCACCCAAACGGTCTTGAGACCGTTTGACCCCAAACGGTATTGATACCATTTGGATCCAAACGGTCTTGAGACCATTTGGAGGTGAAGACCGTTTGGAAGGGTTGACTTCCAAACCGTTTGGAGCTTCAATCGGTTTGAGACCGTTTGATCAAACTTACTTGAGATCGATTGGACCAAACGATCCTGCGGTCGTTTGAGCCCAAACGGTCTTGAGACCGTTTGGCCCCAAACGGTCTTGATACCGTTTTGTCTCAAACGGTCTTGAGACCGTTTGGATCCAAATGGTCTTGAGACCGTTTGGTCCAAATGAGCTCAAACCGTTTGGACCTCCAAAGGGGTTCAAAGGTTACCAATGTTCATGGATATGTGTGTTGAAGCCCTCAATTGGTTAAAGCTATGCTAACCACTTATAAATTGATTCAATTAGGGTTAACCTTAACTACTTAGACATCCAATTGACCCTCAATTGCAAGCCAATTTAGGGTTCAATCCTCCTCAATTAGGGTTCCAAATCGATTGGTCATCAATGTTCAACAATGTGAATCAATTCAAGGTTGAACCTATCAATTGACCTCCAATTGGGCTCAAACTTGGCCCAAACGGTCTTGAGGTCGTTTGGACATCATCCAAACGGTCTTGAGACCGTTGCCCAAAGTTTGACCAAAATCCAAGTCGTTTTGACTAAGGTTGAAGTCCAATTAGGTCAAAATCAGCAATTTTCATCAATTCATCAATTTCCTACAATTGGACCCTCAAACCATTAGATTAACTCAACCCTAGACCTTCAAACGGTCTTGAGTTGTGCCCAAACGGTCTTAGGACCGTTTGGAGGAATCCTCAAACGGTCTTGAGACCGTTTGGGTCCTTCAACCCAAAACTCAACAAGATCTATATGTTAAATCAGCACTTTTTCACCCGATTAAGGTTTCATGTTGAAGTGCCTTCAACTCTCAATTGGTTAAGAATTAGACTTTGATTCTTTGCAGAGATGAAATTCAATATGTTAGGAACAGACCCTCAAATGGTCGTCCCTTGGTCAACTCTTTCAAACGGTCTTGAGACCGTTTCAATCCAAACGGTCTTGCAAGACCGTTTGAGAGCAAACGGTTTGAAACCGTTTGAACCCAAACAGTTTGAAACCGTTTGAACCCAAACGGTTTGCAACCGTTTGGACCAAAAGGGTCCAAGGTCGTTTGAAAAAGTAACATAGGGAATCACACCCCTCATCTTCAACCTCTAGCAAGGTCGGTTTCCCCACTGTTATGCTTGCAAACGTGCAAGGAAGAAGGGAGGTAGAAGAAGATTTTACCAAGTAAATTGCAAGAATTAAGCATACATATAAAGCATGAGTTTAGAGTTATAAAACCCACCTAAAGGTTGATCTTAGAGCTCCAAGCCTTCAAGCTCCAAGCTTTAATGGCGTCCTTGAGTTCCCATAGGTTGGCCAAGGTGAAAACTCCAAGGAAACGTTGCTTTGGTCGGCTAGAACAAGAAGACTAAGTAAGCTAACCATAAAACCAACCTTAGAAAGTGAATTCCTCCATGAATTCGAGCTAGAAGGTGGGGTTTTCTTACCTTGAACAGGTTGGTCGCCCCCCCCCCCCCCGAGCTCCAGAGCTACCCTTGGTCGTTTGAGCAAGAAAGGAAGAGAAGTGAAGGAAAGAAAGTCCGTTCACTTAATTGCAAGGGAAAAGGGCTTATATACTTTAGCCTCTTTTACACCCTAAGGACCTCACAAGATTGGAAATCACATCTAGGTCCCTCCTTGCTCAAAGGCACGACCAAACCTATCTATCCTTATGAAAATCTCATGAAATCTCAAGATCTAGGGGTAAAGGAATCCAACCTTCAACTAGGGTACATACATGAAAGGGTTTCATACCCATTTTAGGTGATTTCTATCACAAAGGTCATTTTTCTCATCTGATTATTAAATGATGTATCCCTTTCATCATTTCTACTCTAAATGATGACAAGAGTCATAAAAGATGTTCTAGATATTAAGAATTACAACTTAGACCCCTCAATTTGGGTAATTTGCACTTTACCCCAAATTAGGGTTTCTAAGCATGGGAATTGCTTCCACAGCTGCACCTTGGTGCTCAAGCTTGGGAAATCCCTCAAACTTTACCATAACCATTCTCATGATGTCTCAACATCAAAGGAACATCTTATCTTGTGAATTTTGCAAGTTCAACCCTTAAACTGGGTAACTTGCACATAGGTCCCTGCATATAACACAATGCTACAACTTTATACAAAAAGGAGCAAAATTGAAAGTAAATGTTCCTGAGGAACTTAATTACATGCCAGGGAGAGTTCACAAGTATATTAATTACATATTTAGGCAAAACTTCCAGGGTTAGGTCATAACCCAGGTCAGGGGTGTTACAACACTATTGCTTCATCATCACGAATAATAGGACTTATGACCTTAGTATAGACTACATGTGCCAAGAAAGCTTCACAAACTTGTATCATCCATTTTTTTCTCTATAGAAGAAGACACCAGAAACATAGGAAAAATCGTCTAATCCCCTCAGAAAGTATAAGAGACATTCCCCTCCATAAACTCTATAAAATTGGATGCATAATCCAACTTCACCTTTTCTTCTCTAGGGTACCCATTCCAAGGATCATGTCATATCCATGCAGATGAAGTGAACAAGGTCCACTTGATTGTTACATCTAGAGCAAATAAGAAATAAAGATGCACACACCTCCTATAAAACTATGGAACAAACTAATGGGGTTTCAAGAAGAAGATTTTCAAATTAGTTACGAATAGGTAAATTACTATGTATAATCACTACTTTGGTGATAAATGAGTATGTCAGACGTGTTTCATCCAAAATAGATACATATGTAGATATAGGTCAGAATGACAAAGTTCCATCTGACCTATTACAACTTGCAGGGAGAAGACTGTTTTAGGTTGACTCTTGGCATGATTTTCCTCATCATTAGCTTCTTCCTACAAATAATGTCGATCCCACATGTGAGTATTTGCCACATCCTCTATTTCTACTACCTCAGTACCTATATGAGCCTTGATGGCTCTATCCTTATTGCCACATCATGGTTCAGATATGCGTAGAGCATACTCACTTGTCTAGGTTGGTTAAAGTAGAAGCACTTATTTTGTGGAGGTATATGCAACCTAGTTGGCCCTGTCACACACATAGACCCTAAACTATAGCTCTAGATGATGGACATCCTCAACCTATACCTATAATCGGTGACCAATGTGACCACGGATGATCCCTTGGAATATATTTAGTAGTACTCCTGACAACTTCCAATATTTCTACCTCGATGGTACATGAAACTTCTATATTTTAGAAACCCTAGAAAATTTTCTAGATGTTAGTGTAGGGTTCCTCTTGGAAACATGGTCACAAATGCCTACTATTTTCCTTTCAATCCTTCTTACATACCCCACAATTGTGGGAGAATCATTGTGAACTTCCATGTTTGATGTCAACATGTCCAACTCAACACTCAACCCATTTTCAAACTTCCTAATATTCTCCTTCTCTGTTAATGCTATATGCGAACAAAACCTCAATGGATCCACAAATTGTTCCTCATACTCATAGCTATCATCATCATCTACCTTATTTATTCAAACTATGTGATCTTATCATTGAGTTAGGTCTGAGGGAAGTATCAACTCTCAAACTCTCTCCTAAACTCCACCACAGTGATCACTTTGTTGGGACATTTCTTCTCCTTAATGATCCACCATAGGACAACATTACCCTTGAGTAGGTAAATAATATGCTACACCTTGTCGTTGTAATATATCAGGATTTGAGGCCTTGGATAAAATGCTCTTAAAAAGAATGATTATACTACCCTTATTACCAAGGTGGATCTCCTTTTTAGGGAGTCCATCACTAAGAACTCTATGGTTAAGCGTGCTCAACCTAGAGTAGTACTAGGATGGGTGACCAGTTGGGAAGTCGATCCCAACTTGTGTGTGAGTGAGGAGAAATCATGTACTTAAGGCGAATGGGGTTTATGGTGCTAGTCATCATTCTTGAAACCCTAATAGAGTTTTGGGTAGTGGGCTTGGGTACTAGATATGGTATCAGATCCAAAACCACTACTACAGAAAATGCTTTTTACAACAGGAGATAGACAACAGTTCTGATGATTGTGTTGTAGTTAGCATACTTATCACAACAAGCCCATTTTTGTGTTGTATAGTGTATATTTTATACAACACAAGTCATTTACAACATGCCAAACCTGTTGTAGTATAGGAGGATACTACAACAACTGCTAAAGTTTTGTAATAGGTTGTAGTATCACAACATATTCAAAACCGTTGTAAAAGATGTTATTTACACAACATATTTTGACCCGTTGTAATAGTCACATGTTGTAATAGACCATCATTACACAACGTAGACTCACCCATTGTAGTATGTATTAATTATACAACAGACCTTTACATGTTGTATTTGGTACATGTTGTAATAGACCACCATAATACAACATATTAAAACTCATTGTTATATCCCAACATGAGACAAAAGACTCCAACCTGTTGTTATATATTATAATTACACAACATGTTGTAACCTGTTGTAATATCCACACATAAAACATCGTTGTAATAGACCTCCATTACACAACGTAAACTAAACCATTGTAATATACTATAATTACACAACATGATATCACATGTTGTAATAGCTACATATTGCAAAAGACCATAGTTAAACAACACATCATATTCACATAATTCTCTGAAATTTTCAATTATTCGCGTATAATATGAAAATTTTTTATTAGATGTATGGTACACCTGAATTTCATATTAAACCCGTATTTTCCCCGAATTTTACGAATTATTCGCGTTTTATTTGTCATTTATGCATTTTCACGTATTATCCTAAACAAAACAATTTATTTCCTAATTGTTTAAAAAAATACTCACTTGGCATTGTTTCATGTTTTAATATTTTCTAAAGACTATTTCCCCTCAATCACTACTACAAAACTCAACAAGGTCGAAGGATTTTTCCTCAAGGTCATAATCCCTGACAAGTGTATTAATTTTTCCGAAGGCTTATCCCTGACCCTTGTGATGCTGCCTTTGATGAGTATATTAAATTTTCCCAAAGGCTTATCCCTGACCTAATTATGGAAATGTATCCCAGACTATTATTTAATTTACCCAAAGATTGCTCCTGACCCTCATTAACTTTTTTCCTAACCAATATTAACTATATTAAACCAACCATTATCTCTTTTACTTTCGTGAAGAGGATCCATTTGATTGTGGACATTTATCCTTTTCTTTTTAGATAATCATAATTGTTTAAATGGATCAATCGTTGATTTTAAACAACAATTGCAGTTTCCTTTTTTGTAACTTGTTGAATCCTAATTCATTTAGACGGTGGATTACTTTCCAATACATGCCTCCCTTCCGTTCTATATCTACCGCTCCGGAAAAAAAACAACGGCGTCAAACCCTCACTCTCGCTCCCGCTCCGAAAATAGAACGACGCCAAAGTCCCGCCTCCAAAACCAGAACAAGCATTCCCTCTCCTTGTGCCGCTGCAAGTCTTCTTCTGTCTGGTCTCCCATTGTAATAGCTACATGTTGTAATAGACCATAGTGACACAATACGCTATAATCCATTGTTATATGCCAAGATTATACAATAGACTCTGACTTATTTTATATACCCGGAACCGAGCTAAACCCAATTTTTTATTAGAGAATTTTATCATGAACATGTAATCAAATTATTATTTTTTCATATAAAATTATTGTCAAATATGGGTCTGAGTTCTTTTTGGGCTTTAAATTTTTTAATATGGGTTGGTTTCAGTTTGAGAGGTTGATTGAACAAAATTTAATTTTGTGTGGTCATGTGGGAATGCCAATTTTTTATTAGAGAATTTTATCATGAACATGTAATCAAATAATTATTTTTTCATATAAAATTATAGTCAAATATGGGTCCGAGTTCTTTTTGGGCTTTAATTTTTTTAATATAGGTTGGTTTCAATTTAAGAGGTCGATTGAACAAAATTTAATTCTGTGTGGTCATGTGGGAATGACAATTTTTTCACTCTGGGTAAATGTTTTGACCCGAAACCGACCACCCAATATTATATCACGCGAAATATAACACTACAAGAAATGAAGACATAAACGATGAAAATAACGACAACATATATTATTTATCATAATTATTAGTTTAAAAGCGACCATAATTTTTTCCGTCACTATTAGCACAATTAATAACGACTAAATATTTAAATCGTCTTAAATACTAATGTCCATTCCATCGCTAAAACTTTTGTCTCTTTTTCCACTATCCTATTTTCCTAAGATCTCTTTTTACTACCTAAAATTAACTTAACATCAACTTAATTAAAAAGAAAAAAAAAATAAAATTTAGTTCATGAAAAACCAAAACTGATTGATGAGTCTTTTTGTCTCCCGCGCCCTCTCCCTTCCCCCGCCAACACAGGGAGCTCCACGCGAATTAAGCAACTGACCCCTCTTTCCCCAGACACAAACAACTCCCACTGCTCCTTCCACTATGGCTCCCACTCCGGCCATATCGTTCCCCATCGCGCACCAACTCACATGGGGAGAGACCCAGCTCCACACCACAAACCTCCCTCCCCAGCCGCAACTTCCCCACTCCCGCTCCTTCTCTCACTCCACATCTCATTCCCAAAGGGTTCTCTTGTTCTGGTGACATGGATAGCGATGCCCTACGGCGGATATAGGGTAGGAAGGTAAAAACGACGATCGGTCCAGTGCATGACGCTAGCGCCGGTCAAAGGCAGGGATGCTAGCATCAATTGAGGGAAGGGATGCCCGCAGCCGGCGGTCTCTTCTGTCTTTCTGTTTCCGCAGCAGCAGCAGGTGGCTCGCAGATCCAACGCAGGAAGACAAATTAGGAGGCGACCACTGCAATCACACAAAAAAAAACATGGATGGAGACATGTTCAGGTATGACAATCTATCTTTCTCTTCCTAGTTCCTACTGAAAAATCTACACTTGACGTCAACCAATAACATGGTATGACATTCTATCTTTCTCTTCCTACTGAAAAATCTACACTTGACGTCAACCAATGTTGGATCACACTCTTGTGCGATTATCAAAATACTAATTCTTTTGTATTGTGGATGTCATTTCTTTCTTCTTGCCTCTTCTCAGTTGATTCTATGACGAAGTGATACAAAGTTGGTAGCATGAGAGAAGTCGATTTGGTTATTTTTGTTCTTCCGAGGGGATTTTTTTTGTCAAGGTATTTTTTGAATCACTGGCTTGAGAGTGAAAGATAGTTTCATTGTGATTTTTATGTTTTCATGGAAATGAATGTATTGAAACATATAATGAACAATTATCAATCTACATGGAGTTATCCTCAAATTGAAGTGATTAGAATATACTGAGTATCACTATTATGAATTTGTTTTTTTGGTACTCATTTCCTTTCAATTGAAATACATGGTATTGAAATCACCTCACTTGATGCATTTGTTACTAGTGTACATGAGTTGACATTCTTCAACAATGAGTAGGAGGGTATACTCCTCAAGAGGGTTGCTATGCCAACACAGACACAGAGTTGTTGATATTGTGAATGTGGAGCATTTGATTAGGGGCCTTGTCTAGTTTTTGTTTTCTATTTTTGAAGTGACTTGAGCTATTATAAGATGACATGTTCTTGTTGATTAGTTGATCTGGTTATGGTAGCCTTCCATGTAAAAGTACTGCCCCTATCTCCTAAGTTTGCTTCTTGAGACAGACTTGGTCTGTAATTAGGACATGGGCTATTGATTGCCATCGTCGTACAATAGAACTAGATAGTGGTTGAAACCTATGGAAGAAAGATATAAAACTCCAAATCTCCAACATGTTAGATAGCCATGAGCCAACTAAATACAGGCTATGTTGAATATTCACGGTTTTTTGACCATCTGTCCTTCTTTAACTGTGTTATCTGACCTCAAATAGCCTAAATAAAGGTGGTAATTTGCTTGAACCCAGACCACACATTCCCTATATGGTGAATGTCACAAATTTTTCATGGATTACATATTAGATATGTCGTAGGCCTCATCTCAAGGGCCCCCATCAACAATGAAGGTGTGGAACAAAGGAAGTGTGGGGACCATCATACAATTGATATGATTATCAATTTTTTTATAGTGGTCTGATTGTGTGGTATGAAGGGATTAGTCTCCACCTGTATGGTATATCTAGGGATCAAAATTAACTTGAATACACATGCTTGACCTGCAATTGATAGGATTATAGAAGATTTTCTAGTAGTCTAAGTTAGTAGTATGAAGATATTTTCTACTCCATCAAAACATGAAACTTTATTCTGTTGATATTTCTCCATAATTCTCTAGATATGTGCTTCACTAGGAACTACACATAGGTGACAAACTTGAGCATGGGTGAGTTGTTGAAGTTACAAGGCATCTCTTTCGTTGCAACAATAGTTTGTAGATAGATTTGTTGAAATAATCACACAATCCAAAATCCATATTCAATCTTCCGACCTAAGCTTAGTGATAAGATTCATACATTTTTACTATTAATATACACATGATAGAACTTGTATTATCATCCACATTTTAAAGCAAGGTAACAGTACTCTCTTATTTCTAATTTTCTTCTCCTTTAAATAGTAAATACTCTAGATTATAGTTGATCTTAAATGCACTCCCCATCAAGTGTCACTTCTATTGATTGCTTTGTGTTTCCTACAGAGCAGAGCTCCAGTTCAAAGCCTTTCTTTCCGCTTCTGCTTTTCCTCATTATTTGCGAGCTCCATTTTAAGATTGAATGCTCCACATTCCCTAAAGCCTCATGAGAAAGGTTTCCTACCCTTCCAATGAGAATAATATTTCACAAATCATCATTCAGGGTCCAGGCTTCTTGAGCTTTTAAATGAGTTTTGCTTTTAGTACTCATTAAATTGCATATTCGAGTGGGGTGGTGATAAGAACTGATGTGGGCGAGATGATTAACAACAAAGCGAGTGAAGTCTTCAATCTGATCCATGTTGTGAACTAGCCTATCCAACTGTTCGGATACCAACCTCTTACTTTTTTGAAAAGTATATTGCTTTCATAGAAGCCCATATCTGAGAGACTATGAAGCATGAGGGCCTCCTGGAACAACTCACAATAATTTAGATTGAAGTGGGAATTCCCTCTCTTATCACTAAGGTGCAACATAGAGTTAAACACTAATTACAATACAAGACTCCTTAATATCATATCACAATTCCACTAGCTGACTCCAAATGAGTTTCATAAGAGTAGGGTTTGGGCTATCATAAATGGTGGTCAGAATCATTGAGTCATTTACTTTGCAGTATATAAACTACCTATGGATGATCTTGATTTCAATATTGCACTGAAAGTCATTCTGGAACACCCAAATACCTACAAGAAAACCCCAAGCTTCATTTCTGGGAGCAATGGAACCTTATTTTTGGATAGTAGCCTCAGATTTAGTTGTAGAAATCTTGGTTCAATGATGACAAGTATTTACTATTTATATTTGGTAGTGTTTGCTCTAGTACTAGTTACCGTACCATCATCCCCAATTCCTCAACATTCCATCAAA
This sequence comes from Alisma plantago-aquatica, assembly GCA_963693085.1. Classification (NCBI taxonomy): domain Eukaryota; kingdom Viridiplantae; phylum Streptophyta; class Magnoliopsida; order Alismatales; family Alismataceae; genus Alisma; species Alisma plantago-aquatica. The sequence continues at coordinate 662,897,764 of OY856412.1, read as the reverse complement.
TGACTTCTGACATAAATGTAAAGTAAAGAGGGGATGATGAGATACCTGGATTATATAGTGCATTGGTTGTCTATGAGGTACCATGAATGCCTCTTTGCTTCTCATTATCTCTCTTTTCTCCACATTTAATACAATTCCAGCATAGGTTATTGCTTCATGCTTTTGTTGTGTCATCCCTATGATATACTATTTATCATCGGGTAGCTTCTGTCTATATTCTCTGTTGTGTCCATAATGACAACAGTTTCCTGCAATGAACCTTGACCAGCTTCAAGGACTCGAGTCAGACATTTCCCTAACTTGATGTATTGATGCCTACAACATAATCATCCCTTACCCTATCAAGGTCTCGAGTCAGACATTCCTACACCACTTCGTCTAAGGATGACTTTACAATAGGTCTCTGGTCGTATTAGATGTTTATTTTGAAGGAATGAATCCTTGTAGATCAACTATAAATGTTAAGTGATTTTATTATTGTTGCGCTAGAGTGCTTTATTGCATTACAGAGAGCATTTGTAAAAACGTCTAGCATTTTTAGGTTCTCTACTTGGACAAGCTCCCATTCTTCACTCCTTCACTCATTGCTTGTTTTCATAATGTCATGTTATCATTTAACATGCAACTAAAGACATTTTTGAAGTCTAGAAATGTTGGAGTAGGACTTTAGAGTCCTTAGTAATTTTTATGGGTGTGTTATAGGTAACCCTTACTATATTGACATATTTTTCTTATCATTACAATATTGAGATATTGGTTTGTTCATTCATAACAAAGAATTCCAATGAATTCAACAAATCCCTACTTATGTAAAGATGCTGATGCATAATCTTCTAATGGTTGATATTGACTTGGAAATACTACAAGGAAGACCATGAAGAACAAACCCTATAGTTTTTCTATTATTATACTACCACTCTTCATTTTTGTGGATCTGGTGTTTTTAAGCTATTCATCTTGTTAGATTATATATTTCTTGTTTTACATAGCCTGTTATTTGTTTCGTTATTTCTCTTTTATATATGGACCTCTCTGTAATTCTTTCAGGTTTATATATATGAGGGTGCACACATTGTGCAACCCTGAGCTTTCTGAAAACCCTGACTCTGTCACATGGTATCAGAGCAGGTCGAAACTTAGATGTCTCTCCCTCCCTTCCTCCCTTCTCTCTCTCTCCCTTCTTCCCTCTCCGCTGTCCCCCCACCCGTCGCCCGCATCAGCAGGCCACCGGCAGCAGGTCGCCATCCACACAGCTGGCTGCCGCCGCCTAGCATGCCGCAGGCAGGGCTGCCGCCCACGTAGGGGCCGTCCATCCTCCTTGCACCGCTAGTCCTCTCCTGCTCGTGGCTCCGTCTAGCCTCTTGGCTCAGTGTGCCACTAGTGCTTGAGCAACATCACAAAAAAAATTTGGCTGTTGTTCGCACAACATGCGCACTGTCGGGTGGCCGTCTTCTATGGGACCACTGAGCCGCCTGTAGATCTGGACTAGTTTCTTTTTCAGGGGGAGATCGGAGAGTTGTTCGTCTGAGGGACAGCTTTCAGTTCGTGTTCATCTGTGCCTGCCTGCCCGTGTAGGCTTCGGCCTCCGGGTTTCCTGCTACGCTTCAGTGTAGTTCATATGTGAGAGGTCTGTGGTAATTTTGTTCCTGCTTCTGCCTGTCTGACGGCATAGTCCGTCTCCTGCCTGTACCTTCCTGCCTTCCTGCCTTCCTCATGGCGTCTTCTGGAGATGAACTCTGGCAAGACTCGCGTCGTCAAGTTACCACTGTTAAACTTGACAGGCGCAATTACCAGCTTTGGGTGTGTTCCTTAGTGATATATGCCAAATCACAAGGGAAGTACTCTCATCTGATTCGCACTGGTGCGCCTCAGCCTGCAGAGAATGCGGATGCGAAGGACGTCCAAGATTTTGATGATTGGGTCTGTGAGGAGTCGACTGTGTTGACATGGATTCACAACAATGTTGTTGAGAAGATAAGTGTCACTTTACTTCGACTGCCTACGGTGAAGCAGATGTGGGATCAGCTCACCGGTACCTACTCTCATAGTCAGAATCCCAAGAAGGTCTTCGACAAAACCAAGCAACTGGGGCGACTCCAATTCACAGGATCTGACATCTCAGACTACTTCTCCACCTTCACTGGTCTGTGACGTGAGTTGGAGACTTATCACCCGTTGTCTACTGATCTGGCGACTATGCAGAAACAGCGGGCGGAACTACAATTGATACAATTCCTGAGTGGCTTGCTAGAGTCCTATACTGGTGTTGTGGATCAGATCTTGGCGAGTGATCCGCTCCCTAGTCTATAGGGTGCCTACCAGCGTCTCCCGCGCCTTTCTTCATCGACACCGCCTCCTCATACTAAGACTGGAGATTTGACTGCCCTGGCTGCTTCGGTCGGGCGTGGCCATGGTCGTGGTTGTGGCCATTCCACAGATGGTCATCCTCTCCTGGGTGCAGGACGGGGACGTGGACCTGGTGCTAGACGAGGAGCCTCTTCGGCTACCCCCTCTTCTGATGTTGCGCGTCCTCAGCAAGGACAACGTGTGTGTACCTTCTGTGGCCGGTCTAACCATATTGAAGAAAAGTGTTGGGAAAAAGTATGGTAAACCGGCTTGGGCCAATGCTTCTGCAGATTCATCGTCTACTGCTTCTGAGGGTGTTAATAATGTCTATCATGAGCGCACCAAACACATTGAAGTTGACTGCCACTTCATCAGAGAATCTATTCTTGCTGACAAGATATGCACTCCATTCACGAGATCAGAAGATCAAGTTGCTGATAGCTTCACCAAGCTGCTGGCGAAGAAATAGTTCTGCACATTGATGGACAAGTTGGGAATGATTGACATCTATGCTCCAACTTGAGGGGGAGTGTTACATTATATATTTCCTATTTTACATAGCCTGTTATTTGTTTTGTTATTTCTCTTTTATATATGGACCTCTCTGTAATTCTTTTAGTATTATATATATGAGAGTGCACACATTGTGCAACCCTGAGCTTTCTGAAAACCCTGACTCTGTCACACATATGTTGTTAGACTCTTCATTCTTTTCATTTTGGAGCATTCGTTCTGTTGGATTCTTTTTGTTTGAGGAAGTTGTCCTAGTGTTTATATTAGGAACATGGATTCCTTACTATTTTTTTTATTTTGTTGTTATCTAGTTTGGCTTTAGAACCTGCAACTTGCAAAAGTAAGGTCAGGCACATGATGTCTGCAATATGCCTTTTTTTCATCACCCTGTTAGTCACAAGTAGTACACTAGTTGTACTCATGGGAAATCTTGAGTATCTTGTTCAATGCAGCAGACTTCTTCCAACAATATCAAGGCGTGTTTCTATTTCTTGAATGTCTGCATAGTCACATGATCCCTGGCGTCATGTGTACCCTATAGATATTGCATGTTTCAACTATCGAGTAAAGTAATATTTCGCCTTGTTATTCCCTTCATGTCTCAATCTAATATTTATGCTGAGAGGTTTTCATAAATGGAGCAACAAAATATATAGGAAAGATTGGCATGGTTGCTGTAAAAAAGGCTAGAGGGATGTAGATAGTTGGTGGAATCAGTAGTGATTACTTTGGTCAAGATGATGGAATAATTTGTTCCCTTCATTCTCAGTTGTTTGTTTCCTTCATGATGAAGTTTCTGCTTTACTATTTGACTTTAGGCACTAATGAATTTCTCACTGGTATAATTTCATACCTTAGTTAATTGCAGGGATTTTATAAAGTTTTTATTATGATCTTGGCATTTAGATTGCAGATGGGTAACAAGTTTAGAACAAGTATAATCACATATTACTGAAAATGGGCTTCATTGATATTACATGCATGATATTTCATTCTAATATGTTCTTTCATCATGCAGAGTTCAAAAAGATCAACTTCTGAGACTGCATTTGAGAAAGTGTCAATCTATTTGGGTCCTTTTCAATCCTCTCTTCTAGGGACATACAAAAAGGTATCAACGGGTGAAAATTTTCAAAAGCTTGAAGATATTTTCATGTACAACAATTTATAATTTGAACATTACAACCTTTTGATGTCCATAAGTGCGCAGGGAAACCCACAAAAAAACCTATGGTCTGAATTCGCAAGGGCCTTGCTTGGCTTGATATTATCCATGAATATACATGGTATCATGACCCAATTGATTTATGTAGGAATTTTACATATTTGTGGCTAACTATTTAGGTTGTTTATGTCATGTCTTGAACCATTCAGATTGTCGGCTAAACTTGTGCATGTATCCAAGATTTATTCTATGTATAACTTTCCATACTTGGATATTTAAGTAAATATCCAAGCTTTATTAGATTGAGACATGAAGGGAATAACACAGTGAAATATTACTTTACTTTATAGTTGAAGCATGCAATATCTAAAGGGTACACATGACGCCAGGGATCATGTGACTATGCAAACATTCAAAAAATAAAAACACACCTTGATATTGATGCTGAGAGGTTTTCATAAATGGAGCAACAAAATATATACGAAAGATTGCCATCGTTGCAGTAAAAAAAGCTAGAGGGATGTAGATAATAGGTGGAATCAATAGTGATTACTTTGGTCAAGATGATGGAAGAATTTGCTCCCTTCATTCTCAATTGTTTGTTTCCTTCATGACGAAGTTTCTGCTTTATTGTTTGACTTTAGGCGCTAATGAATTTCTCACTGGTATAATTTTAGACCTTAGTTAACTGCATGGCTTTTGTAAAGTTATTTTTATGATCTTGACATTTACATTGCTGATGGGTAACAAGTTTAGAACAAGTATAATCACATATTACTGAAAATGGGCTTCATTGATATTATATGCATGATATTTCATTCTAATATGTTATTTCATCATGTAGAGTTCAAAAAGATCAACTTCTGAGACTACATTAGAGAAAGTGTCAATCTATTCGGATCCTTCTCTATCCTCTCTTCTCGGGGCATACAAAAAGGTATCAACGGGTGAAAATTTTCAAAAGCTTGAAGATATTTTCATGTACAAAAATTTGTGATTCGAACATTACAACCTTTTGATGTCCATAAGTACTTATATTAAACGTTCACATATGGAACTTAGATCGAGTACTTAAAACAAAACAACAGATAGCTTAGTTTACTTAACGATCCATTACACAAAGGCTTTTCTATCATTTTTTATCTGCTCTCCTTCATCTGGATGATTGTTAAAATTATCACTTACATTGAAAGCAAGTCTTGTAATTTATAATGCTGCTTTAGTGTTTGATTTTAGTCCATAATTATTTTTACTAGTACAAGTTCAGTCAATTAATTGCACAATTTTTGTAAGGTCCTTTTTTCCGAAACCTAGCTTTTTAATTACAGGTTGCAAACAAGTATAATGCTGGTCGAGAACAAGTATAATGGAAAATTGGCAACACCACATGCAGATGAGTACAATGGTATCAGTTAAATGCCTTGATTTGTGGACGTGGTAGATGCCTCATGTTGCACATGAACTCAAATGCATGTCAGTACTCTAACAACTATTGCATGCTTGAAATAAATGTTCAAAAATTTCTTGCAAGTACTTGTTCTCAGTACAGTAATAGGAAACCAAACTGGGTATGTATGTTCCTGTCCGTTACATAAAATTCATCAAGAAAAAGTGAGTTTACTAGTTCATCAGTAGAGTTGGTTTGGTTTGATTTGGGTAGTGTGTTTCCACGAATACATTATAAAATACCAATATTTTAGAAGTTAGTATCCAACCACAATAAATTAGGTGACAAGATGATGTATGTTGGGATGAATTAGAAGGATCTAGTAATAGAGCAATACGTTTATTTTATTCCAACCTTTGACTAGTTCTAACTAGGTTATTCTTCTTGTTTGTAAAATCTGAGATCTAGTTCTCTCGTTAGCCATAATAATATCTTTTTGTTTGACATTTATTTATATTGCTTATTGCTACTACTTGTGCAGTTGTATCAGTTAGTTTAAGCATAGTTGAATGTCTATTTTTCTAGATTAGCCATAGATGCATGCCCACTAACACCTTCCGATATGCGTAAATAGATTTCGTATGTAACTATGTATCAATGTTGTTAAAGCCACATGAATGTGATGCCTATATATGTTCCAGTTCAAAATTTAACAGATAACTATTGGCACTACCACTTGCATTAAAATACAAAGGGAACTAAGTTTATCTGGCGGTTGGATATAATAATAAGGTGACTGTTAATTTTTAGTGTGTCGTTTACTAGCATATCATTTAAATCATTTTTGGTTCTGCTGATGTGAACAACTTTAATATCCCACTCATCTATCTTCATGGTCTTATTATTATTATTCCATCCAACTAGAATAGGAAATGTCATGTCCCTCCTCATTCAATAACGATGCAGCAAGTATGCAGTCAGTATTCATAAGGGCCTTCATATCCTTCCTATTTTCTGCTTCTAACAGGGCATTGTAGACAGAAATGACTTTAGATTCATATGCAGACATGGCTGAAACATGCTCTTGTTCACAAACTTTTTCAATTATAGTTCTTGGCTTTCGAGGCCACTCTGCATCTCCCTTCTTGAAACTAGAATCTACATTTTATATAAGTGGCGATGGACACCACTTGTTGTCGTGGACCGAGCTTTGTACTAATCCTCTTTATCTTGCTCTTGCTCTAAGCCTTTTGTATATCTCTTTCATAATCATGAACAATTGCAATTTGGTTGATGATCATTTATTCCTTGCCTTCAAAGACAGTTATGAAAACTACTAGAGGGGGGGTGAATAGAGTTTTATAGTGATTTTAACTTAATTATTTAACTCAAACAACCAAAATTGAGATTAGAAGAAGGAGACAGGCGTTTAGAGTGGTTCCAACTATAGCAAATACTATAGTTGTCAGTCCACTACCCGGTTGCTTACCCAACCGGGATTTGAAAGTATTTATTTTATTACCTCTCGAGGATTTATACAAAATACAATACTTTCAACCACACCCTTTGAACAACCTTCACTTGAAGTAGGTGCACCAACCCTGAGGTAGCCTTCTTGAAGTAACTCCAAGCTCCCCCTTGAAGTAGCCTTCCTCTCTAGAAGTAACCTCCCGTTGCACCAACCTTCTGAAGTAGCTCAAAGTCTCCTTCTTTGCCAAGAAGATCTTTACCCTCTCCAATCCGCAGCCTCCAACCTAGGAGTAGCAAGGAGAGTACAAACAATAACAGGGAACAAGAAAGAAAACAGAAATTACAACTTATCCTTTGTAGCCCAAGGCTTGATTTGCCTAGATCAAGCGTATAGATCTCCTAACCAAGTATGTGAACTTGTGATTGCAGTGGGTAGGAGATACTAGCCTATAGGACACGAATTTGAGCTAAGGAGAAAGTAGGCCAATGATCACAGTGCTCAATTTGCTTGCAACAGATTGCTCAAGTATGCTCAAGTATTTCTCAAGTGTAACAAGTGTAAAACAAGTAAGTTTAGGTGTCCTATGGCTTGTCCTATTTATAGGAATGGCCTAAGGATGCTTAAGGACATTCTAGATAACTTCTAGGGGTTTCTAAGTGCTTAACTAGCCGTTAGGTACAAAGTTGTTGCTTTAGCAACGGCTAATTAATTAATTCTGCAGTTGCTGTCAGAGACCATCTCGGTCGACAAATGGTCGACCGAGACACCTACTCGGTCGAACTTTTGTCGACCGACAGGCTCTCTGGAACAAGTGATTTGCAACTTCTTTCTTCAACTGCCAACTAACTTGTCTGTTGTGTCTAACGACTACTTTGGATCTTTCTCGGTCGAGAAGATTGTCGACCGAGAGTGTCTCGGTCGAGGAGTTTGTCGATCGAGATTGATCCTGTTTCAAGGTTTCAATTTAGGCACTAATTATGTGTGTGAGTGTGCATAAGTAATCCTATTTGAATGGGATGACTTGTCTAACTGTGGTGTTTAGCTAGGGAGAATCTAACGCTTGATTTACATGCAATTCTAAGTACTTGTACATTATATTTTTGTACAAGTTTTTACAACAGTGATTACATTGCATGAAAATATAAATATGTAAGCTTGTAGATTTTCCCTTGTTGCTTTGTCATCCTGCACACTCAAGTAGCACGTTAGATTAATAAGAATGAAATGTTTGTCATACTCAAAACAAAGGGATTTATAGATGTCCATTTAGCCAACAATCTCCCCCTTTTTGAAGATGACAAACATTTCCAAAATATAAATAAAGGAAATATAAAACATATGAGTTTCATACCTTTAGATTACCTTTTGTAGATTTTTCTCTTGTGTATAAAATGTGTGCTTATTATTCCCCATGAATTATGGAACATGAAATCCAGATCATTTGGGAATATAGCAACTTTCAATGTAAAGCCAAGAGTTTATTTATGAAACTCATTAATTGAGTTTTACATTATTAAATTTTAGTTTTATATTTATCTCTCCCCCTTTGTCATTTCAAAAAGATAACCGTTTAAGAATAAAAGCTCCCCCTTAATAAGATATCCCATCAATTTAATGAAAAAGATGTCCATTTAAGCGTCAAAAATGTAAACAAGAGTTTTTAAGTAGCACAAATATCAAAGAAAACATCCTCCAAAGGAGTGATAAGCAATTGCTTCCTAATGTTGTTACATTGATCTAGTGGAAGCGGTTTTGTAAAAAAATATCAGCCAATTTTATCTTCAACATGATGAAGGGAAACATGATTAATTTGCAAATATATTCAGTTTTATTGCAAACTTGACGACAGAAACCTGCTCAGTCGACGATCTTTTGACCGATAGTGTTCTCGGTCGAACAGTTTCTCGACCGAGAATGTGTCTGGATTTGTTTCATAACTGTTTTAAGTCATAGATCCTTGTCAATTTTACCACAATTTTAAAGGTTGCATTTTTATTTATTACTCCCCTTATCTTGTATGTTCTACAATGATGATCTTATAATCCATATTTTGAAGATGTCTCACATACAAATTTCCATTGGAATCAAGTAAAGATGGCCAATTTCATTAAAAGCATGTATTACAAGCATAGAAAGATAGACACATCATATAGAGATGACCCATTACAATTATTCAAAAGATATCATTACAATAACTCCAACATTTACTGGAAAGACTTAAGGATTACATCAATGTCAGGATCTTTCCCAAGAAAAGGCTCAGTTCCATAATACTGGACCAAGGTTTGTCAATCTAGAGAACCTGTCTTAGTTAAAGCATATGCTTCCAAGAATGTAGGAATTCGGTCAAATCGGAAATGAGCGGCAATATCTTGCTGTTGCATGGATGAAAACTGAGTGTGCGTAAGATCCACATATGGTGGAGGTGGAGTTTGATAATAGTTGTATGAAGGATTGTATGGATTGAGCATGCCAGGATTTAAAGAATACAGATATTCATCAGGTTGGTTTGGTGAAAGGGTTTGCATTCTTTGGTTTATATAAGTCATGGCATGATGGTTATAGTCTAGTTGTTTGCTCAGGTGATATTGGGAGCCAGCAATATAAGTAAGAGTGTTTTGAATGGGGTCATGTGATAGGTTAGTAGAAGGAGGGGGTGGTGGTATGTCTTGATGAGATGTTTCTCCTTCAACTCTAGCCCTTTTATGATCAAAATCAATTCCCATTTTTTCTACTGTATTCTTACTTATTTTTTGTGGTCTACGCTCCCATGTATATCCCATATCCTCAAGTGGGGTCTTAAGGAAATGTTGAGTAATTTGGCATACAAAATCGGCATATGGAGGATTGCCAGAAAACTCAAGCATGTTTTTAAGAATGATGCGGATAAAATTTGTGGGAATTCGTTGGATAATGGCATATACTAGACACATACGAAAAATAGGAACTTCAGACTTATTGGCTCTAGGATGTATGTTTGTTGATACAATAAGGTTTACAATCCTAGCAGCTGGTTTAAGATTTATAGCATAATATGTGCCTCTATCTTCGTGATAGGTTGTATTGGATTTAAAAATGGTCCTTTTGATGTCACTAAGACTAATGGTATTGTCATCTTGGAGAAATTGGTTAAGGGGTTTCCAGAAGTAAGGTCAAGGGTGTCTTGATATTCATCTATGTCAATGTTTAGCATGTTAAGAATGTCCCCTTCAGTAAATCGGAAGCTATGCCCATTGACCATAGTGTAGAAGAAGATGGTTTCATTTTCAGAGTGGGAAATGAGGTTTGCATAGAATTCATTCACTACCTTGATTGAATAGGAAGGAAAAGAAGGGTTGATGAATTCTTTTAACTTTTGTACTTCGAAAAGGTCCTCCAAGTCGACGATGTTGATGAAGTCCATAACTTCAACTGGTCGTCGTGGGAGAGGAGCTTTGGAGGAAAGCCGTAGATATCGATCACCAGCATCTCCATCGACGAAGGCAATGTCGTTGATGATCGTTAGTGGTGGAGTGGCTTCCCGAGCTTCCCTTCCTTTCCTGCCGGCGACCTTCTTCTTCCCACGAGCAGATGATGAGGCCATTGTGTTGCTTGAAGGTGGAGAAGAAGCAAGGAAGGCTTGGGGATGAGGTTGCTAAAGAGTTGCACAAAAATGCACTAGAGAGAGCCTATGGAAGCAAGAGTATGCAAATGTGAGGAAGTGACCCGTCTTTGGTTCCTTTTATAACAATCCAGCGACCTGGTCGGTCGACGACTCGTCGACCGAGCGTCCGCAACGGTCATGTTGCAGACGCGCCACTTGGCTCCCCAACGGTCATATAACGGTCATAACGGTCGGTCTACAACGGTTATATCCAACGGCTATTTCTCGGTCGAACAATTGTCGACCGACATTGTCTCGGTCGAACATTTGTCGACCGAAAGTGTGTCCGATACTAAATCTGTATAGATTCTGTCGGTCGAGAGAGAGGGGCTGACCGAGAGGTTTTTGGTCGAAGAGTTCGTCGACCGAGAGACTTACTGAGTACGAATTTGAAGCTATTTTTTTAATGTAATTGATAGATTATTTTTGTAGAGCACATATATAGATTTTCCAAGGGAGTAATATTGTGTTTATTATTTACAATATTGGGACAAGTTGTGATCATAAATTAATTATTCTTTTAATCATAAAAGGATATCCAAATAGTTATTATGTCAAACTTATTTTAGGTCAAATTTGACTTCGACCATAGCGCCCCTTGGTCAAATTTTATTTTGACCAAGAGGCTAATTTTGCAGATTTTCAGATTGAATATGTTGAGTATAATATCTGCATTAAATGTCAAGCTGAAGCATAATACTTAAGATTCTCAATTGAAGGTACAATTAATTATCTCAAATCTTCAAAGATACTAATTTATGGATTGTGTTGCAAGCAATAACATATAACTAATAAATCATTTTGCTTGCCTATATATTTTTATGGATCCATGCATACAATTTTCATTATCTATGCGCACCCAATGATGAAAGCATGGGTATAATGGTAATAACAGCATACAATGATATTACATGATTAGTATATGAATAGACCAGAAAATACTTTTACGAATAATCATGTGAAAATAGGAATTTTCTTTTCATTTGACTAAGCATAATTTCAGTTTAAACTTTAAATCATCTAGGGAATAAACTAATATTAATTTCATTTACATTTGTAATAGAGTTGAGATAGACATAGAAATATGCAACTAATGTCTTTGGTCATATCTCAACTTGATTTTGTTCATTTAGTTTGGAGGTTTTGGAACCCAAACTAACTCGACATCTTTTCTCTTATAAGGACATGAAAAAGAGTAATGTCCAAGACGTGAGCAATAATGGCAACATATAGAATCAACCTCGAGTCGTTTTCTATGGTTTTTTTCTAGGTTGTTCTTTGGTAAAAATGTATTTGTTCCTTTAGGTACATATATAGATTGATGGGTTTGTGACTTTTTCCAACTAGGTTGATAGGACTTCCCTTTAGGCTTATAACCTAGTCCTCTTCTCCCAATTTGATGATAGGAATTATCTATGATTTGATCAAGAATGCCATTATTATTTAAATTACTGACTTTTTGTTGTAACTTGGCAATCTCTTCCATTCTCTTCTTAATATCTAGTTTTGCTTGGTCTAGATTAGATGACAATAAATTTCTTTCTTTAACAATAGTGTCATAATCTATATGGGTGCACAATAATGGTTGTTTTTTAAGATCGTTTACTTGAGTCTGCAAGTTTGAATTTTCAACAGAAAGGAGCTTGCAATCGGCTTCCATAGATTTTAACTTAAGATCAGAATATTTATTTCCTTCTTTGAGATCCTCATTTTCAGATGCAAGAGCAAGAAGTTTAACATTTAGATCATCATTCTCTTTATTTGATTTCTTTAATTTCTTTTTGCACTCAACATATTTATTATGTGTCTCTTCAATAATAGCAACTAGTTCTTCTTTAGATAAATCAAAGAGACTTACCTCTTCTTCTTCTTCACTAGTTGTAGCAATAAGACATTCTTTGTGCTCTTCCTTTGATCTCCATGGGCATCCGGTTGTTTTGTGGCTTGTTCCTAAACACCAATTGCAGCATGTTGTGGTTTTGTCCAAACATCACCTTTCACCATTTCCCTCCATTCTTCAAGACCTGGTTAGGGTTCCTTGAAGCCTCGCTCTGATACCAATTGAAAACTACTAGAGGGGGGGTGAATAGAGTTTTATAGTGATTTTAACTTAATTATTTAACTCAAACAACCAAAATTGAGATTAGAAGAAGGAGACAGGCGTTTAGAGTGGTTCCAACTATAGCAAATACTATAGTTGTCAGTCCACTACCCGGTTGCTTACCCAACCGGGATTTGAAAGTATTTATTTTATTACCTCTCGAGGATTTATACAAAATACAATACTTTCAACCACACCCTTTGAACAGACTTCACTTGAAGTAGGTGCACCAACCCTGAGGTAGCCTTCTTGAAGTAACTCCAAGCTCCCCCTTGAAGTAGCCTTCCTCTCTAGAAGTAACCTCCCATTGCACCAGCCTTCTGAAGTAGCTCAAAGTCTCCTTCTTTGCCAAGAAGATCTTTACCCTCTCCAATCCGCAGCCTCCAACCTAGGAGTAGCAAGGAGAGTACAAACAATAACAGGGAACAAGAAAGAAAATAGAAATTACAACTTATCCTTTGTAGCCCAAGGCTTGATTTGCCTAGATCAAGCGTATAGATCTCCTAACCAAATATGTGAACTTGTGATTGCAGTGGGTAGGAGATACTAGCCTATAGGACACGAATTTGAGCTAAGGAGAAAGTAGGCCAATGATCACAGTGCTCAATTTGCTTGCAACAGATTGCTCAAGTATGCTCAAGTATTTCTCAAGTGTAACAAGTGTAAAACAAGTAAGTTTAGGTGTCCTATGGCTTGTCCTATTTATAGGAATGGCCTAAGGATGCTTAAGGACATTCTAGACAACTTCTAGGGGTTTCTAAGTGCTTAACTAGCCGTTAGGTACAAAGTTGTTGCTTTAGCAATGGCTAATTAATTAATTCTGCAGTTGCTGTCAGAGACCATCTCGGTCGACAAATGGTCGACCGAGACACCTACTCGGTCGAACTTTTGTGGACCGACAGGCTCTCTGGAACAAGTGATTTGCAACGTCTTTCTTCAACTGCCAACTAACTTGTCTGTTGTGTCTAACGACTACTTTGGATCTTTCTCGGTCGAGAAGATTGTCGATCGAGAGTGTCTCGGTCGAGGAGTTTGTCGACCGAGATTGATCCTGTTTCAAGGTTTCAATTTAGGCACTAATTATGTGTGTGAGTGTGCATAAGTAATCCTATTTGAATGGGATGACTTGTCTAACTGTGGTGTTTAGCTAGGGAGAATCTAACGCTTGATTTACATGCAATTCTAAGTACTTGTACATTATATTTTTGTATAAGTTTTTACAACAGTGATTACATTGCATGAAAATATAAATATGTAAGCTTGTAGATTTTCCCTTGTTGCTTTGTCATCCTGCACACTCAAGTAGCACGTTAGATTAATAAGAATGAAATGTTTGTCATACTCAAAACAAAGGGATTTATAGATGTCCATTTAGCCAACAAGTTATTCATTCTCCATATAAACCAACAAGCAGTGATGAAAAGTTTCAGGTACACATGCTTGAATGAAGTACTTAACCACCTTTGCATGACATGTCCTATAAAATATGGATCAGAATTAAAGCATCCCAATCCTGTCTAGATTGCCCATGCTTTAAGATAGTCAAGTAGTGCGTAAAGGAGGGTATCGTATCCACGATATCATCTTGGGTATTATCCATCCATAGTCATCTATCTGGTTTTCCTCTTCATACTTGGCATGAGTGCATTGTATGCTTCTAACCAAACATAGTGGTTCCGCCCATATGCAATGATATTTATGTTCATGGCATTGACTCTTTTATATATAATGCTACTGTGAAAAAACTCCATGTCTCCCTAATTGCATGAAGAATATCCCTATAGTCATCCCATGATCAAGACAACATGAAGATCAATTACCAAACTTCAGCCTAATTGAAAACCAATCATAGAAACAAAATCAGTAAATCCTCAGCCTTCAAGCATTGGCCAACCTTCCCAGAAAAAAACTCTGCAGGTATAAAGAGATGTATCTGTAGACGAAAACCTAACAAGGCATACTGAAGCACATCATTGACTAACAATTATACGAATGATCTTTGGATGTTTATTCTTTTCCAATATTAGCATGTTTCCTATTAGATAGTTATCTTTGGGGCTTGTTCAGGGTAGATTTTGTGAATTAAGATGTCAGTTTTAGGTTAATGTTGGAATTAACCCCTCCTAAACCAAGCTTGCGAATTACTTCCTTAGCAACGTTGCCGTTGCATTTTGGTTCAATGATCGCTAAGATGTTCAATTTGTGGGTGAGTTTCATTATTTAAGAATTCTTGCTCTGTTGCCCGAGTAGGCTCCATTGATGTTCCAGCAGCAGATCATTAAAACTTAGAAGGGCCCGGGGGGGTGGTAGAGGGCCTAGGAACAGGCTGCAAGCAATCCTAAGGATTGCTCACCACTTCCTTCAGTTGTTATCCTACACAGAAATAAAATCCTTTTTGTTTAACATGGTTAATTTTTATCATGACAGAGTGTTTATCTCTCTTTAGATTTTATAGATGTTAAATGAAATGTTTCAATCCACATGAATGTAGAGCTAAATAAGTCTATTAGGTAAATTCTTGAGAATTTTGTTGCCTATGGAAGTTACCAATAATGGATTCTTGAACTACCTATACAGTAGGAGCACTTTTTCAGGTTTATCTGCAATTATTCTAATTATTGATTAAAATAAACTGTTGGAGAACTAAAAGAAATTTGTAGCTAATGCTGCACTTATGTATAGATAAGTGACAATCACGATTGTCCATATTTGTAATCCTCATGAAGGGTAAGTTTTTATGTCAGTTCTGTTGAAATTGCATTAGAAATATGCTTTTAACAACTTTTCACAACTAATCTGGAATTCAACTATTATTTCTGTAAGGTAAGCTTGTTTTAAAGAGGGTACAAAACATAGAGTGGGGATGTACTACTACTCATGTAGAAGGGAGGTCACATCTAGGCAGAAACCGAAAGAAGGTAAAGGAAGATTAGGAGAGTGGAAAATATTTCTGAAGAGGACATAAACAGGAAGTCTTTGGGAGAAGGGAAAGTGTGGAAGTGAAAAGGCAGAAAAACTGAGAATAACAAACTTCCAATTAGTATTCTTAATATTCTTGGGCCAACATGATAATTAAATTCGAACTAATTAGACTTCAGAGAAGCAATATGGTGTGCTCAAATCACCAGAAAATACTGAACTCTTCAGAAGCATGCAAAGAAAATGTGTTACTCATGATAAACATGAGAAATTTCTTAAGCATAGTATTTTTTGCTAATTGTTATGTCATTAATTCCATGAGCATATAATGGAATGTAAATTACTTTCTTGACTAAGAACAAATAAAGAAGAATCAGCAGTACTGTAGACATAGGTATAACTCACCAATTAATAAGTATATTAGCCAAGATCACGGGGCTTGTATATGTTAATTTAGGCCTTCCTTTATTAGGTCTTTATTTATTATTCTCACGTAAGGAGGACAATATGGATCCAGAAGGAGGTGGCTGCTCCATGGATACATGTCTGCACAAGTCTATATTCAGCTCAACTATTGCCAACATCGAGAAGATTAGTTTGATGCTTACTGCGATTAAAGAAACAACTTTGATTTTTGGAGTTTTTTCTACAGGGATGAAGTCATGAAGGTATCAGGATATTAAAGCCTTCTTCTTGAGCTAAACCCTTGGTAAATGGAAGTACTTCCTTTATTCTATTTAGTGATTCATCTGTCTAGATTTTGACCTTCTATATTCATTTGAATCAACTGCCATCCAATAATTTAGTATGGTCCATGGGTCAAGTACATTATTGCGTGTACAAGTCAACTCTTGAATACAGTTTCATGTCATATCAAATGTTTTACAGCAATTTTACTTAAGGAATTTCTTGTGGTTCTTGACGGAGAATACTCAGGATCTAGTTCAAGAATCCTAACATATTGAGAGTATTGTGCTTTCATTCTTCATGGACCAGTTTCATTTATGTTAGTAGATGAAAGGTCATATTCCAAGTTTTAATGACATACTAGTTTAATGATTTAACAATATGTTATAACAAACTCTAAAGTGGAGCACATTGCATATTCGATGATTATGCACAAACAGTCTGTCATCACAGAATGGCCATCAGGTTGTGCATGCCTGGGTCTATTTCAGGCCTCAATGTCTTTCACGCAAGAAATATGGTGATCTCACCATTTTTAGAGTCTAGACTCAAAAACCACATGGGAACTGGGTATAGAAGATAAAATGAAGCTATTATAGGAACAAAATAATGTAACTCATGCAATGTTGCATGTACTTTACTTGTATGGCCCATTTTTCAAGATTTCCATGCAACGGGATGGAGCATCCAACATCTATTTAACATCACAAAGTAGTACTAGTTAGGAATCTACTGAATATTGAAGAAGAAATCTATGACCTAGTATACGATGATGCTTTATCACGTAGTAGTACTTAAGTAGTATATCATGTGCTACTTTTTGTTCCTACAATGTATTCAATAATTAACAACCTAGCAAATAAGCATAAATAAATTATACATAATAAGCGGATTACAAATTCCATGACTATTCTAATTAATTACTAATTAGAAATCAATATTAATACTCATTTTGATCTGTGACAGTCATTTGAAGCAGTGAAATATTATTCAAAACACTTGACTGTTAAGTAATATTTCTTCTTGTTGGTAGTACGACAGTCACAAAACTACAGATTTATTTAAAATGATGTAAACCACTTTTTCAAAAAGCACCCGCTTTGTTCTGCTTCAAAACCCGCTTCCTGCTTCCCGCTTCAGGGTGGGTAGTCCGCTCGCTTCACGCTTTCTAAAACACAATTCTTATAGGATTTTTTATTTTGTTTACACATACTTTATATTAAGTTTTCTGGCTATTTATACCTTTCCATCCTCTTATTTTCTAACAAGTTCTCACAATTATTTCGATAACAAATTAATATTTATTTTGTACAGTGTCCAAAGCAGCCGAACAATACAGATTGCGGGTATTATGTGCTGAAGTATATGAAAGACATCTTTGATGCGAGAAATAGAAATATTCATGAATGTGTAAGCTACTTAACATCATATTCTTTTAGTTTGTTCAAATTTCTAAATAAATTGAAAAAATCACAATATGTTGATATATTTGTCATATGATTGTAGTATTATTCGAAGTATATTGGTCGTTGCTTCAACCAAGAAGAAATCGATGAGGTCCAAAACGAGTGGGCGACATGTGTTCTTGAGCACACATAAGATTATGTGACATGTGGGGGAGACATTTGTTCTTTGGCATAGACCAATGTGTGAAACGTTTTTAGTTAGTTTTCAGTTCGATGCTAGAGTGGATACTCAATACTTTGTATTATTGAATCGTTGTATGGATGATTTAATATTAATTAAATTTAGTACGACTTTCTTTCAAGGTTTGATGGAAATTTTATTCAACTATGTGGTTGTTTGTTAAATGAAAAAGTATAATTGCATATTTATTATAGTTTATTAATAATATGGTTGATTTGATCAATAGAATTGGTTCGATATATGACCTGTCAAACTCTAATCAAAGACAGCAGTTAATGATATGTTGTAAAATGTATGATTCTACAACAAACAACACATGTTGTGTTATCCACACCTATTACAACAGGTTTGTTAGGAAAAAATACACCTATTACAACAGGTGTTTCTAGTGAACTACAACATGCATAACCTGTTGTATAAATTATGTATATTACAACAGTCACACACCATGTTGTCTAAACAATCCTATTACAACGATTAAATGTATGGAAAGACAACATACTCCAACTGTTGTATAAACATGTATATTACAACAGGTGCACTGCATGTTGTAATAGACCTACCTATTACAATGGGTGTGTTTAGTGAAAGACAACATGCTTCGACTGTTGTATAATATATATTACAACGGTTGAACCACATGTTGTAAAATATACCCCTATTACAACAGGTGTGTTTAGCGAAAGACAACGTTGTTCAACTGTTGTATAATATATATTACAACAGGTGCACCACATGTTGTGTAAAATACCCATATTACAACAGACCATTCCTTAAAAGACAACATGTTTCAACTGTTGTATAAAATACATCTAATACAACATGTGATCACATGTTGTGTAAAACACCCCCCCATAAGACCACGCGATCTAATACAATGGTTAACACATGTTGTAAATTGAGAAAAGGAACTGTTGTAAAAAGCATTTTCTGTAGTAGTGAACCCATCTGGTAGGTGGGGGGAACATGTCATGTGGCATGCATGTCTTGAGTCATGCATCTAGGAATGTTGGAAAGGGCTATCCATGGTGACACATTAACCCTTGTACTGGTAGACATTATTCATGTAACGATAGTCATCAAACCGACAAACAAATTGTTACTAATTAAGTGGAATAAACATAAAAAACAGATTAACAAAAATCATTAAAATTTTGAACCATTTTGCAAGGAGATCCTTGTCAAGAAAATTTTTACTGAAAGATCCAAAACTCATACAAATCATGATTTACATTGTACAACATTGTTTCATCTCATCTTGAGGACACCATATAACAGTTGCTTTATCAAAACACATTTTGGAGCAACATAAAACCTTGAGGCATTTAGGCTAAAATCTCAGATCATTCATGAAACCAGTAAAAACCAAATCCAAGGACTTGAGAGTACAGAGACAACACATAGGACTTCTATCTATAAGACACGACAGAGAGTACACTCAACCTGAGTTGTTACTACGTCCCCAGCTATTTTTCCTCCTCTACAGAAAGGTCTCTACCGCCTCGTGCACGTCCACCTAAAAATTTTGGATCCCATGGGGTGATACAATTATCCCAGTGAGACATATATCTCTCCACTAACCATATTATTATTGATGATAAACATTATAAAAACTGTGCATGGGTTCTTTTATGTTAATAGGCAGGATAAATCATTGTATGATTAGAATAAGATAATCTTCTTTCTTAAGGAGAACATTTCATCTACCCATGGTGGAGTTATAAATCATCTATCTGCTTTGCAAGGAATGTAAAAAAACATAAATAACATCTATCAACTAAGATGTACAACTGAATTGAGCATCAAACAATGTTTTCCATATTTGATCCTTAAGCAGATATGCTACACGGCTAAAAATATTTTACAATCACACTTAGGACTTGAGGAGATGAAGTATACCATGTTCATCTCCAACTGACCACAAACTTCTCACAAGTCAGTACCATACAAGGTCAATGGGAGAGCCAGTTGCTATGACCTCAATTGTCTCGGTCAGTATGAGACCACACAGGATTCAGCAAGACATCTCATGTCATCTGCTAGCAGGACATCTCGTGTCACTGTAAAAGAGCTTGCCAGGTACTAGACCTCTTCGCTCAGAGCTACAGTGTCAACTGTGCTCTCTTAGGGGAACATCTACAACAACTGTCCCCAGTTATTGAGTTATGGTCACACAGGCACCATACTCAGAGCCATGGTCACAAAGGCACCATGCTCTTGACCCATGGCCACAAGGGCACCATGCTCTGAGCCACAGGTTAGTTCACCGTGCTCTTTTTGAGACATTCTTATGACATTATTGAGTCATGGACACTTAGGCTCCATGCTCCACATATTCAAAAAAATTTGTTCCGAGTTATGTTATGGGGAACCCATTTCACCATTCAACAAATTATGACGCTGATGGATCTTGGGTCAGGGCAATGTTTTATAGTTCCTAATTATGTATTACAAGTATTACAATATTCTTTTAGCATCAAACAAGTTATCATTATTAATCACAATGAATTCTACAAAGAAAGGTGCAATACATTTATCACATACTTTTCAACTCTTTAAAACACATGATACTTGGGATCTCAGTCCCTTATCACATTACTGGGAATTCTCGTCCCTTCACATCATCATTATCATGGTTACTGGATCTGGGTATTCAAACCCTTAGATCATCACACAACATTGTTATTTCTATAATAGATAATCATTACCTCTAGGTCCTCAGACCCAAGTATTTATTTTACTTGTTGTACAAGTATTCCATATGGTTCACAAGGCCATTACGCATCTTGTCACCTATCTCTAGGCAAAAACTTATTATTATGGCTCACAAGGCCATTACACATCTTGTCACCTCTCACTAGGCGACAACTTATTCATATGGCTTGCAAGGCCATTACACATCTTGTCACCTCTCACTAGGCAACAACTTATTCACATGGCTCACAAGGCCATTACACATCTTGTCACCACTCACTTGGCGACAACTTATTCATCTGGCTCACAAGGCCATTACACATCTTGTCACCTCTCACTAGGAAATAGCTTATTCATATGGCTCACAAGGACATTACACATCTTGTCACCTCTCACTAGGAAACAACTTATTCATATGGCTCACAAGCCCATTACACATCTTGTTAAACAAGTATTTAACATGCCTCACAAGGCTCATGTAATAAGATAAATACAACCTTCCCATCATTAGGGTTCGGGTTTCCCTTTATAGCCGAATAGGGTTTCATGTTCATATTATTAATCCAAACCCTAATTCATTGCTCCACACATCTAGGAGCATACATTGATATCATAAGTATTCAATCATACTTATATATTTTCTCATAATTTATCATTAAACGATTAACAACACAAGCATGTGTTTCTCTATCATTCTTACTAGGATATCTAATACATCATACTTTTGATTCAAATCCTCCTCTTTGAGGAATATTAGTCCATCATTAACAATTCACGTTATCTTTCATTTAACACTATTTTCAACATATGTCACTCAATCAATAACACATGATTGACGTGTCACTTCTATATTGGTATCAATATGTATGTGTTATCATCTTATACTTTAAACCACATCCTTTACTTTATGTCATATTATCATATTGGGTATGTGGTATAACCACATCACCATGTCATGTTTTGAGGGTGTAAACCCTAATCAGCATATTATGTACTCACATTAGATGAGCCATCGCTTACATCTTATTACTTCAGATTAATTTTGTATCAGGTATGAGCTAGATGCTTGACCCCATATCGGATATAAGATTTTTGTTTAGTTCCATATCGTGCACAAGATATGACCCATATCGGGCATCCATATTTGCTATCATATCGGGCATCTATATTGGACATCCATCTTAGGTATCATATCGGGTTACCATTTTAGGTAGACCCTAAAACTCATATCCCCTTCATTCCTTCAAGGATCATCCTTATCATATAATTACTTGACAAGCTAATGGTCTTATTAAATTCTCATATCACCATTCATTACTCAAAAGGGGGTATATCGGATTCCAATCCCTCATCTAGGGTTTTCCACTAAATTGGTTACATCATGCCATATTGTGCATGAAGTATGAGTTTGAACTTCATATCATTCACAAGATAAAAGTAGGTGCTATTCTTCATCAATATAGAGATATCATTCATCTCATACATGTGGTATCATCCACCATTCATCTCGTCTTACCCATCATCTTGGGTTTCCAACTCTATGCGGATTTGAGTGTTCAATGCCTATATATTGTGTGAGAGGTGTAGTCTAGACTTGTATCGTGCATAAGGATAAGTGGGGTATCTCTCATATCATGCAACAAGCATGACTCATATTGTGTATGATCTAGCATCCATCTTCATATTAGGTTAATCCTATCTAGGGTTTCATATCAGGTGGATGTATTCCAACCATATCGGGTTACATTTTGTTCTTGAATCCATACCTTGTATCGTACATTAGGGTTTACTTAAGTATTCATATTGTGCATTAGATGTGTGTACTTCAAGGTATCAGGTACCAAAGATACATTACATGATCATATCGTGCAAGAGCACTTGCTATTCTTTACTCATATCGGGTTACCCAAATTAGGGTTTCATATCGGCTTTAAAGTATACTTTAAACCTTATATCGTGCAAAGAGTCTATTCTTGACTCCATATCATGCAAGCATATCATGTAAACATATCGGGCAAGGAAAGTCTACACATACCCATATCGGGTTAGAGCTACTTGTGTGTAAGCTTGAACCCGATATCACTTTATAAAATGATACCATCTTCTTCAAGCTCTAGACCTCCGTTCTAACAGTTAAAGTTCATGGAAATAGGTCTAGGCAACTACTAGAACTCATAATTTCATCAATTATTTCAGAAGATTTTGGAATTAAAAGTAGTTCATTTATGCATAATAATTTAGGTGATGAATAATAACATGATAGGGTTCAAGTTATATAACATGCCTTGTAATCATCTTCAAAGCTCGAAGCTCCAAAGCTTCACATCCTAAGGTTGAAGAAGAACCTCTCCAAGGTCCAGGGCTTGTTCACAACTCCTCTATGGACAAGAGATCACCATAGATAAACACTTGGTGAAGAAGGAAAGAAAGAAATATTCACAACCTGATATCCTACTTCAACCAAGGTTGAAGATGACTAAAGCCTTACCTAAATCTTGGTGCTCGAGCTATCCTAGCTCCTTGAGCTACCTTGCATGATAACTAAGGGTCTTTGCATGATATATCCAAGGGGAATGGTTATGAGGATCGTAAACTTTCATAAGTTGGTGAAAGGTGAAGTATATATACCTGATTACATGAGATAAAGCATATATGAGGTGTCTTCCCCTCATGCTACTAGATGACACATGGATATCCATGGTAGACACATGTCCATGCATGCACACATGTATATCTTGCCATGCAAGAGTCTTGGGGATAACCTAGAGACAATATTTCAGCCCTTACTTATCTTGTTGGGCATGTTATCTCATCTTTATCTCATTAAATAAGCAACCCGATACAATTTTTGTAAGGAACTTTGCAACTCATCATGGGCCACCTCCTTCAGGTGCTCTTCCCGTCATGTCCTTTTCCAAGGCTCAACAAACTGATAGGAGGCTCCTTATATCAAGTCTACAACTCGATACAACACATATAAGGCTCTTGCCTTCAACTCATTCTTAGTCTTTCATTACCAAGAGTATCATCACTCAATGGTGATTCAAACATAGCACCCCCTTATTTCTCTTTCCTCCAAAGGATACATAGAGGAAGTGGGGTCACTCTAGCGGTGGTCATTTTGCATTTCAACCCCATATATTGGGTTAATTACAAATTGTACCAAAATTGGTGTACAAGGTACTATCATTGTTCAAACGAGTTGTAACTTGGGATTTAGGCTTTCGACAAGCCACCATTTAGCATCACTCTATTTCTTATGATAACAAAACACTTAGAACACATTCCACATGTTTCATTTGCAATGTAACCCTCATCTTGGATAAATTGCACTTTTCACTCATACTTTTATGTAATGCACAAATAGTTTACAATTAAGCTCAATCTTGAAAACAAACTTCACTAGAAGCCTTAATTTCTTTTCACAAGATTAGAATCAGTTTGTAAGTATCTTACTTAAGCAAAACTTCTAGGGTTATGCCATAACCCTGGTCAAGGGTATTATAATTATAAACCCCTAACAAGGATTTTGTCCCCGGAATCCTAGATGAAGGAAGACAATTGTCATTCATGCCTCATGTCATCAAATCTCCACATAACATCTTGATGTGATGGAGATGTCATAGAACTTTGACCAGTACTAAGTCCTTCCACTCAGGGTTATCATTTGAATCTGTCATACATGACATATATTCAACTATCTTTTTATAATTGACTTGCAGTATATATAATGTGTCATGTAACACCTTCTATATCAAAGAAGTGTTATTCATACTTTGAATGATTCAGGTGTCAAACCCCAATTAGTTTTTCACATTTCCCTTTCATGGAGATATTATGGCTACATTTTGTCACCCACTTGGGACTACAGGTCTTATCATACATGTTTAGCTTTGATAAGCTTTTTCTCAAATGATTCTACATGTATTCCTTTAATTAATATATCTTTATCAAAGTAATGTTTATGCAGAACATAAACCCCTAACATATGATTTCCCTACTAGAGTTGTCACAAGGTTGCCCCTTCTAGGTGACCCAACATTATTCATCTTATCAGGAGTCACGTTCTCACTCCCCCATACCTTCTGACACATCTTGGATACCAGAATTTCTTACCTTGGTATCTTTCACATGTGTCAAAAACACATCATATTCTCATCATATCCATTTCTCTATTGTTAATACCATAGTCAAACATACAAAATCATCTTTCTTTTATCTTGGGACATAATATGTTACACATATCTTTATCTTGGAACCAAAGTATAAGACAAACTGATCCTTTACAAAGAAACATATTCCTTTCATCACCCCATCATTACCCAGGGTTATTCATCAAAGAGGAGACCTCATCATCTCCTAGGATTATTGCATGAACTTTCATTGTTCATGAGTCATTTATACTTGTTGCATCTCAGGTTCCTTTCCATATGCATAGGAATTATATGGATGATTACATATCATCATCCTTTTCTTAATTATTGTCTAACATGAACATTTCATGGTTTTATCACATTCCCCATTTCCATATTATAGGAAAAGTTCTTTACTATTCACACAGACTTTATCAAACAGGGTTCATTTCCCTTGTTCTCATTTCATGAGGATTATGCTCCTTACTTCCTCATATGCACAGACTAATCTGTGATAATCTCAGATTCCACGTTATTACACTTAGGATGTGATACAAATGTCCATACCATATTTCCAGTTTCATTATACTCACTAGATTGTCTAAGAATGATTAATTGATCAGAGTAATAAGAAAGATAACAATCTAAGAGTTTCATACTCACCTTATCTTCAATAGTTAAATACATGGCCAGGGTAAACAAGTACTAAGATTAGGAGTATGCACTTTGTTTACTATCATGTTCCTTACTTTTCATATCATCAAAAACATAGGACTTAGCATTCCTATATTTTCTCTAGGCATCACTTCTATATCTCATCCTCTTTCACACAAATAAGAGAAATTATAGAACATTTAAAAGAATAATAAGCAGAATATAAATTCTAGTTCTCATCATTTCTTCCCTATGTTTCCATAGGGAAATCAATAGGGAGGTCCATAACAACAATCCTTTTTATGATTATCAGATAACATCAAGATAAGGCATATTGAAATGAAAACGCTCTATACGACTGTAACCCCTTGTGGTCATCCACCGCTTTAGGTTGACTCAACACATAGAGTCTAGTTGTTTCATGTTGTTGCTCTTGCCTTTTTACACTATTGGGTTGTGACTTTCGTAAGACTTGCCGAGTCTACCTCGGTTGTTGAGTCATTTCCTCCCTTCTTGTAAAAGAAAAGAGTTTAATATGCTCAACATGTCCATATCTATAACATGTCTTGCCCTCGTACCATGGTCTTATCGGTCTTATTACCGATGTAAATGCTAAGTCAGGAGTTCTTATAAGTGGAAAGTTAGGACTTTTGCCCTCACATAATGACTACTGCCCTGGTGCACTAGGCATTTATTGCACTGGTGGCACCAAAAACATTGGCTTTTAGAACAACTAGGAAAATGTCTCTAGAAGTGTAGAGATCTTTCCTTCATTCTCATCTTAGTGCCCTTCGTTGGGTACTATCATCACAGATGTACTATCTTCTATACTGATGGAAGAGTCTACTTTCTTTCCATATGTCAATCCTTCCCACATTTTCCATTGTTCTAACATGACTATGTCATTCAGGAACCTTTTCAAAACCCAAAGTTTCTATATTGAGGACTGGTAACCTCGGTTGTAATGCTAGTATGCAGTCTACTATATGCATCACTATTGTCTTAACCTATCTATCAAGATCATAAAAAGTAGGATTCTCTATCCTGATTGGGTCAAGATGGGAATGCTCAGGCACTCATTATTTTCTTGCTTGTTCCCTTTCACCCTTTCCTAGTGCAACAACATTTCCCTCAGCAATGTGTCCCTCATGTTCTCCAGTCATTTTTAAACTTCACCCTTCCTTATGCATAAGCAGAAGTCACTATTGGGTATACTGGAGGACACTAACACAAACTCAAAACATTAGTCCTATGTCTCTATAGACTAAGCGAACCTTAAGCTCTGATACCAAACTTGTAATGACAGTCATCAAACCAACAAACAAATCATTAGTAATTAAGCGAAATAAACATAAAAAATGGATTAACAAAAATCACTAAAATTTAAAACCATTTTGCAAGGAGATCCTTGTCCAGAAAACTTTTACAGAAAGATCCAAAACTCATACAAATCATGATTTACATTGTACAACATTATTTCACCTCATCTCGATGACAACATATAACAGTTGCTCTATCAAAATACATACTGGATAAACATAAAACCTCGAGGCATTCAAGCCAAAATCTCAGATCATTGATGAAACCAGTACGAACCAACTCCAAGGACCTGAGAGCACAGAGACGACACATATGACTTCTATCTACAAGACATGATAGATAATACACTCAACCTGAGTTGTTACTGCTGCCCCAGCTGTTGTTCCTCCTCTATAGAAATGTCTCCACCGCCTCGCGCACGTCCACCTAAAAATTTTGGATCCCACAGGGTGAGACAATTATCCCAGCGAGAGATATAACTCTCCGTAGACCATATTATTATTTATGATAAACATTATAAAAAATGAGCAGGGGTTCTTTTATGTTAACAGGAAGGATTAATCATCATATGAACAGAATAAGATAATCTCATTTCTTAAGGAGAACATTGCATCTACCCATGGTAGAGTAATAAATCATCAATTTGCTTTGCAAGGAATGTAAAGAAACATAAATAACATCTATCAACTAAGATGTACAACAGAATTGCACATCAAACAATGTTTTCTATATTTGATCCTTAAGCAGATATGCCACATGACTGAACATATTTCACAATCACACTTATGCCCTGAGGAGATGAAGTATACCCCGTTAATCTCCAACCGACCACAAACTTCTCACAAGTCAATACCATACAAGGTCAATGGGAGAGATGGTTGCCATGACCTCAACTGTCTTAGTCAGTACAAGACCACATAGGAATCAGCAGGACTTCTCGTGTCATCTTCTGGAAGGACATCTTGTGTCACTACAAAAGAGCTTGCTAGGGTACTAGGCCTCTTCGTTCAGAGCTACAGTGTCAACTGTGCTCTCTTAGGGGAACATCTACAACAACCGTCCCCAGTTATTGAGTTATGGTCACACAGGCACCATACTCTGATCCATGGTCACATAGGCACCATGCTCTTGAGCCATGGTCACAAGGGCACCATGCTCTGATCCACGGGTCAGTTCACCATGCTCTTTTTGAGACATTATTATGACATTATTGAGTCATGGACACTTAGGCTCCATGCTCCACATATTCAAAAATATGCATTTTGGGTTATGCCGTGGGGAACCCATTTCTCCATTCAGCAAACTCTAACGTTAATGGATCTATGGTCAGGGTAACATTATATAGTTCCTAATGATGTATAACATGTATTACAACATTCTTTTAGCATCAAACAAGTTATCATTATTAATCACAACAAATGCTACAAAGAAAGGTGTAATACATTTATCACGTACTTTTTAACTCTTTAAAATACATGATACTGGGATCTGAGTCCCTTATCACATTACTGGGAATTCTCATCGCTTCATATCATCATTATCATGGTTACTAGATGTAGGTATTCAAACCCTTCGATCATCACACAACATTGTTATTTCTATAACAGATAATCATTACCTCTAGGGTCTTAGACCCAAGTGTTCATTTTACTTGTTGTACAAGTATTCCATATGGCTCACAAGGCCATTACACATTTTGTCACCTCTTACTAGGCAACAACTTATTCATATGACTCACAAGGCCATTAAACATCTTGTCACCTCTTACTAGGTGACAACTTGTTCATATGGCTCACAAGGCCATTACACATCTTGTCACCTCTCACTAGGAAACAACTTATTCATATGGCTCACAAGGCCATTACACATCTTGTCACCTCTCGCTAGGCGACAACTTATTCATCTAGCTCACAAGGCCATTACACATCTTGTCACCTCTCACTAGGCAACAACTTATTCATATGGCTCACAAGGCCATTACACATCTTGTCACATCTCACTAGGCAACAACTTATTCATATGGCTCACAAGGCCATTACACATATTGTTATAAAAGTATTTAACATTCCTCACAAGGCTCATGTAATAAGAGAAATACAACCTTACCATCATTAGGGTTAGGGTTTCCCTTTATAACCGAATAGGGTTTCATGTTCATATTATTAATCCAAACCCTAATTCATTGCTCCACACATCTAGGAGCATACATTGATATGATAAGTATTCAATCATACTTATATATTTTCTCATCATTTATCATTAAATGATTAACAACACAATCATCTGTTTCTCTCTCATTCTTACTAGGATATCGAATACATCATACGTTTGATTCAATCCTCCTCTTTCAGGAATATTAGTCCATCATTAACAATTCACATTATCTTTCATTTAACACCATGTTCAACATATGTCACTCAATCAATCACACATGATTGAAGTGTCACTTCCATATTGGTATCAAGATGTATGTGTGAACATCTTATACTTTAAACCACATCCTTTACTTTATGTCATATATTCATATCGGGCATGTGTGATAACCACATCACCATGTCATGTTTTGAGGGTGTAAACCCTAATCAGCATATTATGTACTCACATCAGATGGACTATCACTTAGATCTTATTACTTTAGATTAATTTTGTATCAGGTATGATCTAGATGCTTGACCCCATATCAGATATAAGCTTTGTGTTTAGTGCCATATTGTGCATAAGATATTCCCCATATCGGGCATCCATATCGGGTATCATATAGGGAATCTATATCGGGCATCCATCTTAGGTAGCATATCGGGTTACCATTTTAGGTAGACCCTGAAACTCATATCCCCTTCATTCCTTCAAGGATCATCCTTATCATATAATTACTTGACAAGCTGATGGTCTTATTAAATTCTCATATCACCATTCATTACTCAAAAGGGGGTATATTGGATTCCAATCCCTCATCTAGGGTTTTACACTAAATTGGTTACATCATGCCATATTGTGCATGAAGTATGAGTTTGAACTTCATATTGTTCACAAGACAAAAGTAGGTGCTATTTTTTATCAATCTAGAGATATCATTCATCTCATACATGTGGTATCATCTGCCACTCATCTCGGCTTACCCTTCATCTTGGCTTTCCAACTCTATGTTGATTAGAGTTTTCATTACCTCTATATTGTGTAAGAGGTGTAGTCTAGACTTGTATCGTGCATATGGATAAGTGGGGTATCTCTCATATCATGCAACAAGCATGACTCATATTGTGTATGATATCGCGTTAACCCTATCTAGGGTTTCATATCAGGTGGATGTATTCCAACCATATTGGGTGACATTTTGTTCTTGAATCCATACATTGTATTGTACATTAGGGTTTACTTAAGTATTAATATTGTGCATCAGATGTGTGTACTTCAAGGTATCAGGTACCAAAGATGCATTACATGATCATATCTTGCTAGAGCACTTGCTATTCTTTACTCATATCGGGTTACCCAAACTAGGGTTTCATATCGACTTTCAAGTATACTTTAAGCCATATATTGTGCAAAGAGTCTATTCTTGACTCCATATCATACAAGCATATCATGAAAGCATATAGTGCAAGCATATCATGTAAACATATCAGGTAAGGAAAATCTATACATACCCATATCGGGTTAGAGCTACTTGTGTGTAAGCTTGAACCCAATATCACTTTATAAAGTGATACCATGTTCTTCAAGCTCAAGACCTTCATTCTAATAGTTAAAGTTCATGGAAACAGGTCTGGGAAACTACTAGAACTCATAATTTCATCAATTATTTCAGAATATTTCATAATTAAAAGTAGTTCATTTAAGCATAACAATTTAGGTGATGAATAATAACATGATAAGGTTCAAATTATATAACCCGCCTTGTGATCAGCTTCAAAGCTCCAAGCTCCAAAGCTTCACATCCTAAGGTTGAAAAAGAACCTCTCCAAGGTCTAGGGATTGTTCACAACTCCTCCATGGACAAGAGATCACCATGGATAAGCACTTGGTGAAGAAGGAAAGAAAGAAATATTCACAACTTGATATCCTACTTCAACCAAGGTTGAATATGACTAAAGCCTTACCTAAAACTTGGTGCTCAAGCTCTCCTAGATCCTTGATCTGCCTTGCACGATACCTAAGGGTCTTTTCATGATATCTCCAAGGGGAATGGTTATGAGGATCATAAACTTTCATAAGTTGGTGAAAGGTGAAGTATATATACTTGATTTCATGAGATAAAGTATATATGAGGTGTCTTCCTCTCGTGCTACTAGATGCCACGTGACCATGTATGGTTGACACATGTCCATGCATGCACACATGTAATTATTGCCATGAACGAGTCTTGGGGATAACCTAGAGACAATATTCCGGCCCTTACTTATCTTGTTGGGCAAGTTATCTCAACTTTATCTCATTAAATAAGCAACCCGATACACTTTTTGTAAGGAACTTTGCAACTCATCATGGGCCACCTCCTTGAGGTTCTCTACCCATCATGGCATTTGCCAAGGCTCAACAAACCGATAGGAGGCTCCTACTTTGGCTCTTTGGCCGATAGAGCTCCTTAAATCAAGTCTACAACTCGATACAACACATATAAGGCTCTTGCCTTCAACTCATTCTTGGTCTTTCATTACCAAGAGTATCATCTTTCAATGGTGATTCAAACATAGAGCCCCCATCTTTTTCTTTCCTCAAAAGAATACATAGAGGAAGTGGGGTCACTCTAGAGGTGGTAAGTTTGCATTTCAACCCCATATATTGGGTTAATTACAAATTGTACCAAAATTGGTGTACAAGGTACTAGCATTGTTCAAATGAGTTGTAACTTTGGATTTAGGCTTTCCACAAGCCACCACATAGCATCAATATCCTTCTTATGATACCAAAACACTTAGAACACATTCCACATGTGTCATTTGCAATGTAACCCCTCAGCTTGGGTAAATTGCACTTTGCACTCGTATTTTTATATAATGCACAAATAGTTTGCAATTAAGCTCAATCTTGAAAACAAGCTTCACCAAAAGCCTTGATTTCTTTTCACAAGATTAGAATCAGTGTGTAAGTATCTTACTTAAGCAAAACTTCTAGGGTTAAGCTATAACCCTGGTCAGGGGTATTACAATTCGATTCCTCAAATAAAATGATCTAATAGAAATGATTGGACTACCCATATAACAAAGGTGCACCTCCGTTTTAGGGAGACCATTACTAAGAACTTTGTGGTTAAGAGTTCCTAGCACAGAGTAGTACTAGGATGGGTGACAAGTCTGGATGTTGATCATGGCATGTGTATATGTGAGAAAAAAGTATGCAACTAAGTTCGATAGTGGTTTTGGTGCCAATCATTATTCTTGAGACTCTAATCTTGATAAGATGCAAAGAGAAGTTATTGTTACCTTGTGTCATCTTGAGAATTACATACCTCATTCATTATTTGATATCATGGTACAACTTGTTGTCCATTTGACTAGGGAAGTGAAAATGCTTGAACTAGTTTTTGTACATTAGATGTATACTTTTGAATGGTACATGAGTGTCTGTAAAGGTGATGTTTGAGACTATTATGGGTTTGAAGGGGTTATTATAGAGGGATATGTGGCTAGGGAGGTTATGGAAAATTTCCACGAACTTCTAGGTTATAATGATGCTCATGTCAATGCAAAGAATATTGACACCTATTCCAGCAAAGGGACTTCAGGAGAATGAGTGAAAGTAATTATTCATGAGTTGTGGCAACAAGCACACTTGTGTGTTTTACACAACTTTAATAAAGATGGTATCTTTGTTAGTTGAATGCACCAATTTTATCAAGACAAAATATCCTTGATTCAATTCAATGTTGCTTGATAGAGAGCATAATCAGGTGTTTATCACATGGCTTGAAGATAAAGTCTTATGTCATCTATCTCAAACACCAACTAATGTTGATAAATATCAAATGGCTTGCCTTTAAACAAAAAATGAATGTTGTATCTCACAAAGGTTTTTACATAAATTCATTTTTATACTACTAAAAATGTCAAAGATGATAAGAATGTCATCCAAAGCATTGAGTTCACCCATACTACGTCTTCATTGTATTTTTCTAGTGTGAAGGATAAGAGTCCACATGAATAGTTGGTAACAACACATAATTTGTAGTGGATGAATTGGATTTCACATTAGTGAATTTCGAAAATATTGACAAAAAGTATGAGCCATTCATCATAGAATCATGGATAGGTGTGAGGACAAGATGCCCTGGAGAAATACTCAGCCTTGTAGCTGAGGTGGCAGCAAAAATGGTAAATTTTAAAACTCTCAATGCATGTTTATTTTTGACCTTGATTATTATGTTTTATGGACTAATTACCATTGATGACAATTATAGGGAGCTTTATGAGTAAATAAAATAAGGCAAGCTCATTTGTGAGGTCCTAAGGGATGAATTAATTGTTGCTTTGGATGCCCAAGTTCATCTTGGCCATGTTAGGGGCATCAAAGTTGTTGTTGGGATAAGATCCTTTTTGACACATCAAAGAAAAAGTACAAATGTATCAAGGAAGGAGGATTGTCATAAGATGAGGTATATGACATAGTAGCTAAGATAATAGAAGAATAAATGAGACAATTGCAGGCTTCTCTTTCTCAACCTATTTAGAAAATACGTCTTTATCACCTCTATTCTTGTGAGGTGATTGGGAGTACTACCATGGACCCTCCTTTGATAGCTCATGAGGTGATTAGGATTAATCTCATGGACCCTTTAGAAACTCCAGACATAAGTCTTTTTTGTGATATACTACACTTCAATGTCAATTTACATGTTGTGTTTGAGTATATATAACACTATATATAAAAAGTATAGGTGTTGATAATGTTGTCTTGTAGTATTAGGACATACTTCAATATCACGACATTTGATGAGGTTTTCCAACACCTTGTAGAAGACAAGGTTCATTGTAGTCCCATGCCCGATATTAGGCTTCGAGTGACTATTCAACTTGCTTATCTATAATGGAAAAACATACCACTACCATTTAGCCACACCTAGCACAACACGGTATGAGATAAGAAGGAAGTGTGGTTGTGTGGCCCAAAGCTAGATTTCTCTATGAGAATATGTAATAAATTTACATTACATTTATATTTGTGGTTCCTTTCTATTTGTGATAATTGACAACTGATATGAATACATGCAGACTATTGTAATGAGAAGCCCCATACAAATCCTCATCTAAAGTCTCCTTGACCTATTTGTATTCTGCAGGACCTATTCCACTCACTAGATCCTAAGTGTAAGGGGTTGGAACTATGCTTAGAAATATTTACAAAAAGGGTCGACAATGATAGTTCATATTCAGTAGAATGTTTTAGAGCAATATCATGACACTAATGTATTCTAGTTAGATATTATGGGTCTATGTAGTTATGAATGGATGATACAAACATGATAGCATTTTGGATATGGGGAGATCTTATAGATAAATGCCTCCTTCTATATATGTGAAAATATATGTTGAATTGTCTTCTAATATATTAATTCATACATATGTTTTGCAGCTGCTTACGTAGGATGACTGCATAATCCAAATTAACCAATGTGGCATTTCAAGTTCCATCATTTTTGTATATGTAAACCTATAGTTGATTACTTCTATAGGACATTTAAGTATTTTTGTACAGTAGGAAAGACCATAGTTATATCTCCAATCAGTGTTGGGTATGTTTCCGGTGCTTTGCTTATAATTTTGACTTATGAATTACATTTTTTGTTGAATTTGAGTTTTCTTTTGTTTTCCTTCTATTCACAAAGTAATAGGAATTAGAAATCATTGGTAATTTTCTCTCAGAAACTGACTATATATTATCTTGATCCTTTAGGTAGAAAACTATCGACTGAGGGACACTCACTGAAAGCGTTAATTGTAGCATAAGTAAATTTTTGTATCCGCAAATATATATTAATGTTTGCATCATTACATGGTCGTCTATGAATGTGATTAAATGTATTTTTTAACTTATAGGTGTATGAAAGTGTTCAAAGAGGTTGAATGAGATGTAGATAATAAAAAAAAGAAATCAATATCTTGGAAGAATGTTGAGGTAGTTTTCTCACTCCAATGTATAATTATAAATTTATAGTATCTTATACAAGATAATAATTGGGTATGTACATACTATGTGACGTGGTGTATGGACAAAATTGTCAAATATGATTCATAAGATATCCATCATATACAAAAGGATCTTGAATCTTAAATAAATAGTCTCATTTGATACTATAAAAAATCAAATAAAACTTGAATTATGACATTCTCTTTATAATTTTTTTACATTATGAAATCCTACACAAGAAGAGTTGGATGAGATATCAGAAGAGTGGGTTGAATAATTCATTAAGGAACTCAACTTTATAACTAATTGGGATAAAATATGATTATTTTTGAATTGTGAATTGTTGGTTCATATTAATGGCGTGTGTATACATGCATATGTGTGTGAATGAATGTGGAGAGAAATGAACCCAATTTAAACTGCATACATGTGGATGAAAATGGAATCGTAGGTGTGTGAATGAATCACGTACGTGTGCATATGTGAAAGTGAATGAAATGTGTATGTGTGCACATGTTCATTATAATGGAATGAAGTGTGGATGTGGATTCTTGTATGTATATGTTATATTAGGTTTTATAGGTATTTTAGGCCTATTTTTAAGTTGAACACTTATAGAGCATTCAGTTCTAACAAATTACAGGATCAATCATACTGAATAGATGGTCAGTAGGTTTGCATACCTTCCATAGAAAAAAAGAATTGTGACATTGTTTGAGGTTTAGGGGAGGTGGTGGGTGATCTAATAGTGGAGGATGTGTAGGTGAAGATCACTAGACTCTGGGAAGGAAGGTGCGATTAGGCACTACTACAGAACATGCCTTTGGTGTCGGTTGTTTATGCCCTTTTAGTGACGGTTCTAAAGCAACGCCTATGTGGGCGCCACTAAAGGTCGAACTCTTCGGCGCCTATTTTATAACCGGTTCCAAAAGGCTTTGCGCCACTGAAAACGCGCCAGTAGGGCACCGATAGGCGTCGGTTATTTATAGTAAGCTGACGCCCAAAGGCTTTGCGCCAAAAAAAGGGTTCCATCTAGGACACTATCTGCGTCGGTTTGCTACTAAAAAACCGACGCCATATTCCCAGACGCCACAGATGTACTACTATAGGCGTCCGTTTTGTACTAATAACCAACACTTTTTCCGCCACGACCGTGCTTTCCTGCACGGTTGGGTTGTTTGTCACATTAGGTGGCAGTTTTTATCCAATAACCGACGCTGTAAGACTTTGATGACGGTGTTCTATAAATAACCGACACCTATGTTTTAATTTTTTTTCTTATCAGTTTGCAGGCCTATTGTGGCTGGTCAGTAGGATGAGAACCTGCAGTTTAGTTTTGAACTATAGGTTTATGACATCCATTGATATCAGCCAACAAACATGCCACAAACCTGCAAAATCTACAAATATTCTGTTCACACAAGTAGATATATTCAGACATCAATTCAATTCTCACATTCACATATGTAGAAACATTAAAATACATGTAGAAACATTCAGACATGTATAAACATTCAGAAATATTCATTTACAAAATATCATTCAACATCGCTATGAGCATCCCAATTATATTTTACAGTCCCCACTGCTTGTATGGCTCTTGCCCATTCTTCTCTTACTTCATTTAATACTTCCATCGTATATGGAGCATGTACATCTTTTAAGCGTTTACCTATAGTGTGGTCAGTTTTAAACACCTGCAAAGCGAATGATGTATATATATAAGTAATAATATAAAAATCAGATTGATATATTTCATACTAACTAATGAAACTATATATAATACCTCATGTATGGTATCGATGTCCAATGCGGCATATTGGATAATCATCTGCATAAATCGCATCACATAGTATGTGCATGCTCAGCCGTTGTCTTGTGTAACGCACTATAAATTGAAACATACAAAATATTAAAAAATACAACTAAGCACAGTTCACATAAATAATATATACATTGGAGTCGGGAATTTACTTTCACGTTCTGCCAAATTATTGGCTAGTTCTTTTTCCTGGGGACCTTTCCTTCAGCCTTTTTGAATGCATCTAAACCCTACATGTTAATGTAACACAATAAATTGCATAATTAAATAGTAATGTAATAACATATGTTAACGGATATAAAAATGAAATATTTCTCACCAGAATAATGGCATTCTCATTACGTGTCCAATTTTAGTATTCAATGTACTCCCCGCAGGATCTAGATAATAAATAGTGAACGTCCCAGGGAGAATAACTAGTAACTCCCAATGCCTACCGCTAGAGGTAAAAAAGTTAAAAATTAATAACTCAAAATCCACAATAAAAATGTAATTTTCTTAAGTCCAAATTATAAGTAAAGTAAACTTACTTGACATTGAATGGAGCTATTATTATCGTCTTCTTTTGCTGACCAAAAATTGTAAAAGCATCTATACAGTATTGTTGAACACTATCAGGGTCTTTAGCTACCATACTAATCAATGATGGAATCAAAAATCCCACATGGTCAAATGCAAATTGTTTACATTGATTTTTGACTAAGTAGCTGCAAAACATGTATTATGTATGCATTAATATATAAGAAACCAGATCACCGAATCTTACACAAGGTATATGGATGTATAAACAAGATCTCACCTTATCTGTGTCTCTATCATTGATGTATTCAGCCAATCATATATAAATAGCTCAATAATATCTTGTATAAATAAAGAGCTTTCGTATGATTGACCTACATAATTCGCTTCTAAAGAAACAATTATAGGGCAATGTATATTATGTGCCCATAGCCAACATGCCATTCCCCTACAAGCAGGACCTAATGGGTATTTTAGGTCAGTTGGAACCCAACTTGGTAACACAGGAAGTGGAGGTGGAGGCCTAGATGCTCCGGGTGTCTTCTTTTTAACCTGTATATATAATTTTAGATCAATTGACCTCATATATACACATTAACAATATAAAGTAATGTAAATTTATCTTACAATTTCAGTAGTGTAGATGACATCTGCTTTGGGCCACAATATCACCCCGCCTTCTTCCTCAGCAAGTGTATCAATATTCGGGTGAGCATATGGCAATGTAGCTTCCCTCCAATCGGGGAATACACGTATTGGGCTCACACGAATGTAGCCGTGTGGCATTGGAGTCCCGTGAAACGTTGGCCCAGGAAGGAACGGGTAAGCATGTGCCTCTGCAACAACATAGTCTTGCATTCTTAAGCGGCATGGCTTCAACGCCTATAAATTTACGTAAAGAATGTTATACATATATACATATCATCTGGATAACATATCATCTTGAAAAGACTAGCTATAATGTCATAAACAATACTTACAGCAGACGTGTTAGGCGCTGGGTCTACAAGATTACTCTCAGTCTGTGCATTAGGAGAAGAGTGGGTCGCCATAGGCTGATTGGAAGCCTGAGATGCCTACCACCGCAACAATTCTTCCTTGACCTTCTTAGCAACTATATCCTCGACTCTTTTATTCTCCTATACATGGATAAAAGAAACATTAGCTTCTTATTATTGAATTCCCTTTTGTAGTAACATTCTAAAAAAAGTATAGGTTACCTCTTCTTGTGAAAGTCTCGCTCTGGGTTTGCACTGGGATGGCCCAAAGAATGTTATGATGCCCACACCAGCGCCTGCACCCCTAACATGTCCATAATGCTCTGGGCTACCCAGAGCAACTGTCAATTCATCCCTTGTGCCCTGAGGGATGAACGTGCCTTGTTTCCTCTACTCGTGCAGCTCCCGCTAATCACCATCAACAGAAATTGGTAAGTTAACACCACAAATAATCAATATACAATCAATTGCTCTAAGAGTTGTATTTTACCATTTTCGCAGCCGCCTCAGCAGTTACGGGCTTCTTTATTTCACCCTTCTTGTTTTGCCTCCCAGCTATCTAGACATCATGATGAGGCATGGGTGTGGCACATGTAGTAGAGGACTCCTTAGTAGCAGCAGATTCCGCCTGTAGTCTTTGGCGAATGCTTGCATAGCCCTTTGGACCCATAGTGTGGTCATGCACATTCGGTGCACGCCTTGCTTTTTGCGCCTCACTTAATACCTTGAAATCTTCAGATTTTCTTGAAGCAACAAACGTGTCCCAATCTTCTGTCCAAGAAGTTCCACTGTTCAAGGGCTGACTTCTTCTTCTTATCACCATCTTTTATGTATTCTCTGTTGAGATTTGTCCTATAGTTCCTTAGCTTCTTTCCAGCGCATTGCATCATGCTTTTACGATGGAGCTTCTCATCATTTGCAAACATATTCTATAAAATAGAATTGCTATTAACTAGTATCCAAAAATTGAATTGCAAATAATAGAATTTGTAATCTACAAAATAGAATTGAAAATAATAATAACTCACGCATAAATCCTTCCATATCATGTCTTTCTTCGCCTGAGGATCTTTATGCTAATTCTCATACTTAACACCACAATGGCTTCGAGTGACAACCCCAAGATAGTTTACAAAATTATTGCGGTTCACTCCAATTGCATTTCCTCCATTATCAAACTCCACAACCAATCTAGATCCACTGCTACTTAGCACTATTAACTTCTTCAACAAAGTGATGCCCATTTTCTTGTTAAGTGTTTGGTGATGCGCATCAAGTTCCTCCAGTTCTTCAGTGGGTACATGTGCATCATCAACCTAAAATTTGACAAAAATAAACACATTGAATTAGCCCAATATAGAAATATAGGATATATGACATAACTAGAAGATAATGAATTTTATAGAAATACATGATATGTTTTTAGAACATACATTGGTATCCTCGCCATGCTCATCATGGACAACATGCTCATCATGGACTTCATGCTCATCATGGACATCATGCTTATCATGGTCAGCCATATGAAAATGTCATTAAAAAGGCAAACATTTAGCATTTGTATTAACTAGAAGATAATGAAGCATCAAATCTGAAAATGATATTGATATTAAAAAAGCAAACATTTAGCTTCAATAAAAAAAAATAAACATGCATCCCTCTAAAATTGTGATCTTTTATCAATTAACAATCCTTCATTGTGATCTCCGCGCACATATAAGTCATCATTAGCTTCAATATTTTGTGGAGTTGGCAACCCAACTGAGAATGGACTGGAGTCATCATACTTATCATAGTACTCTTCTTCATCTATAGGATCTTCAATGAATTGTCTTTTACCATGAAGAATAATCAACCATTTATCATTTGCAAGATCATCAATATAGAACATTTGTTTCGCCTGTGATGCCAATATGAATAGTTCACCCTTCTCGCCAATCTTTTCAAATTTCACTAAAGTGAAACCCAATTCCATCCATTGAATGCTTTGCTCTTCCTACGACACAGATGGAATTTTGAAAGAAACCTTCGATGACCAAGATATACAGTCTTGCCGCCATGTTTTAGTCTTATTGAATCCGTGTTTTCTTCACATATAGGACACACTTTATCTCCTTTGACACTATATCCAGACAAATTCTCGTATGCTGGAAAGTCATTAATAGTGCAAAACAACATAGCGTGCAAACAAAATGTCTCTCTTCCTGAAGCATCATAGGTCATCACACCTTCAGCCCAAAGTTTCTTTAAGTCATCAATCAGAGGTTCAAGCTAAACATCGATATCATTTCCGAGTTGTTTAGGGACCTATATCAACAACGACAGCATAACATACTTATTTTTCAAACATAGCCCGGGAGGAATATTGTATATAACAAGCATGACTGTTCAAGTTCTATGTTGGCTGCTGAATGTCCCGTACGGATTCATCCCATCTGTACAAAGCCCAAGTCCTAGATTCCTATCTTCTTCACCAAATTTGGGGTACAATAGATCAATCTTCTTCCACTGTGGGGAATCAGATGCATGTTGTAGGATCCCATCATTATTTTTCTTAACATCTACATGCCACCTTAAATTCTTTGCATCTTTCGGATTTGCAAACAAGCATCGAAACCATGATATTATAGGTAGATACCATATCACCTTGGCAGGAGAACCAGTTTTGGACTCCCCTGAAGTCATCAACTTATACCGTGACACACCACATTTTGGATAATCTTTCAAATCCACATAGTCCTTTTGAAATAATACACAATCATTCGGGAATGCGTGTATCTTCTTGGCCTCCATGCCCATTGGGCACAACAATTTCTTTACCCGGTATGTTGACATTGGCAGCTCGTTTCCTTCAGGAAGCATTTCTTTCAACAAAGTCAACAATGAAGTGAAGCTTTTGTCGCTCCATCTATTGTTAGCTTTCAACTTATACAATCTCAACACAGCGCTAAGCTTCGTAAACTTAGCACAACCAGTGTATAATGGTATCTTAGCATCATGCACAATGTTTCTAAAGATAGGTGGTGGATCGGTGTGCTCTACCCTACAACTATCCAGCATCGCATCAACGATGTCTACTGGAACTAGTTCGTTCACATCTACGTCATCGGAGGCAATTTCTTCTTCCACCCAAGCACTGTTATCGACATCCACTGGTTTTGA
Organism: Alisma plantago-aquatica; assembly: GCA_963693085.1. Classification (NCBI taxonomy): domain Eukaryota; kingdom Viridiplantae; phylum Streptophyta; class Magnoliopsida; order Alismatales; family Alismataceae; genus Alisma; species Alisma plantago-aquatica. The sequence continues at coordinate 662,856,459 of OY856412.1, read as the reverse complement.
GTTTGAAATCTCTCCATGCCATTGCCATTCTGTATAGCCTTGTACAATCCCATTGCACATGACATGACTTTTGATTTCATCACCAGTGCTGACTTTCAAGTTGTTACCGCAATGCCTACATGGACAGTAGAACCTATCTCCAGGTTCTTTCCTATGTTCTTCAAAAAATCTAATAAACTGATCAAGACCAGATATAAACTCTGGGGTGCAGCGATTGCGATTGGACATCCATGATCTATCCATTCTATGATCAAAGAGAAAACAAGTATATATTAGGACAAGATTAGGGTCTACAGTTAACAAATACATGTGATGTCATTCTTATATATAATAAATGTGTACCATGTATCCCATCCTTGAACACCTAATCTCACTAGTAAGTGTATAATGTGTATTGGGTTTTCAAGAAAATTTTGGCAGCATTTCGCCGCTGTTCTCGAAGTACATATGTACTTCGAGAACAAATGGGGAAATGCTATCAAAATTTTCTGGAAAACCCAATACACATTATACACTTACATCCTAAGTGAGATTAGGTGTTCAAGAACAGTCCCAAACCGAGGACTATCCAAGATTTACTCCTAATGAGTAAATCTTAGACGAGTTTCTAGGCCAACAAAAACATGTGATGTCATTCTTATATATAATAACCGTGTACCACCTATCCCATCCTTGAACACCTAATCTCACTAGTAAGTGTATAATGTGTATTGGGTTTTCAAGAAAATTTCGGCAGCATTTCCCTACTTTTCTCTAAGTAAATATGTACTTAGAGAACAAACGGGGAAATGCTACCGAAATTTTCTCGAAAACCCAATACACATTATACACTTACATCCTAAGTGAGATTAGGTGTTCAAGAACAGTCCCAAACCGGGGACTACCCAAGATTTACTCCTAATGAGTAAATCTTGGATGGGTTTCTAGGTCAACAAAATACATGTATATATGTTGTCATTACTATATATATGATCATAGTTCCATCATTCATACCCTAGGCTTTATGTGTCATCAAAAACATCAAGATACTGATTGGAGATCATTACACATTAGGGGTGGTCATTAGGGCAAGACTTTCAAGAGACTAGAGATACATATATCAACATACATACTAGGTCATATTTCAAGTCAAGCACTGCTTTTAATCACCTTAGCGTGCATAAATGATTCACAAGGTATTTGGGTGCACAAAGAATAATATATGTTACTGATTTAGGAGTTCACATTATCATTTTAGAAATAGAAGGCCCACATGTGAGTTAAGTTTGAGATTTAACATCAATGTATCCTTAACACACATGTTTCAAGGTTCAAAGCACATAATCAAATCAAATTGGGATGCTAGAATGGACAAGTTGAATCTTATTTCAACATGCATCAAAATTTATTGAATTAGGTCAACCATGAGGATTCGAAATTCAATTTAGTCCAAGAGAACAAGTGCAATCAATGCAATTCTATTATAATGAATTAACTAGGTGTCAATAAGCATCAATTTTAGTGAGACTATCTCAGTCCATGCTACTACAAATGGGATATTAGAAAATATGTTGCATGTGTAACCTTAATTGCAAAAATACAATCTAAGTCCACTATGATTCTTATCCATCCACACTTCCATGCTTCTTGAATGGCTAAATGACGACATTCAATTTTAGGTTCTCTAACTGAGAATAAATGTATACATTATGCTCAATGCAAATAAATTTTACGACAGTGTGCCCTTGCAACCACTACATTTGCTGAGTTACCACAATTAACAACCACCTCCGACGTCATGGCCGTAGCAGGAAGAAGAGGAGAAGGAAGATGAAGAGTAGTAGGATGATCGAATAGGGAGAAGAGTAGAAGAAATTAATCGAACCTTTCAGTAGCGAGCTCATGGAGGAAGAAGAGGAGCAGCTCTGTCGGCAGTGAGCTCGATCGTCCGTCGAGGAAGAAGATGAGCAACTCAGTCGGTAGAGATCGATCATCTGTCAAGGAAGAAGACGAGTAGCTTAGTCGGCAATAGCGACGGCGTTGAGCATGAGTTGAGTAGGCAACGACCGATAGTGTTGAAAAGGAGTTGTGTGGCGGCGTTGAGCAGTGGCGGCGGCGTAGGCAGTGGAGGCGGCAGCGGTGGTAGCTTTGAGCGCACAGGAGCATAGAAGATCAGCGAGAAGTAGTGGCGGTGAGCGGCGACAGCAGGAGAAAGAGGACACGGTGGCGGCGAGCAGAGGCGCGCTAGTAGCAGCGGGGGTGAGCAGCAGTGGGGTCGTCGGGCGATTTTAGGTGAGCGGCGAGCAGCGGAGAAAATTATCGCGATGAAACAGAAGAAAGGGGAAGACGATCAGGTGATACGTGTTTATTAAGTTTGTAAACGGCGTCGGTTATCTACAAAACCGACACCTTTTAATCTTAAGCGTCGGTTGATAGTAAAAAATCGACGTCCAATTAGACAATCTTTGCCCGAAATTATTTGGCGGGAACCATTATCAGTGTCAGTTATCAAAGGATAACCGACACCAAAATAGGAACTTTTCGCGCAAATTTCATCTTATATAGGCATCGGTTAGAAGTTAAAAAACCGACGCTATATGTGACACTTTGGGGCATTTTTATTCGCTCAAAAATTGGATTTCACGGGCAATTTTAGGCGTCGGTTTTGTTTTACCCAGCCGATGCTGAATACAAAGCAATACCCATGTCTGGCTGGTCTTCAAATATAGACATCAGGTTTCCTAAATCACCAACATTGAATGTTATAGGCGTCGGGTTTCCTAAATAACTGACACCCAGAAAAGTGACAATGAATGTTGTTTCTATAGTAGTGAGGGAGGCACAGGGGACACATCTGTACTAGAAATAGTGGGTGTTGATGATGCACCAGGTTCATATACACAAATCCTAGAAAATAGTAACATAATTTAGAAGATGATTCTTGAGAACATGTGTCTAAACCTTAATTACAACACACACTATAGAACTCACTCAGTGGAAAGTTAGGAAACATTCCATGAAGAATCTATAGAAGTCAAATCTCCCTCACAATTAGCAATTCAATTTTTGTTGTTAGAACCATAGCAAGGGCTAGGGACAACATTCTGTGGAGGGGATAGGTACTAATACTTCCTACAAGGTACACAATGAGGACATACTCCACCCACATGTTCCCTACTAAGATGTAGTGGACAACCAATAGACGCAACTCCCCTTTGATGTAATGGATATGGGAATGACTCTAAAGCTTGAGGACATCATTGTCGATGTTACTGAAGGGATTCCATCTTTCAAGATTAAGGGGGAGGAAATAGATGGATTGCCAAATCCATAAAGTTATGCAATAGTAGCGAAACTTATGTCAATACACATATGGTATCTTACCCTCAAAGACAAAATCAGACTTTTGTGGTGACCTATTGGAGTCTTCAATCTGACTGACCTTGAATACAATTTCTTCCTTATACAACTACAACTGGAGGAAGACTACTGGTAGGCCTTGACAAGAGGGCCATATCCTCTCTTTAGGTCTTACCTAGTAGAGAAGGAACCATTTTATTCTATAGAGAGATCTAGTCGAAAAAGGATGATCATGTGGGTTCACATACCAAAAATATTACTTAATCTCTATCAAGAATCCTTTTTATCTCTAGTGGGCAACCATATAGGAAAAAACTCTCAAAATAGACATCAATATGACTATGCAAAGAAGATCTAGATTTGCTAGACTAGTTGTAGAGATATATATGGGGAAGCCTCTAGTTTTGGAAATTCTCATATCAAACAAAAATACAGTATGCAATACAATAATATTCCATATATGTGCTTAAACTAATGTAATGTGGGGCACATAGATAGAGACAACCCAATGAGAAACTTCACCACCCAAGTGGATATTGTGTAGGAGAATATTCCACCAAATCAGACAGATAATGTGGCTAAGATGCATGTGTTTTCCATGGACTTTCTTGTAAATATGAACTTCAAGAAGCACGGGAAAATGCCCGAGACGCAAGAAAATAATGAGGTACAAAAACAAATACATTTCAAGATCAAAAGGATTATGAGGAAGTCCAGTAATTTTTTTGGGATAGTCATAGATCAGAGGAGCATTAGGGACCTAAGATTCATTGTAGGGAAAGGAAAAGAAACACAAGAAGTAGTGCAAAAAATCTTGAAAAGGACCAAAACAATGAAGGCAATGTGACCTGAAGGGTGAAGAGAACTATGGAAAATGTTACTAAAGTGTGGTATTACATCTTATCTAATGGGGTTGGAAACCATTCAACAACCAGTTTCAATGGAGGAGACATATTCAAGGGCATTAAGTTGAATACAATTCCCTCAAATAATGTAAGGTTCACCACTAGGGAAGTTGACCTACCCAGAGGTAATCCGAGAGCACAAATACACAAGTTGGCATTCATTTGTAGAACAGAGAAAGGTAATTCAAACTAATTGATTCATGCCCAATACAAGGAAATGGGGGAACAATCACACCAAGAGGAATTGGAGAAGGAGGCACATGATGAAGGGGAAGATGAGACACCTACTGAGATTAATCGGTGATAGTGATGATCTGGAATGTTCAAGGTATCCTGGATACGGATACCCTAATTGTTGTCAAACAAATAATACATAAGTATGAGATCTTAATGCTAGAAATTGTTGAACCATGTATCAGCAAGGAAGTAGCTACTCAGATTATCCAAAACCTAGGCTTCAGTGCTCACACATAGTCAAAAATCAAGGGTTCTCAAAGGGTATTTGGATTCTTTATAAGGACAACATCATATTCTGAAGATCCTCTAGTCCCATAAGTAGTTCATCCATTATAGGATGGAAGATAAATTTTTCTTCACCATTGTGTATGGTAGTACCCTTCGGTCAAGAAGGCATTTAATATATAATAGGTTGAGAAATATCAATGCATCCTGCATTGGGGTCTGGCTAGTAGTAGGTAATTTGATGCACACATCTTTTGGCATGAGAAAATGGGAGGCAAAATGTTGGAGTCCACTAGTTGTAGGAGTTCTCTGAGACCTTGAACAACTGCGGTTTGGTTGATCTGGGGTAAATGGTCCTCTTGTAACCATAAAACGTGTGATTCTCCAAGTGAGACTAGATAACGCATGTAGAAAATAGAAGTGGATAGAAATCTACAATAACACTTTAGTTGAAGTTAATGAGTGCATAGTTTCAGACCATGTTGTTGTCCTTATTTCTCTCAACAACAAAAAGTGTTTGACAAATAGGAGGTCTAGAACCTACACACACTGCAAAGAAGACAATGAGTTTTGATGGGTACTTCACAATCATTCATAGAGTGGCAAAGAGTTAATGGAGAACTAAAATCTTTTCATAAAGGAAGAAATGAAATGGGAACAAAAAGTCAGAAGCAAGAGGTGGAAGAAGAAGAAATATCTTCAAGTAAGACTCCTTCTCACACAGAAACATCATCTAGAGTAATGCAACCCTGAAGTGAAGAACATCATCATTGATTTGTAAGCTCAAATCATCACCAAAATGTAATTATATATGAGACCGAGTGGAGGTAGAAGGTTCATTGTGAATGGCTCAGACTGGGGGACAAAAATACCAGTTACTTCCATACAGAGGTTGAGGAAAGATGATGAAGAAACAAGATCACAAGAAAGGGGAACAATGAAGATGAATGGGTACACTACAAATCTACTTTGTCCACTATGATTGCTAACCAATTTTGTGAGCTATTTACCGATTCAAACATGGGTACTCATTTTGTTATTAATAATGGTTATATCAGATACAATCCTTATTTGAACCAGGAGACAACCTAGATAATGGGAAAAATATGTAACAAAGCCAAAATTAGGAACAACCTTTTTTCAATGTCCCCACTTAAAGTATTTGGCCCAGATGACATTGATGCATGATTTATACATTAAAATTGAAAGACCATAAATAAAAGCTTTATATCTTTCATTCAAAAACCATCCACTCCAGGTCATCTAAAAGCTAACTTTACACATTCTACAATTGTCTTAATACCAAAAATTTAGTTCCCCACTACCTATAATAATTTACAACCCATATCTCTAAATAAAATTTGTATCACAGTCCTCTCCAAAATTCTTGTTAATAGGATCAATATGTACTTATATGATTAGATAAACCCATCTTGGTGAGTGTCATCCCTGTAAGAAGCATTCATGACAATGCTATACTCATGCATGACATTATACATTACATAGATAAGTACAAGATTAGGTAGTTATCAATGGCAATAAAAGTGGACATTTAGAAGGCTTATGATAAGATGAGATGAGACTTCATACTAGGAATTCTACAGTAAACATCCATGCCTTATAATGTGATCTTCAAAACCATAATGTGTGTCATTACCTTCAACAAATTTTCCATCTGATGAAATGGGGATACCTTGCACTGATCAAGCCATTTTTTGGAGTAAAACAAGTGGGCCCTTTATCCTCTTACATATTTCTTTTATGTATGGATCGGCTCAGCCAGGATATCCTAAAATAGGTCTGCCACCAGCATTGGAAACCTACCATGTTCACCAATAAACACATCAAGTTCTCGTAAATATGCTTGTGGGTGATCTAGTCCTGTTTGGGGAAGCTTTGTTAGCCCAAGAAAATTGTATATTGGGATGTTAACATAGATTCAAAGGATGTATTGGAAGAAAATTTCTCAAGAGTATTCAACTATATTATTCTTTAAATACACACTGCCACCCACATATAGGACCATCTATAGACAGATAAACATGCCACACATTTCTGAGTTAGGAAAGCATTTGGGCATACCAATTGTTCAGAAGAGAAATGCTATCAAGAAAAAGTCAACAACTGGGTAGACAAGAAGATCTCCCTCGTGGGCCACATAGATTTGGGAAAGACTTCTCTTACCCCTATTGCAACACACATTGTACAATCTTCTAAATTGCAAATGTTTAATTATGACATATGGACCAAAACAAGGAACTTTATCAAGAGTGGTCAAGCAGCTAGGAGGTGAACACATCTAATTGCCTTAAACAAGCTACTTGTTTCCCCATAGGATGGTGGCCTCAGTCTGAGAGCTTCTAGGAATTTTATAGATGTGCTGGTGATGAAAGTTGTAGACATATTTTTGAGGAATGCCAATACCATATGGAAACTTTTGCTCAAGGAAAATGTAAGAGATCTAATTCATTTTATGAGTCATGTTCAATGACTTGGCAAGGGATCTTAACTATTTTATCCAAAGTCACTAATCCCATTGCAGTATGAGTCGCCAATGGCTAAGACACAGTAGTTTGGACAAACAAATGGTTGAGGAATGCAAGGCCATCTACCTTAAAGCAAGGGTTTATAATACCAGAAGACCTTAGGTATTTGAAGGTATCTAGCATCATGGTTCAAAAGGATCAGTGGGATGAAGACTTTTGTCACAAAAACATTTATTACTCTAAGTCCCCATTCCTAATGGCTACACAATTAAAGGCGAGTGGACTTTAGCATCCATCCCTAGAATGGCACATAGTTTCATGTAAGAAATATATCAAAGGAAATAACTAAACTAGAATATAACCATATTTTCAACATGGAGATAAGAGATGTGTACCCAATTATTGATAACACCCATTTTATGGCTGCTAGAACTTATATTTTACTATCAAAAATGCCTCCAAACCTGACTTCCTATCCATTTTATCTTATTAATGAATAGAAATAATTCCCATTATGCTCCTGACAACATTTCCTATCTTTTGTAGAGTTTCTCCTACCTCCAAATCTGACATGGCTAACCCACAACAAGTTAATTGCCCCAGTCCATCAAAGTGATGAAGTGATACACCCTCTACCCATCACAGCTGCTGCCCGATATGGCAGCAACCCGACACGGGTGTGTCGCGCAGGAGCCCTGACGGACTACACATTGTTACCTGAGAAGGAGCCTTGCCCACCACGGTCCGTCGGTTGATGGAGTTTATCGCGCGACACAGCCACCTTTTAGTGTTGCAACCTGCTAGGGTCTTAACCCGACATGATCCATGGTGATCTACTCACAACCCGGCACCTAACGGCCCCCTCCATTCGTGTCGAGCGACGGACGTGTCGACCTTCTCCCAAAGCCACATTAACGAAGTAGACAAAGGACACGTGGCCCAACGAGGGCCAGAACGCCCACCAGCCACTACCTATAAATAGTAGCTACAGGATTGTGATGGGACAGATCGCAACCCTAGGGAGGTAACTCTGAGAGCACAAGAGCTAGTGCATCAAATCACAAGGCCTATCGGGAGACACTAGGTGAGCACACCCCCAACCCGAGAGGGGCGGGAGGAGTTCACTTAGGACTTGACCCGGTAGCAGCAGCAGAGCGATACGACCTTCAAGGCCACTACAAACGTGTTGGGCTGCTAGCTGGGTCTCAACCTGAGACAATCTGCCAAACCATGCCCGACACGAGGAACCAAGAACCTAAGGCAAAGCTAACCTGATACATGCCCTAACGTGACATGATACCCGTCCTGATATGGCCTACCCGTTGCAGCTGCAGCCCAATAGGGTGTGCCACCCGACACGGCCATATCGCGTAGAGGGTCCTATCCTGATATGCCCTTTACCCATCATGGTCAACAACCTGACACAGTCGTATCTCGATAGGGCTCCTACCCGATACTGGGTTAGACTTACCTTAGGGATTCACTGCTATGTATATCGACCTCCTACATCAAGGAGGTCGATACCCATCTTCCCTATTTCAGCAATTTACTTTCTTTTACCTTTGCATTGTAACTAAACCTTTTATCTCCTTATTCTTATGGAATCTATGGAGTTTATCTCATATTGTTTTGTGTATGGTTCCTTTTTGTTAGACGATCTCTTTATAGCATCTGAGCTCTAGTCTCTTCTATTTAGATCATGCTTTTGACTAGCTATCAAATCGTGTTTCTCGTTTTAACTCCCTTAAGAGAGGGATGTTGTAAACTCTAGAGCCTAGTCTAATTTAGTTGTATGAGAGTACCCAGGATCAGGGTTGCCCTGACATATCTTTCCACTCTAGTGTATGTTCAGTACTCTTGAGAGAGAGAATTGGTGCGTAGTTAGAGACATACTCTTTGAGAGAAGAGGGTGTAGGATGTATTCCGCTGCCTTTTGTTACAGTTAAGTTTTCCTCCTTCGTGCCTTACTCCAACGATAGTTTTGTCTCCTAGGTTTCCAATATACAAAACCTCTATAAAAACTACAAAACCCTAATACCTTAATCTTTTTGGTAACTCCTTTTGGAGATAGACTTTTAGTTTAATTTTTTATGATTTTTTCTTGTTACAAAAACCCTTGTCCTTTGACCTTTTTGACGTTCTAGACAATTAAAACTTGAGTTCTGAAGCGTCATTCTTCCTATCCCTATGTTCGACCCCGAACTATTTCGACCTTGTGCTAGTTGATGGATGTCTTAAACATTCAGGTATTATAAATTTCTAAAGTCTGATAACCTAGACATGACTCCATTCTTGGACCCACGTTTAAGGCTCGTTAGCTATTTGGCACCGTTTCTGGGGATAGGCAACAAAAACCGTTCTACGAACTCAAGTTTTGCTTGCACTTTGCCAAAAACATTGTACATATGCATATAATATTGCACATATTTACTGCATGTGGTTTATGCAGCATACTAATACCTTTACACTTTTCTTTCTTTCCACGTACTTTCTCACCTTTTCAAGCCATCTTCACTTCTAACAAGTCATGGCTGAGCAACCTCTGGAAACCTGCTCCCTGCGCTCGTTTGTCCAAGTCTGTGCAAATGAAGAAAGGAATCCAGTGGTTGTGTAACCCCTCAATGTTACCAACTTTGAGTTGAAGCCTGCTTTCCTCCAACTGCTACAACATAACTAGTTTGGTGGGAATACTACTGTAGAAAACCCTTACAACCATCTCACAACTTTTAAAAGGACTTGCAACACCTTCAAGATCAATAGAGTTCTGATAGCACACATCTACATCCAATGATTCCTTTTCTCTGTGAGAGAAAAAGTGTTGGAGTGGTACGCAAGTCTACAAGATGGGAGTCTTCTCGATTGGGAGCATCTCGCTAAGGCATTTATCACCAAGTTCTTCCCCATTGAAAGAACAATCAAGTGTCATAACAAGATAATGAGATACTCACAAAAACCCTCGGAAAACCTGCACGAGACCTGGGAGAGGTTTCCAAGTTACCAGTGGGAGTGCCCACATCATGGTTTTTCTGAACCTAAGTTGATCACCACATTCTATAATGGGGTGTGTTCTACCGAGAGGAAATCTCTGAACGTTGTAGCTGGCAACGATTTTCTAGGATTCAGTGCTTAGAGGGATAGGGAAATTATTGATAACATGGCCACTAATCAGCAGGACAACGAGTACGACCGAGAGTCTATGAGCCATACCACTCCGGGAGAATCCAAAGTGATGGCAGCCTTCACGGCTAAGTTAGAAAAAATAGTAACAGATGTCTAAACCTTGAAGGAACATGGTTATAAAGGAAAAGTAAGGTAGGAAGTGGTGAGAAGTTGCGTCACCTGTGGAGAGCTAGACCACCTGTCTGACTTCTGCACGCACACTTCCATTCAAGGATCCAAGTGGAGAAAAACCACCCACTACCAATAAATGAAAGTTATGTCAATGAATCTATCTATGTTGCCCACTTGGCTGACCATAAAGGGCCACAGTATGTAGACTTCTGCAATTACCTGGCCTGCAAGCACCTACCCCCGGAAATGTCCTACAATCAGAAGAAGAAATTCTTCTCTAATTTGAAGAACTATTACTGGGATGACCCTCTATTGTTTAGGCATTGTGCTGATGGGTTATATAGAAGGTGTATACCAAAGGATGAAGCTCTGAAGATTCTATTTGAGTGTCATTCCTCCCCCTATGGAGGGCACCTAGGAGGTGAAAGGACCGCAATCAAAGTACTCCAGTCAGGCTTTTATTGACTGACTCTCTTCAAAGACGCTCATGCTTATGTCAAGTCCTATAGTGAATGTCAAATAACCAGGAACATTTCCCATCAGAATGAGATGCCGCTGTCAGAATGGATTGAGGTAGAAATCTTTGATGTTTGGGGGATAGAGTATATGGGACCCTTCCCCTCCTCCTATGGTTTCAAATACATCCTTGTTATAGTTGATTATGTCTCTAAATGGGTGGAAGCTATACCCACCACCACGTGTGATGTCAACGTAGTGATAAAGCTCTTTACCAAGATAATCTTTCCAAGGTTTGGGGTGCCGAGAACTGTCATCAGTTATGGTGGATCTCACTTTGCAGAAAGGCGGTTTGAATCGTTGTTGCGCAGATATGGTGTGTAATGACCGCCACCAAACTGATAGCCAAATCGTTACTTATTATGCAAAATAATCATAAGCAACAGATTCACAAAATTCACTAAAAATTAAAACCATTTTTCAAAGAGATCCATTTCCAGGAAAACTCTTTAAGGAAGAACCAAAACCTTATATACATCATTGTTCACATTGTACATACATTGTACCATCTCTTCTCGAGGATAACATATAATAGTTGCTTTGTCAAAACATATACTGAAGCAACATAAAACCTCGAGGCATACTAAAATAGACATGTACTAAATCCAAGGACCTGAGAGTACAGAGATGACATATAGGACTTCTATCTACAAGACACGACAGTTAGTACACTCAACCTCAGTTGTCATTGTTGTCCCTACTGCTAATGTTCTCCCTCTGCAGTACGGTCTCAACCCCCCTCATGCACGTCCACCTAAAAAAATGTGGATCCCATGGGGTGAGACAATTGTCCCAGTGAGAGATATAATTCTCCGCCAACAATGTTATTATCACAGTTAAATAGTATTAAACTGATCATAGGATAAGTATTTTAGAACATTCTCATCTTTTAAAGCATTGCAACTATCTATGATAGAGTAGTAAATTTTCTATTCACTTTATAAGGAATATGAAGAACATGTATATCATTTACCCATCATACTATATCAACATCTCAAGCTTATCCTGTGATACTCATTATCATGGTATGTCATCCATGAATCATTCTCATTTCTATTTGTTGACCTTAGCCAATCTGCTAGCCAGATATTGAATTGTACCAATCATGTGAGTATACATCATCATATTCTATCCAGGTATTGGACTATGCCAATCCTGTGAAACTATTACAGGTATTGGACTATGCCAATCCTGTACAACTATTCTAGGTATTGGACTATGCCAATCCTATGCAACTATTCCAAGTATTGGATTATGACCAATCATGTGACATTATTCCAGGCATTGGGTTAGTACCAATCATGTGCAATTATTCCAGGCATTGGATTATTACCAATCATGTGCAATTATTCTAGGTATTGGGTTATGACCAATCATGTGACATTATTCTAGGCATTGGGTTATTACCAATCATGTACTTTTATTCCATGTATTTGACTATGCCAATCCTATGACATTATTCTAGGTATTGGATTATGCCAATCATGTGAGTGTTGCATCCAGGCATTGGGTTATCCCAATCTTGTAGTTTTATTCTAGGTATTGGAATATGCAAATCTTGTGATATTATTCCAGGTATTGGATTATGCCAATCCTGTGAGTGTTGCATCCAGGCATCGGGTTATCCCAATCCTGTAGTTTTATTACACGTATTAGACTATACCAATCCTGTGACATTATTCCAAGTATTGGATTATGCCATTCCTATGAGTGTTGCATATAGGGATCGGGTTATCCCAATCCTGTAGTTTTATTCCAGGTATTGGACTATGTCAATCCTGTGATATTATTCCAAGTATTGGATTATGCCAATCTTGTGATTGTTGCATCTAGGCATCGGGTTATCCAAATCTTATAGTTTTATTCCAGGTATTGGACTATGTCAATCATGTGATATTATTCCAAGTATTGGATTATGCCAATCCTATGCATCTATTCCAGGTATTGGACTATGCTAATCATGTGCATCTATTCCAGGCATTGGAATATGCCAATCCTGTGCATCTATTCTAGGCATTGAACTATGCCAATCATGTACAACTCATCACTAAATACCAGATCACCTTTACTAAGCATTATACCTTGGCCAAGCCATCATACTTATCCACATCCTTTATATAATACAAGTATTCCTCTTATCTCCTTTAAGCATATTCGAAACGCTATAGCCCTTATTTGGCTATAAGCATAAAACATATATTGATCAAGATTTCATTATTATTATTGTATCCATTTATTATTATTATTATTATGTTACTAAGTTTCTATTTCCTAGTTTATTTTGAACATTATCATTTCTTACATGAGACTTTTATAAACATCTTGTTACCTCTCACTAGGCAACAACTATTATCATGGCTCACAAAGCCCATTAAACATCTTGTTACCTCTCATTAGGCAACAACTAATCACATGGCTCACAAGGCCCATAAAACTGTATTATATGCAACATCATAGCTCACACTTAGTTATGCTCATTATCTCTTGCTACCAGCATGGTTTCAATATGTTTAAGGTTTCCCCTTTATTAACCAATTATAATTTCAACTCTTATCATTACCCTTCATTAGGGTTAAGGTTTCCCTTTTAAAACCATCTAGGGTTTTCAAGTACATTCATCAAGAATCAAACCCTAATTCAGGCTCCACACATATTAGGAGTATCAATGTATACTCATTACATGAGTATAAAACAAGTATAAGTTTCTCTCACATCCTCACTAGGATATTGATTACTTCATACTTTATTAAGTTGGCTCAACCTTTCCTTCAAGGTACATTAGCCTACTTAATCAATATTCATTAAAATCCATACCTCTTAATGTGGGAATTCATATAAGACACTTCATGTGTTACTCCATCAAGTACATTACATCAAAGGTGCTTTCCTTCATATGGGTTTTGAGGTGCTTCCACCATATCGGGTATGAGGTGTGTGCTTGCTACCCATATCACTTTAGAGGTGTATGTGTACTTACTATATCGAGTATGACGTGTATGTGTTCTTACCATATCGGGTATGAGGTGTATGTTTGCTTCCATATCACTTTATAGGTGTATGCGTTCTTACCATATCACCTTAGAGGTGTGTGTGCTTCACACCATATCGGGCAAAGAGGTGTGTGTGTGCTTCACACCATATCAGGCAAAGAGGTATGTGTGTGCTACACACCATATAGGGAAAAGAGGTGTGTGTATGCTTCACACCATATCGGGCAAAGAGGTGTGTGTTCTTCACACCATATCGGGCAAATAGGTGTGTGTATGCTTCACACCATATCGGGCAAAGAGGTGTGTGTGCTTCACACCATATTGGGCAAAGAGGTGTGTGTATGCTTCACACCGTATCGGGAAAAGAGGTGTTTGTGTGCTTCATACCATATCGGGCAAAGTGGTGTGTGTATGATTCACACCATATCGGGTAAAGAGGTGTGTGTATGCTTCACACCATATCAGGCAAAGAGGTGTGTGTATGCTTCATACCATATCGGGCAAAGAGGTGTGTACTTATGTGCTTGAACCCGATATCACTCTATAAGGTGATACCATCATATTCAAGCTCTAGACCTTCATTCTACTTGTTCTAGTTCATGAACAACAGTCCTAGGTTACTACTAGAGCTCATGGATTCATCAATTACGCAAGGAAGTTCTATTTGAAAGTAAATCATTTAACTAAGGCAAGATTTATGATGAATAATAACATAATTGAGTTCAAGTTATATAACCCGCCTCAAGAGAAACTTCAAAGCTCTAAAGGTTCACGTTCCCAAGGTTGAAGATGATATTCTTAAAGGTCCAAGACTTGAGCTCCTTAGGCTCATGCACGATACCTCACCACTTGTGGTCAATATGGTCGATATCCCTCACTTGGCCGATATCACTTTGCAATGGGTGATATCACTTTTCTATGGGTGATACCAAAGCTCTATGCACGATACTCCTTCATCTTTGCATGATACCAAGACTCTATGCACGATATCTAAGAGAAAGGGGGTGATAGATTTCAAAACATTCCACTAATAGGTGAAGGGAAGGGTATATATACATGAGATTCATGAAAAAGTGTGTATATGAGGTGTCACCATTTTAAGCTACTAGGTGCCATGTGTCCATGCATGGTTGACACCTGTCCTTACATGCACTCATATTTATCTTAACATGCAAAAAACTAGAAGATAATCTAGAGATGATATTTTGGCCATTAGTTATCTTGTTTGATAAGATATCTCATCTTTATCTCATAAATTAAGCAAACCGATATAACTTTTTGCAAGGAGCTTCTAACTCGACATGGATCGCCTCCTTGAGGTGATTTTCTCATCATGGAAAATTCTAAGAGTTTAAAAACCGATATGGGATACCCTCTATGGCTCCTTGGCCGATAGGTACTCCCAAATTTGAAACCTAAGTTTATTACCTGATAGAAAAACACTTTAGAGGATTATATTAAAGTTCTAAGCAACTTACAGAGCCAAAACAAATAGGGTTACCTCATAACCCAGGTCAGGGTCATTACACGGTGTTCGTCACAAAGTCGCCACGCCATACCACCCATAGACATCGGGACATGTTGAAGTTTCCAATTGATAGATCAAGCAGATCTTAGAGAAAATAGTTGGCAAGTCTCACAAGGACTGGTCAACTAAGTTAGATTATGCTCCTTGGGCATACAGAACTTCTTACAAGACACTGTTGGGTACCACACCACACTGCTTGATATATGGGAAAGCTTGCCACCTACCTTTTGAGTTGGAGCATAAGGCATATTGGGCCATCAAACGTCTCAACATGGACCCAATGCTAGCCGGAAAGAAAAGGTTTCTTCAGCTCCAAGAACTTGAAGAGCTGAGGCTTCATGCCTATCAAAATGTGAGGATATACAAGATGAGAGCCAAAGTTTGGCATGATTCCCACCTGAGGAAGAAGGATGTCAACAAAGGTGATAAGGTTTTGTTATTTTAATATTCTATTCGCCTTTTTCCAAAAAAATTGCAGACCAGGTGGTCTGGACCATTCATAGTAGCAAAGAAATATCCGTCTGGGATGATGGAGCTTTATGATAAAGATGATCCAACAAAAGTTTTTCCAGTCATCGGACACAGAGTGAAGAGGTTCTATGAAGACGAAGCCTTCGTGAGACGATTAGACTTAACCCTAAACAAACTAAAGTTGCCCCAACCGGAGGAGTATAGCAAGATCCAAAGATGTCGAGCTGACGACATAAACCACAATGCTCCTCAAGAGGCAGCTCGAGCTTTTACTTTCCTAGAATAGGATGTTATTTCCTTTTTCCTGCAAAGAACACTATGAACAATCTCATTGTAATAAGGCCTGAGTCTGTGCCCACGCCACGAGCACAGACTCTATTTCCTGGGCCACTGACTTATTTAATTGACTTGGTGAGTAATACTATCTAAGGCCGAAGATTACCCTTAGGCCCATGATGTCTTACCCATCAAGTGCCTTATGATCTTTAGTTTTTCTATCCTTGTTTTTGTTTTTCCTTTAAGCCCTTTTTGCTAGCATATCAGGCATGAATGATACCTTTTTTCTTTGCTTTTGCTCAACGCGACAAGTTCTGCAAAAGTCGTGTCACCCAACCCACCCTGATGAGTATCAGGCGACCCTTTAGTTTCAATTTTACATGGTTTTGCACAGGCGTGTCGGGAAAAAGATGTGTCACGCGATATGCGGCCCGGGCTTTCGTATCGCCCAGGCCGTATTGGCTTGCATGCCCCATGCTTGTAAGGTTTATCCTAGTTTCCCAACACATGTGTCGGGCAAGCCTATCGCCCAGTGCATCACCCCGCTACGTGACGTGAATGTCGCACAGACCCTTATCGCGAAAGGAGTGCACCAGGCGGTGCATATCGGCCGACACACCTTTGCCGCCCGATACATGTATCACGCGATGTAAAGCATTCTCGAAATATTCACGACGTGATATATTAGATAGGTTTTATCGTGCTCTAGAATACGATTTTCATGCATGCGCGACACGTGTCCTAGTTTTTACCCATTATACCATGCTCACGGTCGGCTATATATAGTAACTCGAGTTTAACCGTGTCGGGTTACCGATTTACCTACTTTTTGCTCCAGTATCGTGCATTCTCTTCACCATTCTATCTCCTGTATCGGCCTTCGTCTACCAACCTTTGCGTCATGTTAAAGATCTTCTTGTTCGATACAGGTAAAACCTGAGGTGCCTTGCATATCGCTTAACTTTGTGTCAAGCAGACCGTATCGACCTATCCCTATCGCGCGCCACCTTCTCATGTTATGGCCCATGTCGAGCAGAACATTTTGACATGTATCGAGTTTTGCTTATCAAGCGATAAGCCTGTCAGTTTTCTTCACCACCTTATTTTTAATCAGTCTTTAGTCTGTAATAAAGGCATTTATATCGAGAAAAAACCATGAGCTCGCGACAATGACTCTATCACTAAGTTCATTTTGCAAAAGCTACGACTCATGTCGGGCAACACAGGTATCACCCGACACGACGCAACACACATTGTCTCTGTTATCGCGTATAGATGCATCATGTTTTTGACCTTGCCACGCAACGCCCCATATCATGCCACACCCCTATCGGGCATCTATGTCGGGCATAATTAGTTCTGCGGGAGCCACCCGATATCAATCTAACATATCACCCAAACCTTATCATATGGCCACCCTACCTGTGCGATGTTTTTACCTCCTACCTGATATCGACCATCTGGTGTCGATCACTCATGTATCGCGCAACAGTTTTTCCTTAAGTGCCCAACCTGATACCATTTTTAAGGGTATCACCCAATCATATCAGGTGACACTCCTACCTTCATTCCTTGCCCGATATCGAGTAAATGCAAGTTCCAGTGAGCAACCCTTTTTGACTTAACTTGTTTGTTTAATTATTATTATAGAAAATGGCACATACAAAGAAGACTGTCATCCAAGTTGACAAACAAGGCCGAAGGGTCAACCCCGAGGCCAGAAATGAAGCCACCACCAGACAGAAATGCCCAAACCCTAAGACAGTTGGGCCATATGAGACTGAGAAGCAACCCAGAATAGAAGCGGCCCTGGCCCTAACAATGACGGTAGAACCAGGGCCTTGGCCCACTCACCAGGTCGGTTTGTGCCCAGAGATGAGGAGAACCAACGGTGGCACACGGAATTGGCAACAAAAGTCTAGTGACCAACCCGGTTCTGCCACCAAGCATCCTTCCGCCAGATCGGCATCTTCGGTAGGCTTGAGAACATCTTAGTAGCTGCCAGACTGTGGAAGATTTGCTTCAGTTACACCACTTCTTACACCGAGCTCGCCAAGGAGTTCATCTCCTCCCTCTGCCGAGATCCAAATACCCCCGAAGAGACCAAAAGGTTCGGCGGGGTGGACAGGGTACAAGGGTACCTCTACAATGTCAACCATGACATCTCGGAGAGGCTTCTCAATGAGATATTCTCTTCCAGCAAGGATGAGAGGGAGCTTCTAAATAATGGTGCCCGGATCACTGAAGGAAACGGCCTAAACCTGGTCACGCTTTGGAAGAGGCTAACTAGTGAATCATCTTTCAAGCTGGGGAGCAAGGTGGCGGCTGTCCACTCATGTTTTTGGAGGATCATACACAAGATTGTGGCGAGCCTCCTCTTCAGTAAATACAAAACTAGCAACATATATACTGAAGAGCTCCATCTTATCTGGTACATGATGGAGGGAAGAACGATCAACTTGGGGTGGTTCCTACTAAATCATATGCACCCCATAAAGGATGCCACCAAAGAATAAAACATGGGGGGAATCATCAACCTAATTACGGTAGGGCTGGGTTACCTGAAGGAGCCACTCATCATGTCATGCACTCATGGCGACGATAAGATTGACATCAATTTCCTCACAAGCGTCAACATCATAAAGAAGGAGGGTCACTGCTTCTTCTACAAGTTTGCAAGGACGGACAACCTCCTGCCCCTCCCACTCTACACCAATTATGACGTAGAGAAGCTGGTTTTCACAAAAGAAGAGATAGAAGCTACAATCATTGAAGTCAGCTACACCATCACGAGGGCCATCCAGGAAAATGTTGCCACCAGAGGAAGGCCCACCCCACTCGATGCTCGGAGGGACAAATCATCGGCAATCATCATTGAAGACCTTCCTGTCGCCACCATCGTCGAGCTAACCGCCACCACCGAACCAGCCGCGGCAACCACAACAATGCCCAATGTGGCTATAGAAGAAGTGTCAACCATCGGGGAGGTCATCGACACCACTAGGGCTGCTACAACGGTCATAACCCTGGAGGCCGCTGCGGTAGATGAAATAGCCGCACTGCCCGAAGCTTCAGCCCTGCCAGAAATGGCAGAGGCAGTGGTGCAGTTGGACGCCAGTGACGAGGTGTTCGCTGAGCTCCTTGAGACAGAGCTCAGGGCTGTACAGCCAGCTCTGACATTGCCGCCATCTACACCGGTGATCGCTATGGAGGAGGACGTCGAAAGCCAAATGAAAGATCAGCATCTGCCTACTCCGCAGCCTTCTCTGTGAACCCAATATGAAGAGGTGGATGTGACTACCAAGAT
This sequence comes from Alisma plantago-aquatica, assembly GCA_963693085.1. NCBI lineage: Eukaryota > Viridiplantae > Streptophyta > Magnoliopsida > Alismatales > Alismataceae > Alisma > Alisma plantago-aquatica. Next base: position 662,836,888 of record OY856412.1, on the reverse strand, counting down.
GCCAACGTCCCATCTGAAGGACATGCCCTCATGGATAGTCCAGATGGACTCACCCTGATTGACAATGCATACTCATCAGGCCATGTTGGCAACGCAAGGAGCGCAATAAGAAGCCGAAGCCGATCGACAGTAGTCCCCTCCTCATTGGGACAGGTCTTTGGCTTTGAGTTTGATAACTTGTGGTAGGTAACAAGCAATCATACTGCTACATTTGCTTCCCTGACCTGTAAGTTTCAGGTCTTCCAGAGGAGGGTAAACGAGCAGGAGCGCCAGCTACTGACTCTAGTTGGTCTCCCCGGCCAACTAGAGGCATTGAATAACACGATTCAGGCGATGTTCCAACGCCTCGATGCCATTGAGGAAAGGCTCAATCAGAGGGACAACCACCCCCGCACAAGACGTCTGAGGAGATCTCCATCACCACCGGCCTCTGGCTCTCCATCATTGTCATCACCATCCCCCTCTGGTTCATCATCCTCATCCACCACCAGTGGTCCCTCCACAATGCCCGAGGAAGAGATGACAAACAAAACCGCTGGCAGGGCTCCATCAAGACAAGAGAGTGCATGCAGTGAAGATACATCTGCTCCCTCACCCCCGCTAGACCCAACTGAAGACGAAGAAGAAATTTCTATCAGCCGAGTGGAGGGTTCATTTGAAGAATATGAGGGAGAAGGGGATGACATGTATTGCTCGATTGCTGAGAAACCCCCTAGAGTGAGGACTTCGACGGAAGATACATTTTGTATGCCGTCAGAAATCCTATCCTTCGAGATGGCATATTTTGATAGGTGCGTCGTCGGCTACCTATCAATTCAAGACCAAAACTACTCAACATGGTCTTGAGGCCACAGGTAGATGAAGAAGTCGTCGTCTAGAGCGACGAATACTTTTCAGTACAATGCAGAGCACTCCAAGCCATGTTCCGCTCGGAAGTCATTGTGGGGAAGATCCTTTTCAGGGTCTTGGAGGGTGTGATGCTTGAGAATGTTGCCATCAGGACAGGCCGACAGCCATTCTACAATGCCACCCCAGCCTTGGCCGAAAGACTACTAGTAGGGGCATACGACTCAAAGCAGGTGGTCGACATGCTGCAGCATATCGAAGAGCACAATCCACGCCTAGTTCTATCCCCTTACAAGATTAGGAAGCATTGGTTCCTCTACATGGTAGACCTCCTCAACCATGATGTCACACTCCTCAACTATTACACCGTGGAGGTCCCACACAGAGGACACAGCTTTGTACATCCCGAAGACATGCACGCCAGACTTCTTCCTCTGTGTCTTCACCACATAATAAAGCAAGTAATCCAATTCCATAGTGGCCTCTAGAACTTCTACGCCATCTGAGACTTCCCAACCCAAGAAGAGCCGGGAAGTGGAAATAGCGCCTTCATCATCCTGCGCACCATGGAGCTGCTAAACATTTTCAAATACGTAAGGCAGCTCCAGGGCCAAGACTTCTATCAATGAAGAAGCATATACACACTATTGTTGATCAAGGACAAGTGCTATTTCCGAGATGTAGAGATTCCAGAGGAGCTGCTGGGGACATATGCTAACTCCAATTCTTCTCAACCTAGCAGCCCTCCAAAGAATGAAGTCAGGGGTGCTTCTGACGTCTATAGGATAGGCAAGCAAATAGAAACCCTACGAACCGTAATTGCCCATGAAGGCGATGCCTCTGAGAGCAAGTATTCTTTTCATGTCATCAACGAATCTCTAATCAGCAACTTCGACCATTCTGCTTGCTGTTCTCTATCTCAAGAATAGGTCAATGAAATTCTTCTTCGTCTTGCTGATTCTAACACTATAGATGTCATATATGAAAAAGATAACACAGTGGTCCCCCTCGTTGATCTGTGGGACTTAGTCAAGGCAGGTGGATTTCGAGCAATGAATGTGGCGTCATCTTACATCCCCATCCTACAGAAGAAGTTTGAACATGCCTACATCACCCACCTGATGCTGTTCAGTGACTTGTGCATGGCTGATGATTTAGGAGCATGCCAACTGTTTCAGCTCCAAATGAAGAAGTGTCTTCCACACATCATCATCCTACCTATGTTGCACGACAACCACTGGACACTCCTAATGGTATACATTCGTCCACATGTCGGTTTCTTCTACAACAGCTCTAATGCCAACAACGATCATCTGATAGAGAGTACACCCACACCGATGACATCCCTTGAGTAGTTAGCAAGGAAATATTATGCTGAGGCAGTGTCTTTGATCCAGCTGTATCTCGAAGACCTGGCGTCTAAGTGGCATGAACTACAATACTACCACTGCTATCCACAACAACTTCTGTTATCAAATGACTGTGGTGTCTACATGTTGCACTGGATCTACTACACGGTAACCCTCAAATAGATGCCAGATAAGCTCCACAACTTAGGCTACCATATCCAATGCGGAGAGTATGTGATGGAGTTCTTATCTGCCGAGGGAGCCCACTTTTGCTAAACCCTCATTGATCTATGCCTATCCTTTCCTATTTTATCTCACAACTCTGGGACAGAATGTGGGGTAAGTTTGGGGGGGGGGTACTCCATAGCATTAGTGAGGGAGGTACTCAAAATTTTCCCCTTTTGTTTCTTTTTCTTTTCTTACCATACTCTGTGTATACATGTATACATATGACTAATAGAAAACAATACATACACAACTGCTTATCTCTCAAAAACTATACAAAACACTTTATAGTAAAAATTTGGTACAACTTCTTCCAGTCTGTTCTCTCTGTATCTAAGGCGGTGCTTATTTTTGTTTTGTTATTTTGAAAATGCAGTTTCAAACGACAAAGGCTACAACTTTTCTATGCCAACTTTGAAAAATAATCTCACAACATCTAAGAGATGTGCATGTGAAGGAAAAAGTTGCCCAAACGGTAAACTCTTTTTCTTTTCCCTACCCATCTAAATCCCAAAAAGAGAGGAAAGCCTTATGAGAGTAAATAAAAGCATGAGAGTTGTGCCCATAAAAAAAATGAAAAAAACACTTGTCATTCCAAAAGTACCCATCTTTAGGCATGGTAGATCTGGGGCAGTGGTACGCAAGATGTCAAATCAATGCTCTAAAGCCAATTGGCTTGGACTGTAGGGACCACTTGCCTGTTAATAGACCCATACCTAGATGGACCATTGGGAAGCAAGAAATACCCAAAAAGCCTTAAGCCTTCCCAAAAACCCCACCTTCTACACCCAAGTTTTTTGGTGTGAAAGCTAACTTCAAAATCGTGTACCAAAATCTCGCCGAAGCTGAAGTGAATTTTTTTCTTAAATAAGGCAGGAAAAACAAAGTCCATTTCTTGTAGTCAGATGTAATTTTCCTTAGGACTTCTCAAAAATTCTCTTAAACCCCTTATCTAAAGACTACGTATGGTTTTTAAGAAGTATCGCAAACAAAGTTTTAAAATAAGCACAGATTAATTGAGGACAATCACAATGCTATGTTTGGGGGAGTTGATAACACCCATTTTATGGTTGCTAGAGCTTATATTTTACTGTCAAAACTACCCCCAAACCTGAATTCCTCTCCGTTTTATCTTATTTATTGAATAGAAATAATGCCCACTATGCTCCTGACACCATTTCATATCTTTTACAGAGTTTCTCTTATTTTTACACCAAAAGAATGTTAATGGGCCTGATCCAGCCAACTGACAACAAGTCAACTGCCTTGGTCCTTAAAAGCGATGAAGTGATACGTCGTCTACCCATCACGGTCGCTGCCTGATATGGTAGCAACCCAGCACGGGTGTGTCACGTGGGAGCCCTGCCAGACTACATTTTGTTACCCAACAAGGAGCCTTGCCTACCATGGTCCGTCAGTCGATGGAGTTTATCGCGCGACCCGACCACCTTTTGGTGCTGCATCCCACCAGGGTCTTTACCCAACACGATCCATGGCAATCTACTCACAACCCGACATGCGACGGCCCCTGCTAGTCGTGTCGGGCGATGGACGTGTCGACCTTCTCCCAAAGCCACATTAACGGAGCAGGAAAAGGACGCGTGGCCCAACAAGGGCTGCAACTCCCACCAATCGCTTCCTTCAAATAGCATCTACAGAACTCTGATGGGATAGATCACAGCCCTAGGGAGCTTACTCCAAGAGCCCAAGAGCTAGTGCATCGAATCCCAAGGCCTACCGGGTGACACTAGGTGAGCACACCCCCAACCCGAGAGGGGCAGGAGGAGTTCACTTAGGACTCGACTCGATAGGAGAAACAGAGTGATACGACCTTCACGGCCACTACAAATGTGCCAGGCCGCTAGCTAGGTCTCAACCCGAGACGGTCTATCCAACCATGCCCGAAATGAGGAACCGAGAACCTAAGGCAAGCTAACCCGACACATGTCCTAACGCAACACGATACCCATCCCAATATGGCCTACCTGTTGCGGTTGTAGCCCGACATGGCTTGCCACCCGACACGGCCATATTGGGTAGAGGGTCCTATCCTGATACGCCCTTTACCCGTCACGCTTTGTGACCCGACACGGTCAAGAACCCGACACAGTCGTATCTTGATAGGGCTCCTGCCCGGTACTGGGTTAGCCTTACCTTAGGGGTCCACTGCTATGTATATCGACTTCCTACATCAAGGAGGTTGATACCTATCTTCCCTATTTCAGCAATGTACTTTTGTTTACCTTTGCATTGTAACTAAACCTTTTATCTCCTTATTCTTATGGAATATGTGGAGTTTATCTCTTATTGTTCTGTGTATGGTTCCTTTTTGTTGGATGATCTCTTTATAGCATCTGAGCTCTAGTCTCTTTTGTTTGGATCACGCTTTTGACTAGCTATCAAATCATGTTTCTCATTTTCACTCCCTTGAGAGAGGGATGTCGTAAACTCTAGAGACTGGTCTGATTTGGGTGTACGAGAGTACCCAGGATCAGGGTTGCCCTGGCATATCTTTCCACTCTAGTCTATGTTCAGTACTCTTGAGAGAGAGAATTGGTGCATAGTTAGAGGCATCCTCTTTGAGAGAAGAGGGTGCAGGATGTATTCCGCTGCCGCTTGTTATGGTTAAGTTTACCTCCTTCGTGCCTTACTCCGACCATAGTTTTGTCTCCTCGGTTTCCAATATACAAAACCTCTATAAAAACTACTAAACCCTAAAACCTTAATCTTTCTGGTAACTCCTTTTGGAGATAGACTTTTAATTAAATTCTTTATTATTCTTTCTTGTTACAACAACCCTTGTCCTTCTACCTTTTTGACGTGCTTAGACAAGTAAAACTTGAGTTCTGAAGTGTCGTTCTTCCTATCCCTGTGTTCGACCCCAAACTATTTTGACCCTGTGCTAGTTGCAAGATGTCTTAAACATTTGGGTATTATAAATTTTTAAAGTCTGATAACCTAGACATGACTCCATTCTTGGACCCACATTTAAGGCTCGTCAATTATATATCAAGAATACACATTTGTAATTCATTCTAGAGCTTAGAGTCTTGAGTGCAATGGTCCTTCATTGGGAAACTATAAATTTGGTAAATAAAATATATCAAAGTCAGTGCATTGAGTACGCTATGAAAAACATGTAAGCATAGTTTAAGTGTATATAAAATTAGCTTCGCTAGAAACATGATAATAAAACAAGAAGTAGAAACAAGTTGAGAACACTTAATGACATTGTTTAAAACATGTTTTAGGGTATTCAACATGCTTTGTGTCCTTACCCCAAAAATTCACATAGGTACACAAGGATATATGATGGATTTCTCTAAATTATGTTCAAGATTTGTCAACATAGTATAATCAAACATGGAATTAGTAACTGTAGGAACAATATATCAATTAAGTAATTGTCTAGCCAAGAGTTCTTATGTGCATACATACAAACAAGCCAATATCAAATTAGGGTCAAGAGATTAAGCATACCTTTTGAGTAGAGTACAAGATATGTTAAGATATCTAGAGGTGGTCCTGTCCAAGGGGACCTAAGATAGAAAATCTATAACATGGGGTCTTATATCAATAGGGAATTGATAATCGAAACATCATATGAGTCATGTGGATATTTCTATAGATCTAGGTTTCACTTAGTTCAAATATAGTTTCCAAAGTTCCAAACACGCATGCAATGATTCTGCATAGCACAAATATCAACATTAAGTCCTACATCTAAGAGACCCATCCACATTAGATTAGATACAAAGGTCATATCATCTCTGATTTGGAGTTAGGAAAGCATCAAATTTAGATTATCATGATGGTTTTGTCATGCAAGATCATAACTAGTCATACTAGGTTAATTTATGCAATAATGTCACATATTTAAGTGAAAGAAGCATTAAGTAGATCAAATAGGATTTAGAGCTATAGAATGACAATCCTACTGATTTGAATTCGTTAGAATAGCATAGATAGAATTGGAGTATGATCTAGCAAGGTTAGAGTTCGACAATCAACACTTGCATGTAAAACATGTTAGGTGTCATGAGTATGTTAAGGTGCATATGAGTGATTTAAAAGGCATTTTCGTATCACAAGTCATTACAAAGTCTAATTTGAGAGTTAACATATAGTTTTGAACATAAGTATCCACTTCAGAAAAGGATCTAAATTCTTAATCACATAGGTACTCAAGTATCATTTTTAGGTCATAAAAGTGTACCAAAGTAAGCCTTTGAGCAAGTATGTCAAGGAGACATAATACCTCATCAAACAGGGCAAATGCATCAATTTGTTAATTGATTTCAAGATTCAGTTATTAGATGATGACAAACGACAATAAAGTCTTGTAGTTGATCATAGATGCATATATAAGATCTACTTTAAGAGCATGGATAGCCATATGGGGGGTCAAGATAATCACTAGGGTTCATTTAGATGGTCCAAGGCATCAAACACAGTAAAAGAGAATTAAAATTACTGATTTAGGGGATTAGAGTAGCTAGGGGGCTTTAATGATACATGAAAACATGATTGAGATTGGTTATTATTCAAATGTTCGTTACGGGATTTTTTTAGTAAATTAATGAATAATCAAGAAAACTTAGCAAATGAAAGTAGCATCATTACAAAGAGGGAATTTTTCTGAACAAAACGATGGGCTTTGGTTTTGGGATTAGGGAGATATGAAATTTTGAATATTTTCATAAGCCAAAGATTTTGGGTGGATTTTTACCTCAAAAGAGGTTGTTATACCCGCCCCAATTGGGGTCTACTTGCTTGCGGTGAGCTACCATGACTGGTCACTCTATCGGCAGTCAGGGGTGACTAGAGGGCTCTTCTCACTATGGCTCGTGCCCTACTCTAGATCCTTCATTGAGGATGTAGAGTTGTGATCCAAGGGTTGGCGAATTGTCTCCCCAATCACACTAGTACGCGTATGAGCCCCATACAGGAGCAACTATGATCTGACATCAGTGTAGCAGGTTCGCCAAGGTGACCTTGATCCTCTTTGCAAGATAGTCGAATGTATTTAGCTCATCCTTATGCATCTAGAGTATGCCTTGGTCGACACTGAGGGGGATAAGGGCGTGAATCCCCATGGATGTCTATGATCGTACTGTTGGCAAAAGAAGGCTAGTAGGGGGTTCCACAGGCATTTTTGAACCAAGACTAGATAGGTAAGGAAAGAAACAAAGATAGGAAATGAGAATGTGGTCAATTAGAGGGAAAGAAGTGAGGAAAGGAGGGAAATTAATTGGTAGTAGGTGACGTTCAACAACAAGTTTGTCGGAAACGCACGGAGAAAGAGGAAAAAAGGATGGCAGTCGAATGGGAGCTCGAATCTGAGAAACCAAGATCTAAAGTCCACAATTCATTTGTAGAAGAAATGGGCATCCTGATTGGCTAGAAGACGTTGCCTCAGATTGTTAGGGATGAGGGGGGATGAAATTAGGTCGCTCCCAATTTGGGCCCAACATGGTAAAATTGATGAAAAAGGTTAAAAACAAGGGTGAAGTAGAATTATTTTCAAATAGGCATATCTCTCTCATACTAGCTCGAATTTGGGAAAAACTAGGCACACTGGAAATGTGAGAACGAGCTCTACAACATGGACATAAGAAAAGCTTACATGTATGTACACATATATGATCATTAATAGTAAAAGAGATGATGCTCAAAAATAGTTTTTATGTTAAATAGAGTGTCACCATGGGGAATATGTACATAAGATAAACTAGTTATGCATAAAAATGCATTCAATCATGAAATTGAGGGATATGATGGCAACTAAAGAAAATATGAAGTAGACAATATGTATTTGAGGAGTGAGAGAAATCTAGGTTACTACATCCTCCCCACCTTAAAAGAAATTTTGTCACCAAAATTAAATCAGTCCATCAATCAAGATTGGGATTTTATATTTTATATCATAATAAATTCAATATTCCTTCAATCATCAACACTAACTCCAAAATGGTGAAGTTTAGAATCAAGGTTAAAGTATAGTCCCATTGATAATTAAATAAGATAGACCATCATAGGAGTCAAAATTCGGGAAAGATCATCCTTACAAATATGGAGAGATCACTTTTTAGGTCAAATAAATAGAACATCTCAAATTGACATTATAGCATGACTACCATAGCTAACATTTAGGATTCTAGCTTCTACATAGGACTAGGTGGGGTTATAAATCCATGATTGAGGCTTCATATCTTTCAACAATTCAAGACAAACATCATATTTCAATATCGTGATTTCATGCTCAAAATCAATGGAAGGTACCACCCTAGTCCAAATGAGAGATCAACCATAAGTCCCTAAATTGATGGAATTAGCATAATTACCATTTCACCTTTTTTGAGGTTTGGGAATATGAAAGTCATCACTTATATATAGAGGGTGATATCAAGATCCAACTAGATAAGCATAAGAGTTGAATCAATATCAACAGCATTAATAAGGTCAAAACATCATTATTCAATATAGAGAGTAAAGTTTGGACATCAAAGTCATATGTCCAGACATCTAGAAGCTAGGGTTTATATTCCTATTTTTGACCTTAGGGGTTACTCAGGGATCTACCCATCCTAAGTTTTTATTGAGATGTCATACACATTTTTCTTGATGTTTCACTAACAATCAAGCACATTATTTTTTATATAATTCTTTAACCTAGATTTCCTCCATCTCTATGGGTGCAAATTATTTACTTTATGTCCTTACATTGGTATCATGGCGACCTTCCCTCCTGGGCTTGTTCTTCATTGTGGCCTTACCTCCTAGACTTGGCTTGTTGGTGACCTTCCCTCCCTCACTTGGTTTTAAGGGTGGCCTTCCCTCCTAGGCTTGGCTTGTTGGTGACCTTCCCTCCTAGGATTGGTCTTTCGGGTGGCCTTCCCTCTTGGGATTGGCCTCTTTATGACCTTCCCTCATGGGCTTGGTCTTCATGGTGGCCTTCTGTCTTGGGATTGGCCTCTTCATGATCTTCCCTCCTAGGCTTGGTCTTCATGGTGGCCTTCCATGCTGGGATTGGACTCTTGGTGACCTTCTCTCCTAGGCTTAGTCACATACTGTCAGCCACTTCCTCAATGACTTTACCTTATGTCCCTCAGAGATGGTATAATTGGGTTCAAAGAATTATACTCCATATATGTGCTTTCATGATTTGTATACTTAACCCTTCAAACTTTGTAACATTCAAGGTTACCTCAATTCTTAAACCAATTAGTTAACTCACCCTTCTAAGGGAGGTCCTAACCTTTGGTGCCTTCTTAGCTCATAGGTGGTAGTTAGGCTTTCTAGCCATGGCCTGACTGTATGGGTTTAGGATTATTCCTCCCCCATATGTCTCTTTCCTATTCTTGGGTTGAGCCACACTAAGTTGGAACACCAACCCTAAGAGTGATTTGAGGGTTTAATATTTCTCCCTTCCTTCTATAGATCAAGGAAGGGTTGTATTTTAGAAATTGAGAAGTCAAATTGGGAGTTCAATATTAAGAACAAAAGGGTGATATTAATATCTAGATCCATCATATTATTCAAAATTGAGTTTACAAAGAGGAATAATAGTCAGTAGGGTATTATCCTCTTGTAACAAATCTTCACATCATGATATAGGGCTCCAAAGACATATTTGTTTCATGGCATGATCGTGGTACATATCCAATAGGGGAAAAAGTTTGCTTAACTAAGTTTGATGTTTGGTCAAAAAAAGGGCAACATGGGTTTAATCAATAGGTACCTCTACAAAAATGAGGTTTAAAACATGTGTTCCACCATATTTCACCATATCATGAATTTACTTCAAACGTAAAAAGCACACATATCCGATTTGGTATCATTTATTTTACGTAAAATTTACACATGAGTACATTACTTCCAAGAGTTCATTCATCACAATAGGGTTTTTCTTCAAGTTAATGTCAAATCATGGAATTATCATTTTAATCATCTTCCATCGTTTCAAATGAATTTTAGTTTTCCCCATGCATAAGGTATCCATAATCGAGAAATCATGTGATTAATAGTCATGCAAGAAGAACCACATGAGGAGATAAGAATACTAATTAATCATCATCAACTTGGATGGCTTAGGTGGTCCTTAAAGAAGAGATGAGATTCTAGAAGATTCTCTAAACTTTAAGGAAAGTATTTTAGACCTCCCTGAGTTCTTAAGAGGTGTCATGCCTTAAACAAATATAGATGCCTATGTGTATGGATCTGACAACATTTGTCACAGAACCATTTATTACCCTAAGTCCATACTCCTAATGGCTACACAGCCAAAGGCGAGTGGACCTGGGTGTATGTCCCTATAATGGAACATAGTTTCACACAAGCAATATATATGAAAAGAAATAAAAAAAACTAAGAAATAACAAGATATTAAACATGGAGACAATAGATATGTAACCAGTTCTATATCAAGAGTACCCATTTGTAATTCCTTCCAGTGTTTAGAGTCTTGAGTGTAATATACCTTCATTGGGAAATTAAAAATTCGATAAAAAAAATTATGTCAATGCGAGTGCATTGAGTAGGCTATGAAACACATGTAAGCATAGTTTAAGAGTATATAAAAGTTGCTTGGCTAGAAACATGATTATAAAATAAGAAGAAGAAACAAGTTGAAAACACTTAACAACATTCTTTAAAACATCTTTTACATTGTTAAACATACCTTGTATCCTTACCCCAAAACATCAGGCAGGTATCCAAGGTTATATGATGCATTTCTCTAAATTATGTTCAATGTTCATCAACATAGTATAATCAAACATGAAAGTTGTAATCATAGGAATGATATCTCAATCAAGTAATTATCTAGCCAAGATTTCATATGTGCATCCATACAAACAAGCCAATATCATAGTAGGCTCAAGAGATTAAGCGTACCTTGCGAGTAGAGTATAAGATATGTTAAGATATCTAAAGATGGTCCAGTTCAAGGGGACCTAAGATGTAAAAGATACAACATGGGGTTTTAAATAAATAGGGTATTGATAATCTAAACATCATACGAGTCATGTAGATGTGTCCCTAGATATAGGTTTCACTTAGTTCAAACATAGCTTCCAAAGTTCCAAACATGCATGTAATCATTCTACATAGCGCAAGTATCAACATTAGATCCTACATCTAAGAGAACCATCCACATTAGATTAGATACAAAGGGCATATAATCTATGATTTGGAGTTAGGAAAGTATGAAATTTAAATTACCATCATGGTTTAGTCCTGCAAGATAATAGCTAGTCGTACTTGGTGAATTGATGCAATAATGCCATAGTTTCATGTCAAACAAGCATTAAGTAGATCAATTAGGATTCAGAGCTACAGAATGACAATCCTACTTATTTCTAGTCATTAAGATAGAATATATAACATTAGAGTATGATCTAGCAAGGTTAGAGTCCATCAATTAGCATTTTCATGTAAAATATGTTAGGTGTCATAAGTATGTTACACAAAGTCAAAGGTTCATATGAGCGGTTTAAAAACCATTTTTGTGTCACAAGCCATTGTAAAGACTGATTTGAGAGTTAACATAAAGGTTGGAACATAAGTATCCACTATGGAAAAGGATCTAAAGGTCCAATCATATAGGTACTCAAATATCACTTTTGAGGACATAAAAGTATACCAAAGTGAGCCTTTGAGCTAGTCATGTCAAGGAGACATAAGACCTCATCAAACAGGACAAAATGAATCACTTTGTTTACTGATTTCGAGATTCAATTATTACATGATGTAAAACGAAGATAAAGTCTTAAATTTGATCATAAATGCACATAAAAGAGATAATTTTAGAGCAAGGATAGCCATAGGGGGGTCAAGATAATCACTAAGGTGCACTTATATGGTCTAATACGTCAAACACAACAAAAGAGGATTAAAGTTACTAATTTAGGGGATTAGAGTAGCTAGGAGGCTTTAATGATACATGAAACCCATTATTGAGACTAGTTATTAGTGAAAAGTTCATAAAGGGGTCATTTCTAGTAAATCATTGAAGAATGAAGCAAAATTAGAAAAGGCAAAGTAGCATCACTACAAAGAGGACATTTTTTTGAACAAAATGATATACAATATGATAGAGTTTGGTTTTACAATTAGGGAGATATGAGATTTTGAAGATTATCATAAAACCAAGGATTTTAGGTGGAGTTTCACCTCAAAAGAAGTCATTACTTGGTCGTTGGATGGGGCAAGCCGGCTTAGTTGGGGTCTACTTGCCTGCGGTGAGCTATTGTGGATGGTCGCTCCATGGGCGGTCGGGAGGCGACTAGCATGCTCTATTCACCATGGTGTGCTCCCTACCTTAGCGCCTATTTTGAGGCCATAGAGTTGTGGTCCAAGGGTTGGGGAATCGTCTCCCCCATCAAACTAGACCATGCATGAGCCCCATCTAGGAGTAGCTAGGCTCCAAAATTAGTGTAGCATGTCTACTAAGATGACTCTGATCCACTTCACAAGATATCCAGATGGTTTTTGCTCCTCCATGGGGATCCAGAGGTTTCCTAAGTCGACATTGAGGGAGCTGAGGGAGTGAAGCCCCAAGGATGGTCGACGATGGTACCATGGGTAGAAGAAGAAGGCTAGAAGGGGGTTCCAACTGCATTTTTGAATTGAGAATAGAGGGAAAAGGAAAGAAACATATATAGGAAATGAGAAAATGGTCGATTAGTGGGAAAGAAGAGACGAGAGGAGGGAAATTGGGTCGTGGTGGGCTAGGTTTAGTGGCATGTCTGACGACTATGTACCAAGAAAGGGAAAAAGAACATGGCCGTCAGATGGGAGATTGAATGTGAGAGAGCTAGATCCAAAGGGTATTGATAATCTAAACATCATATGAGTCATGTAGATGTGTCCCTAGATATAGGTTTCACTTAATTCAAACATAGTTTCCAAAGTTCCAAACATGCATGCAATGATTCTACATAACACATGTATCAACATTAAATCCTACATCTAAGAGAACCATCCACATTAGAATAGATACAAATGTCATATCATCTCTGATTTGGAGATACAAAATATGAAATTTAGATTACCACCATGGTTTAGTCATGCAAGATCATAACTAGTCATACTTGGTCAATTCATGCAATAATGTCACAGTTTCATGTCAAACAAGCATTAAGTAGATCAATTAGGATTCAGAGCTATAGATTGACAATCCTACTTATTTCTAGCCATTAAGATAGAATGGCTAACATTAGAGTATGATCGAGTAAAGTTAGAGTCCATCAATTAACATTTTCATGTAAAACATGTTAGGTGTCATAAGTATGTTACACAAAGTCAAAGGTGCATATGAGCGGTTTAAAAGCCATTTTTGTGTCACAAGCCATTGTAAATACTGATTTGAGATTTAACATAAAGGATTGAACATAAGTATCCACACTGGAAAAGGATCTAAAGGTCCAATCATATAGGTACTCAAATATCACTTCTGAGGACATAAAAGTATACCACAGTGAGCCTTTGAGCTAGTCATGGCAAGGAGACATAAGACCTCATCAAACATGACAAAATGAATCACTTTGTTTACTGATTATGAGATTCAATTATTAGATGATGTAAAACGAAGACATATAAAGTCTTAAAGTTGATCATAAATGCACATAAAAAAGCTAATTTTAGACCAAGGATAGCCATAGGTGGGTCAAGATAATCACTAAGGTGCACTTATATGGTCTAATATGTCAAACACAACAAAAGAAGATTAAAGTTACTGATTTAGGGGATTAGAGTATCTAGGGAGCTTTAATGATACATGAAACCCTTGATTGAGATTGGTTATTAGTGAAAAGTTCATAAAGGGGTCATTTTTAGTAAATCAGTGAAGAATGAAGTAAAATTAGAAAAAGCAAAGTAGCATCACTACAAAGAGGACAAATTTGTTTGCACAAAATGGTATACAATATGATAGGGTTTGGTTTTACAATTAGGGAGATATGAGATTTTGAAGATTATCATAAAACCAAGGATTTTAGGTGGAGTTTCACCTCAAAAGAAGTCATTACTTGGTCGTTGGATGGGGCAAGCCGGCTTAGTTGGGGTCTACTTGCCTGCGGTGAGCTATTGTGGATGGTCGCTCCATGGGCGGTCGGGAGGCGACTAGCATGCTCTATTCACCATGGTGTGCTCCCTACCTTAGCGCCTATTTTGAGGCCATAGAGTTGTGGTCCAAGGGTTGGGGAATCGTCTCCCCCATCAAACTAGACCATGCATGAGCCCCATCTAGGAGTAGCTAGGCTCCAAAATTAGTGTAGCATGTCTACTAAGATGACTCTGATCCACTTCACAAGATATCCAGATGGTTTTTGCTCCTCCATGGGGATCCAGAGGTTTCCTAAGTCGACATTGAGGGAGCTGAGGGAGTGAAGCCCCAAGGATGGTCGATGATGGTACCATGGGCTGAAGAAGAAGGCTAGAAGGGGGTTCTAACTGCATTTTTGAACTGAGACTTGAGGGAAAAGGAAATAAAAAAATATAGGAAATGAGAAAATGGTCGATTGGTGGGAAAGAAGAGACGAGAGGAGGGAAATTGTGTCATGGTGGGCTAGGTTTAGCGGCATGTCCGATGACTGTATACTAAGAAAGGGAAAAAGAACCTGGCCGTCAGATGGGAGATCGAATGTGAGAGAGCTAGATCCAAAGGGTACTGATAATCTAAACATCATATGAGTCATGTAGATGTATCCCTAGATATAGGTTTTACTTAGTTCAAACATAGTTTCCAAAGTTCCAAACATGCATGCAATGATTCTACAAAGCACAAGTATCAACATTAAATCCTACATCTAAGAGAACCATCCACATTAGATTAGATACAAAGGTCATATCATCTTTGATTTGGAGTTAGGAAAGTATGAAATTTAGATTACCATCATGGTTTAGTCCTGTAAGATCATAACTAGTCATACTTGGTCAATTCATGCTATAATGTCACAGTTTCATGTCAAACAAGCATTAAGTAGATCAATTAGGATTCAGAGCTACATAATGACAATCCTACTTAGTTCTAGTCATTAAGATAGCATAGCTAACATTAGAGTATGATCTAGAAAGGTTAGAGTCCATCAATTAACATTTTCATGTAAAACATGTTAGGTGTCATAAGTATGTTACACGAAGTCAAAGGTGCATATGAGCGGTTTAGAAGCCATTTTTGTATCATAAGCCATTGTAAAGACTGATTTGAGAGTTAACATAAAGGTTTGAACATAAGTATCCACTCTGGAAATGGATCTAAATGTCCAATCATATAGGTATTCAAATATTACTTTTAAGGACATAAAAGTATACCAAAATGAGCCTTTGAGCTAGTCATGGCAAGGAGACATAAGACCACATCAAACAGGACAAAATGAATAACTTTTTTTCTGATTTCGAGATTCAATTATTAGATGATGCAAAACGAAGATAAAGTCTTAAAGTTGATCATAAATGCACATAAAAGAGCAAATTTTAGAACAAGGATAGCCATGGGGGTCAAGATAATCACTATGGTGAACTTATATGGTCTAATGCGTCAAACACAACAAAAGAGGATTAAAGTTACTGATTTAGGGGACTATAGTATCTAGGGTTCTTTAATGATACATGAAACCCATGATTGAGACTAGTTATTAGTGAAAAGTTTGTAAAGGGATCATTTTTAGTAAATCAGTGTAGAATTAAGCAAAACTAGAAAAAGCAAAGTATCATCACTACACAAATGACATTTGTTTGAACAAAATGGTATACAATATGATAGGGTTTGGCTTTACATTTATGTAGATATGATATTTTGAATATTATCATAAAACCAAGGATTTTCGGTGGAGTTTCACCTCAAAATAAGTCATTACTTGACCGTTGGATGTGGCTAGCCGGCCCAGTTGGGGTTTGCTTGCCTGTGGTGAGCTATTGTGGTTGGCCGCTCCATGGGCGGTCGGGAGGTGACTAGCAGGTTATGTTCACCATGGTGTGTTCCCTACCCTAGCGCCTGTATTGAGGCCATAGAGTTGTGGTCCAAGGGTTGGGTAATCGTCTCCCCCATCAAACTAGACCATGCACGATCCCCATCCAGGAGCAGCTAGGCTCCAACATCGGTGCAACATGTCTACTAAGGTGACTCTGATCCACTTCACGACATAGCCAGATGGTTTTTTCTCCTCCTTGGGGCTCCATAGGTTGCCTTAGTTGACATTGAGGGAGCAGAGGGAGTGAAGCCCCAAGGATGGTTGACGATGGTACCATGTGCAGAAGAAGAAGGCTAGAAGGGGGTTCGAACCGCATTTTTGAACCGAGACTAGAGGGAAAATGAAAGAAATTGATATCAGAAATGAGAAAATGGTCGATTGGTGGGAAAGAAGAGACGAGAGGAGGAAAATTGGGTCATGGTGGGCTAGGTTTAGCGGCATGCCTGATGATTGTGTACCAAGAAAGGGAAAAAGAACATGGTCGTCGGATGGGAGATCAAATGTGAGAGAGCTAGATCCAAAGGCCACAATTTGGCTATAGAAGAAATGAGGCTCCTAATTGGCTAACAAATGTTGCCTCAGATTGTTGGGGTGAGGGGAGGTGAAATTGGATCGTGCCTAATTTGGGCTCAACAAGGTAAAATCCGCTTAAAAAGTTTAAAAACAAGGGTGAAGTCTAGTTATTTTCAAATAGGCATATCTCTCTCCTTAGATTTGGGAAAAATTAGGTGCCTTGAAAATGTGAGAACTAGCCATACAACATGGACACAAGAAAAGCTTACATATATGTACATAGATATGATCAACAATAGGAAAAGAGATGATGTTCTAAACTATGTTTTATGTTAAATAAAGTGTCACCATGGGGCATTTGTACATAGGATAAACTAGTTATACCTTAAAATACATTCAATCATGAAATTGAGGGGTAGGATGAGAACTAGTGAAAAAATGAAGTAGACAATATGTACTTGAGGGGTGAGAGAAATCCAAGTTATCACAAATTTCTATCTATATACTTTAATGAGGATACATTAGATGCTATCAAAACAATACTTACCCCATTTGATAGGATGGGGAAGGATGACATCTATTGGATACATCATCTAGATCTAGTGAACGAAAAGTACTACTTTTTCATACAAGAGAAGATGTTAATGTCATATTGGAACTGGCATGTGATCTGGATCCAGAAAAATGTGCACCGCATTAAAGTATTCATGTGGTTGCTCCACCATGACATGCTACTCACAAATAACATGAGAAGGAAGAGAAATATGTTCGATAATGGTAGGTGTGATCAATGCAGTTTGAGTGATGAAACATGTGCCCCTTGATCAGACCAGTGTGGGAACATATTAACCCTAGTTTGAATGGGTATTGTTTTAGCACTTCCAATATCAAGCATTGGATTAAAGGGAATCTGGGAAGCTTTGTTACCCTACCAAATTGGACTTTTATCTTCATGGTTACCTTTTGGAAAGTCTTGAAGGATAGAAACACTTATGTTCTTTATCACTATAACAGACCTATGTGAGACACCATAATGGACATATGATCCTATGTATTGAATACCCTTCACATTAACATAGTTGCTAAACAAGGCCAACAACCTACATAAGTTATTAAGTGGAAACCTCCTCAGTGGGGATGGACTCAAATTTGATTGGATGTTGTTTTACACAACCCTTCAAGTGTTTTATATACAAGCTTCATTGTAAGGTAATCCACAATCTCAAGAAGAGAAAGGTGGAGGTTATGACTAATTCTAGAATTTTATTTGATTTCTTAGGGAGGGTATCCCAATGCCCAACTAAGTATTGCCCACTGGTACAAAGAATAAACAAGGTGAGAAGGTCGTTTCAAGACATTATTGTAAAGTTTAATAAAGAAGCAAACATGACTATAAGCTAGTTGTCCAAATGATTCCTAAAGAAGCCAGAAGAAGCTTAGTCATCCATGAATTGCTCAGAAGAGTTGAAGGATAGGATAGATCAAGATGTAGATGAAGTTGTTGGATGATTTTCTGTATTGCACCCCTCCCAGAAAAAAGTCGAAATTGTAAATGTGCATCGTCGGTTCAAATTGAAAACCAACAAAATAATTATCTTTATCAGTTAAATTTTAACTGATAAGGATGTATAACTTCGGTTTTCCCAAATTGTGTCCATCCCATTAGGCCTTCATGATGCTAGCAAGAGGGTTTAAAACCCCAACACACAAGACATAATGGGAAGTAGTTGATTCATCACAAAAAGATACAACAACTGCCAATTCCTTTACCGTTGTCGTATACACGATGTGGAGAAGTAAGGGAAGAAAGAAAGGAAGGCAAGTAAGGAGGGTTGTGCCTCTGCTCTAGTTTTCTCTACTGACTTTTTGTTTATAAAATCTCTATTGAATTCTCCATTACAGACATTTTATGGGGTTGTTTTTAAGAAAATTTTTTAATCTGGTGACGCACAGAGTTGATAGTATCAATATCTCTTCTTTTTAATATGTATTCTTAAATTTTTGGGTTAAAAGTTGAGATGAGTTCTATATCTTCTTTATCGGTGGATTTCTCTATCAAGTTTTGACCTGACGATTCTTTCTTTACGCATTGTAGAAGTTTTCCACGTGTACTTTGATATTCTACTTGGGCGATTGCTTGTTCATTTTAGCCGTTGATATTTATACTTGTTAGAATATTACTTGTTGTGCTAATATACAATTTCTAAATTTTGTGTGCCTAGTCTATACTAGATTCTTCCATTATATCCGCGATCCTTTTCAAGCAATGAATATTACGAGTAAAAGAGATTAAATAACTCCAATCGGCAGCATAACTGGAAAATGTAAAATTAAAAAGTGAAGGTAGTTACCGAAACCAAAGTCTCTGGTAACATCAACGGGGGAATCTGGGACTTTTTCTAAAACTATTCTTTAGGACTACTTCAAACGATATGGATAAATAGGATAATTCAAAATTTTATAATTGGCTAACATTATGCCATTTTACTATCTATAATTACATGATATTCCAATGGCTAAATTTAAAATATACAGATGACAACCCCCCTCTCCCCCACACATTGGGTCCAAATTTTCTGTACCCATCTTCTGTGTCCACTGTTGTGTCCATAATATGTTCTTTCAACTTGAGTCCCATGGCGGAATGTACGATCAGTATTTATGGGGCACATTGTCCCCCACATCACACATATTGATCACCTATTGTATATAGAGATGTATGTAACTTCCATGTCGGCAAGTGGATTCATCATCCACAAACAATATTGATGCAGGAGTCAGCTATGTTATCTAATTATATATTTTATAATTGCAGTTTGTTTGCATGTATCCGTTGGAGATCGCTAGACGTAATACTTCATATGTCCTTTCTAACACCTAAGCCCCTGTTTGGGAACGGAGTGGGATTTCGTAGTCTGGACTGGATTAGACTGGGTTAGTCAGGATTCAGTCTGATTCTGTTTGGCAACCCAATCTGATTCTGGTCAGCTAGTCTGGTTTGAGTCTGATTGCAGTCTGGTTCTGTTTGGCTACTAGACTGGATTCAGTCTGATTTTGTTTGGCAACGTAGTCAGTATCTGTTGATTCTGTCCTGATGTTGTAGAATTGTTTTAACAAGAATAAGGTATGTGTAGTTGTGTTGCCGCTTAAGCAGAAGTTGGCTGAAGTATATTATATACTAAATAACAAATACATAATATAATTAATATATTTAAATTAAATAGTAGCAAAGGTGCGTAGCATGTCTGTACAGGATGTAATACCACATAAATTAAAAGATAATATATTGTTGGTTCTCGGGCAAATACATATGTAACATACAAAATGAAACGAGAGGTCTGCCCTGGACCTAGACAACGACATAGTTACACAATCTAAGCTGGTGATCAAGAAGGCAACTTCATGCCTCGTCGTTCTTCATGGCCTCGTCGTACTCTTCCCACGACACAGGACAGGGTTCGTCCAACACCTAATTTGTTTCCTGTTTGCTGGCGTCTTTTGGCCACTCGAACAACAACGGCAGATGGTGAGTAGGAGGAAACAAGACTCGTAACATTTGGGCCCTCATTTGGCTTGTTCCTTTGGCTTGTTCGTCTCTCTCATTTGGGCCCTCATCGCGTGGAGGCTCGCAACATGATTTTTTGCAAACAAGATTTTCTTCTACATATTTTTTAATCTTCGACGGAGACATCAATATTTTTTCAAATTCTGTCTTTGCCTTTGACCGTGACCACGATGATGACATCTATAGTTAATAAATCAAATTTTAGTATTAGCAAATATCAATAATAGGAAGATAATTGTGACAATATTGAATAAAAATAAATGCTCCAAACAAACATAGCTACAAACAAGTAAGAATGTGATTTATGCATTCAATACATAAAAAAAAGGTCCAAACAAACTTAGTTGCATACAAATAAATGTTGCGAGGTAAACACAAACAACTACAAACTGTGACAATATTCACTCATTAGTGTTAATAGGGTATTGAGCAACGCCAGGTGGGTAAATGCGACGAGTCGTCATGAAGTTGCGTTGCACGGCCAATGGCGGGGGAGGAAATACATCTCCCAAAATAAAAAGATTGTCTGTTATGAACTCTCTCTTTATGTGTTGCCATCTCATCTGCAACTCAGTCAAAGATATGGGCTCCCCAGTTATGTTTCGGAAGTGACGCCATGCCTCCATCCAATCCTGTGTAGTATATACTCCATTAACACATCTCCCCAACTCATATTGGTTTCTCATCATACCTCTGAGAACCATATCAAGCTCCCTACACCACATAAAGGAAGGCGTCCTTTGAGGCCCAGCCATATTACAGATTCTGTAAGTAATATGTTTTATATGTAAGTGTGTATCACATAATTAAGGGAATATAAAATGCATATTCAATGTTAGCTAACATTTATCAACATAACGGTGAAAAAACATACACCCTCCATAAAACATACACCAACATTATGATAAATAACTAAAGCATGTTGATGTCGGATGAATTCAGAAAGATGTAATGTTAAAAACATCGAATGCTGGACAATGTAAATCGACACACCAAACTAAATGTAGTTCTCTGCCATTAAATGTTATGGCGTCACCATGGGTGAAGGAATGTCTAAAAGAAGACTACATTCTTCCTCCAGACTGGCAACGTAGCGTTCTATACCGTCATGCTCATACTTTTTTTGGGTGTATATATCATCGTAGTTGTGATGAATTTCAACACAGCCCTTCATGTTCATTGTCTGGCCCCACACTGACTTGCACTTGACAGTTAGTAACATAATCTCAGCTTTCAAAGAATCAATTATTGGGGGAGATCGACTGCCCAATGGAAGTATCTGCACCGATATTTTCCCTACAATGTATAATAAAATTTAATGAATGACAAAGAATGTGTAGCATACACAACGGCAACCTATTATGTATGTATTTACTAGTGCACCTCACGAGAAGGACATATGTAATACATTTTGCCCGGCCTTTCACTCAGAATGCCAAAATCATACAACCCTGCATCCTCTGTGTTAAGCCACAAGGCTACATCTAACCCACAATCACACCTCGGAACTCCAGATGGATCCATTGACATCTAAAACATAATTGAGGATTAGTAAAAACATTTTCGGCTTCTGAACATAAAATAGGCCTAAGTGCTTGTTCTACATCTATGATGTATTGTATCCATCCTCGTTTGAAGAGTCGTTACTGCTCGTGATGTGAAGTAGTTGTCGAAGATATTGGCACCTCTCACGTAGAGTGGTAATACCTTGTTCAAGCCTATCGATGTCTGCTCTTATCGAACTGACAAAGTCACATTGTTCAGACCATAGCTTGCGTTCGTTGCAGGCATATGCAAGTTGTGTTAGCATAGCATCCCTAACTGCAGTAAGTGTGGCAACTGTGGGTGGTACACGATGCGCAGGCAATCTCATCTGACATCTGTTCGAAACAAGCCCCCTACCACATGTAAAATACGGTCTGTGGGGGTTGTTGTTTTCAAAACGTCCATTTGTCGTGTTTGCTTCATCCATATACACACGTATAGTGCATTGAAGGCCGCATGTACAGCAAGGCATTCCATTCTCCATTTCAAGACAACCTACCGATTCATTATGTCATGTATATTATTAGGATCCAGAAAAAAGTTTGTAAAAAAAACAACTAAAGCCTACAAAGTAATGTCGTGGACAATTTTTCAAATAATTTCGAAGACTATTACAGATACAATTGTAAGTCAACGGGCATCTCATAGCAAATTAGAAATGGATTCACGTAAACGCTCGCCCTCCCTTGAATCGGCATGAGTTGTTTGTTGGAGGGAACTCAGGTCAACCCCAGTAGGGGGAACGGAAGATGTTGAAATGTCATCTGGGAGTTCGTCCAATATACTGTCGCCATCATGTTGGCGGCATATGAAATTGTGGAGGATACAACAAGCCATTACGAGGTGACACTGCGAATGTATGGGATATGTCGCCCCCTTTTTAAGGTAGGAAAACCGTCGCTTCAGCACCCCAAATACTCTTTCTACAACATTACGTAATTGTGCGTGGCGGTGGTTGAACATCTCCTTCTTGCTGGTGTAGGCATGTCTGTTTCCTCGGTACTCAGAAATATGGTAAGCTGTGTTGCGATACGGTGCAAGGAATTGCCGAGTGTTGGCATACCCTACATCTACTAGGTAAAACTTTTCCGGCGTAACTTTAAACCCGCCTGTGGTCGTCACTGACTGTAGGACCCATTGGTCAGCAGCCGATCCCTCCCACCCAGTTAGGACATATGTAAACTCCATGGAGAAGTCAACTACAGCAAAGACATTAAGAGAGACATTCCCTTTTCTGTCTCGGTAGCGATTTTGCTTGTCTCATTTAACCAAGACGGGGATGTGTGTTCCGTCAATTGCCCCGATGGCATTCTATAACACCAAAATAGGTTGTCAACATACAAAATATTTCCAAATGATTAAAGATTGTAGGGGCTAACTATTACCTTGAAGTAAGGGTAGAACCTTGGGGTCTCCAATATACAAGAATGTGTTGTCTTGCATGTCACTGCAGTTTGCATGACAATGTACTCATTGGACAACGAACACACAGCGTCCAAGACTTCGTTGAACTTCCTACTTATGGTCTCACCAGAGTGAATGTAGTCCTCAGCCAAAGCACGATTTGTATGTCCATGGCCAACCATTTGTAGGAAGTAGCACACAGCCTCAACCGAACTGACGCCTCTAGTGCTTCGTAACAAGGCCCGACTCTGAAGCTTGTCCACGAGGGCCAATATAGAATGTGGTCTCATTCGATATAGGTCATAAGCCCTTTGTTCATGACCGTTTAAAATTTCTAAGACCTTCTGGTGGCCACTCCTAATGCTAACTGACCTAGGTATTGTAGGTGGTATGTCAGAAATGTCGTCAATGATGGAGTGTGCTATGGACTCAGCTATTGTATCAGCAATGTGATTAGCTGGACCAGACAATGTATGTAGAATGTGCGTGGGGAGGTCAGGTGTTTCTGTTTGGTCAGTGGTTGACATTATGCCTACAAGTGGAAACATAGCAACGTTGTCATGGCAAGGACAAGGAAAATAACTAGGCTACAATCATATGTAACCGTGGACACATAAAATAATGGATTCCAGGATACAAAGCGAATTAGATTGATCGCAAAATAAAACCATGGCAGTGAAATAAATTATTACAACATTTAATCAATAATGTCTGGACGGGAATAAAAATATTACAACAATTCAGCAAATAAGATTAAGCCCAATGAAAATGTTTGGATGGGAAATAGATTATTACAACAACGAAAGAACTTTCTACTGATTTGATGAGTTAAATGTTTGGCTGTTAATGTTTGGTGATCCAGAAGGGCCAGCATCATTAGACGAAGGAAAAAATGGACGGTGAGATGACACAAAGTTTGTTGATCCGGAAGGGCCAGCATCATTGGGCGAATGAAAAAATGGATGGTGAGATGACGCAAACGACGATGGCATACTTGGTCTGTTGCTGAAGTTGGGTGTTGGGGCTTGCGGGAAAAATGCATGGTGAGATGGCATAAACAAGGATGGCATTGAAGGTGTTGCTGTTGCATTGGCAGCTTAGAACAAGGATGGCATTGAAGGTGTTGCTGTTGCATTGGCAGCTTGGGATCTTTCCCAAAGGTCTTGCAACCATATGATTATCTTTTGAGGTGTGTCTATAAGGCTGAGGTAGATGGAGTGGTTTGTTGAGTCCTTGATGGCGTTCACAAGTGTTGTAAACACAAGAGTGGGGGCATCTGGGTAAGTGTCCTGGAAATGTTGTAAGATGGTTGTAAATTCTTTCTTTTCAAATGATCTAGTTGCCACACCACTGCCTAACTCGTGAACCTTTGCATAAACCTGTGTGAATTCAGATAACACTTCATTTGATGACCCACATCGGTCTTGAGGCATTGATGGCTGCTTCTTGTGCCTAACGACAGGAGGCCTCCCGCCACCACTCGGTGTATCTGTTCCGCCTCCCCCGGTTTCTCCCTCGCTTTGCATCCTAAATGCGCCCATATTAGGTTCCCCAGCTTCGCTTCCAGTGTTCATGGGTGTGTCTGGGACATCTAAGTCGACAGTGATATCATCCTCGGAGGCAACGTCAGAAGGGATATGTGTGTCCGTTGAAGACATTGCATGATGTCCTCTAGCAATGTTCCTCCCCGCCATCATCTCGATGTCATAGTAGTGGGGAAATAGCTTGTTAAGCAACCTAGCAAGGTCCTTATTTGCCTAAGTATAAAAAAAATGTGTATTATGAAATTAAAATGTTAATAGATGACATTTTTTTTAAATTAACGGACTGGTTATTGGATATACCGCAAGGCTCTCCCTCCATTCAGGGTTGTCGGGCAGCGTTGGCTTATGCCTTGTGTCATCCCATCCAACGCCGCTCTTATTCATCACAAGCTTCAAAGCGGCATAGTCCCTCCTCAAGTTCTTCCACCGAGTTTTCAGCTGGTCTGTATTGCAAGTCGTCTTCCCCATCCTATTTTGCATTTCCACAGTTGCCTCCCTCCAAGCCTCCCTAGTGAAATGACCATCGACACACCTGCCTAGGTCATATTGTCTGCGCAATGCAGATACTAGAGCGGCATCATAATCTCTTGCCCAAACAATATGAAACTTGGGGTCAGCGGAAGACATACCCCCGTAGGTGCTGCAATATATTATGATACACAAATCGTTATATCGTTTATCTTTTCAGATAAAGTATTTACTTAGATAGTGTCGTCTAAGCTGTAATGACACTACGAAATTACCTTGTTCATCAGTTGCATATATTTTCTGTATATTAGTTCCAATAAAATAAAAAACAATCTCAAGCCGTGTTATATAAATTTTAGGTTAAACATCCATAAAAAAGAATTCAAAACTTTTCAGTAACAAATGAAGAACCCGCCTCTTCTGTTATAAGGTCTTCAGATCTAATATTGGCACTCCAGCAACCATAAAAAAAAGCAAGTTGGAACAGTGTATTAATGAGAGCATTATACGAGTTCCCATCTTATTCAATAATCCCATGAATATTGATTAACAAATTTCAACAAACCAATGTCCTGTTTCTGCAAAAGAGGCAATTTAGAGCATTGGTAAATATAAAATATCTGCAAAAGAGGCAATTTAGAAGACAGAGAAGAGAACCAACTATAATATCTAGCACGAGTGGTGACAAGTAAGATGATCATATTTAGGGAAAGAGGAAGTGAATCTAGTATTGAATTAGATGATTTTACATCGACTTCTCAATTTGTCTCAGAGTGGAAATGATGGACTCAATTTCAAAGTATAAAATATATTATCTGATCCTAAATTCAGACACATGCTAGGTATTATCATAGATTAAATCAGTAGATTAAATTGTTCCCCCTTATTACAACAATGAAGACATGTAATACAGACCTAGGTATTCTATATAGAAACACTCTCTACCTTCTCAATTTGTCTCAGACCTGTAATACAGACCTAGGTATTCTATACAACAATGAAGACCTGTAATTAGTTAGTACAGTTAATTTTTCGACAATAATATCAACCAAAAAGGGAGAGAAAGAAGGAACTTTGGGCTAGATATCAACCAAAAAGGTTGTATTATAGCAATACAAACATATTTGTTATATGAGTTGAAACAGAGGAAGTTGGGTCAAGAAAATCATTTATTTTACAGACCTAGGTATTCTATACAGAAACACTAGTTTTTACAGACCTAGAAAATTTGATATCCAAGGCCTAACTCCTGAATCAATTTCTTAGCTTCATGATAAGAACATGGGAATGTGACCAAATGTGGAAAGGCATCCAATAGAAGTGCTCAATCTAAACATTATTTAGGGAAAGAGGAAGTGAACCTAGTAGTGAATTAGATGATGTTACACCGACTTCTCAATTTGTCTCAGAGTGGAAATGATGGACTCAATTTGAAAGTATAAAATAGAATATCTGATCCTAAATTCAGACCCAGTGTCAAGCTATCACAGTATTGGTTATAATGTTTTTTTGTAGGCATATTTCTAGAAATGATTTGCACGTCTCATCACTACGAATGTCTATATACAACTTTTGCATAGAAGAAACATCAATTTATGCTAAGTTGGTTTGTTGGACTCTACAATAATTGAAAATAGTATTGCCATATATGCAACATGTAGATATTGGAAATGAAAAATTATCAAAACTGATCATGTTATCTTAGTGCACACAGGAGACTACAAAGCAGATATTTATCAATGAAAAATGTAGATATTGGACTCTACAAAGCAGATATTTATCAATGAAAAATGTTGATATTGGAAATGAAAAATTATCAAAACTTATCATGTTATCTTAGTGCACAGGAGTTCATTAGGGCTATTCACACACATGTAAACCCTATTTTCCATTTCCACATATTTCATCCATCAATCCAAAGTATATATTGATTAACTAACCCACTTGATTCAATCCCTCAACAAAAACCCTAAACATAGATATCACCACCTCATATTGATCCATATGTATATAATAGTCCATTTTAGAAAGATTAAACAATACATTATATAATTCATTCTAATACAATTCAAATATGATTCTAGACATGTCAATTCAATTCCCAAGCATATCACACATTGGGATAATTTTTAGGCAATATTCACATGAAATTGCATAGTCATTTATCCATAGAATTTTATATGGAACATTAATCAATATATCAGGAACATATCAACTTCAGTTTAATGAGTAATATTCAAAATTAGTACCTAATATCTTTCAAATCAATACCCAATCACATACAAATACAATAAAGATTTCTAGTTATTTTAACGAGATAGAATTAGGCTTTTGACATGAATAAAAATGTTAAGATGATGATAAACACTCACTTAAGGTGAGAAGAACCTTAAAAATGTAGGTTAAACTCTAAATTTCTAGAAATCTAATCAAACTCTAGAAACTGAATCCATTTCTTCCTCCTCTCATCTCAAAAACCCTAGAAATGGAGATTAGGAGACAACAAGTGAGAAAAGAGGGAGATTTGATATCACTTTGAATCAAACCATAGGAGGGATGGCATATTGACATGTGAGATAAGACTCACTATGAAAGGCTATTCTATGAAGCTAAACATACTTGATTTCATCATATCTCAGATGGTGAAACCCTAGGTCAAAATCTCCACCACTTTGTCTTCTCAAACCCCTAGCTCTCTTCTCTATCTAGGATTTCATTTATCTAGAACCAATCATGAGGTATGAGATCTCCTTGGTTGTTAGGTTACACTTTTTTTTTCAACAAATTTTTCTATCATAAAGCATTTTACTGAAAATCATCTACTGAATAGGTCAATCTCATCTAAAAATTATCAAAACTTATCATTATACATAATCAGTTAGTACAGTTAATTTTTCGACAATAATATCAACCAAAAAGGGAGAGAAAGAAGGAACTTTGGGCTAGATATCAACCAAAAAGGTTGTATTATAGCAATACAAACATATTTGTTATATGAGTTGAAACAGAGGAAGTTGGGTCAAGAAAATCATTTATTTTACAGACCTAGGTATTATATACAGAAACACTAGTTTTTACAGACCTAGAAAATTTGATATCCAAGGCCTAACTCCTGAATCAATTTCTTAGCTTCATGATAAGAACATGGGAATGTGACCAAATGTGGAAAGGCATCCAATAGAAGTGCTCAATCTAAACATTATTTAGGGAAAGAGGAAGTGAACCTAGTAGTGAATTAGATGATGTTACACCGACTTCTCAATTTGTCTCAGAGCGGAAATGATGGAATCAATTTCAAAGTATAAAATAGAATATCTGATCCTAAATTCAGACCCAGTGTCAAGCTATCACAGTATTGGTTATAATGTTTTTTGTAGCCATATTTCTAGAAATGATTTGCACGTCTCATCACTATGAATGTCTATATACAACTTTTGCATAGAAGAAACTAAAATTTATGCTAAGTTGGTTTGTTGGAATCTACAATAATTGAAAATAGTATTGCCATATATGCAACATGTAGATATTGGAAATGAAAAATTATCAAAACTGATCATGTTATCGTAGTGCACATGAGTCTACAAAGTAGATATTTATCAATGAAAAATGTCGATATTGGACTCTACAAAGCAGACTTAGCATAAAAATGTATCTACAAAGTAGACTTAGCACAGGAGTCTACAAAGCAGATATTTATCAATGAAAAATGTTGATATTTATCAAAACTTATCATGTTACATAATCAGTTAGTACAATTATTTTTTCGACAATAATATCAACCAAAAAGGGAGAGAAAGAAGGAACTTTGGGTTAGATATCAACCAAAAAGGTTGTATTATAGCAATACAAACATATTTGTTATATGAGTTGAAACAGAGGAAGTTGGGTCAAGAAAATCATTTATTTTACAGACCTAGGTATTCTTAGCTTCATGATAAGAAGATGGGAATGTGACCAAATGTGGAAAGGCATCCAATAGAAGTTTCAATAGTTGACTAAAGATGTGTTTGTCCAGTGAAGCATACATTTTAAATTAAATAGTCGTAGAAGAAATGACAGTGTTGACAATTTCTTACAACCAGGGTAAAGCTCATTATTAGAAAGAAGGAACTTTGGGGTAGATATCAACCAAAAAGGTTGTATTATTCCCTGGCCGTATTCAAACACAACGATTAACAATAATACTACAGATTCTGACTGTCATACACAACGATTAACAATAATACTACAGAGATGGATATATTGTGGAAAAAGCATAACAACGACAAACATTGATTAAACTATGCCATCGACTGATAAAATGTGACTGTCATACACAATGATAACTTGTTTGGAACCAATGTCGGGTGAATAAATACACAAATTGATGAGCAATCCACCTTAGAAAAGTCTGCCCTAATCGACATCACAATCAAAGCGTCGGCTACCCTATTTCGTAACCAACCTTAGCAGCAAGGGGCAAGAAAGAAGAAGCACTGCGGAATCCTGGCTATGTGTAGCGCCGCCGGAGCACCAGGGAGGAGAACTGCCAGATTTCAGCCACAGACGATCAGCTTCCACGAACAGCTGCTCCAACAGGCGTAAGTGGAAGTGAATAACCTCGCAGTACAATGCGAATATGAAGGCAGACGGGGGCTTCGGCTTGGAGCTAGGGTTTCTCCTTCTCCTGTGCATCGACAAGATGGGACAATGTTAGATTGAGATAGTCGAAGACCAGGGCAGGGTATGGGTTACCTTGATTTTGAGGGATGTAGCCGCCCCAGTAGACCGGCGGTTGCAGACGGCTGAATAAATTCTCCACGCGGGTGCTTCGCCCGATGATGACCTATGGCCTCCATCTGTGATTTCGTCGAGGTCGCAGACATCGCTTTTACTTCTCTCACACACGGACCAACAATATTGCCCGTAGAGAACAGATGCGAAGCGTCGGGAGGCAGACCGCCGAGAGGGAGAAGGCTAGGGCGAGAGGGAGGGGCGACAGGGAGGGGGCACGAGGGATCTGGGTCGGGGGGTTGTAAACCGGACTGAGATTCGCGATCCTGCCTCGACCGGGACTGGGATTATGCGGATTATGGGATTATGTTATCCCAAAATGGGGATCGAACTGGGTTGGCTTCCAAACACCTTTTTCGACCAAACCGGACCGGCTCAGGCCCTCGTGGCGCTAAACGACGGGCGCTAATCCAAGCCCAGTCTGTTCCCAAACAGGGGCTAAAGTCTTATATATTGGCAGGTTTACTGATCGTTTGCAAGACGACCAGCGTATGTCCTTGTGCTCTCCTCCCCTCATCCTCAAGAGAGACAAGTGCTCTAGGCACTCTACACTTCCTATACAGTTCCCAACATTTGAATGTCATTTCCAATACCTCTACTATCCCTATATACGGGGAGTGGGTGGTGCTTGATCTGGCAGCTGTCTAGCAGAGATTGACAGATGCATCCCAGAGAAGCATATATATATACAAATCGCTAACAGCTTCGCCACCCAGATATCTTGAGAGTCAGAAATCCACTGGAAAGATATATTGTACATTAATTTAATGATTATGGTAAAATGAAACTTAGCGACGCGTTGTCGTAGTAGGCGATATGTGATAAAGTGCGAGTTTGCAATATACATTTATATTGCAAATCTTTACCTTGCAGCATGTTTATACCACATGAAACTAATCCTAACTCTTACGGATTGAGTTGCAAAGTACTCACGCTAATTAGTAACTCTAAAAAGAAAAAAAAAGTTGTTTGGCATATACATTAAAACCATCTTCTAAGTGTTTAATGTCGGAGACATGCTTCCTAACGAGTTTTTTATCCTTGCGCGGTGCAACTCGCGTTTTTCTGCCATTTACATAACCTCTGCGTAGTTAGATCTGTTCATTCTTGGCGAGGTTAGGTAGACGATGCTATCAGTTTGTTGAGGGGAATATGTGTATGTATACTATGCAGCTAAGTTGTAATGAAAAAAATATATGCAGATGTAATTACTAACGAGCGTGTAAATCTAAGATATTAACCACAAGCAGATATAGGGAAGAAAAAGACTAATTTTTTCGTGGAAAACTCTCACGATGTGAAAGGGGAAAATCATGAAGCCAATCACGGGCAAATCCACTATAAGAAGCAAAGATATAATTTTTCCTCTCAGGTTTAACCCAAATCCGAGATAATATAGAAGGAAGGAGAAATAACAAGACAACACACAGTAGGGAGAGATTCATATAATTCTACCATCCTAGAACTTTCCAAGAAGATGTTCTCTTTCATAAAATGCACATTAGTAGATGGCCGAAGAAGACACCTAGATGCCTTGACAGTCATGACCCTGCTTCCTTTCTTCCTTTTTCCTTTGTTTTTTTCTTTGTCTCCATGGTGCTGGCTTTTTCTACTTTGGTGACTGCCTTTTTCTTTTGCTTGCCTGCAAAACCAGTTGAGGGTTGTGACTTTCTAATTTATTGGTTGGCGGCACACTTGTTGAACGTGAGGTATGGGTTTTATAACTGTTCCCATGCGACAACATTGAAGCCAATGTCCTAATGGGCTTTCCTCCTCATGGGCTAGAAACACATGTCCAAAAAAATTTCCCTCTACTCCAAAGAGGAGACCATCATAACAAAATCATTACTAGGAATGTATGTCGCTGAACCATTTGCACCACCTTGGTCATCATGTCAGAAATACTCTTCTCGGTATGGATCTTCTTCAAAGTTAGAAATTTTCTATCAATTACATCATGGAGCCAATGATATCTCACATTAATTTGATTTGTCCGTGTATGATGCATTGTGCTCTCACTCAAGTCAATAGCACTTTGACTATCACTGAAAATAGTCAAATCAACCTTATTCATGCCCATCTCCTCCAAAAATCTCACAATCTAGAATATGTCTTTTCCTGCTTCTTGTGTTGCAATGTACTCTACCTCTATCGTAAAAAGTATAACACATTTTTGCAACCTGGAGTCTCAAGATATATCTCCCCCTATAAAAGTAAAAACATACCTAGAGGTAGGGAGAGGTAGACTCCCTGTGTCACGTGCCATGTCAACATCTGCGAATCCTTTCAAAATTGGTTCAGAATCACCAAACATCAAACATGTGTTGCTAGTGCCTCGTAAATATCTGAAGATCCACTTGACTATCTACCAGTGAAATTTCCTAGAGTTTGATAGAAACATGCTCACAACTCCAACTACATTAGCAATATCAGGACGAGCACACACATTGTGTACACCAAACTCTAAACAATAGAAGAAGAGGGAATCATTGCCATCTCTGTAAGACCCCTAACCTTGATTAAATGATTGAACATTCTTAGTTATCATAATTGGGTACTTGAAACATTAACCAAATCATATGAGGTGTTTTGACATCTTGTGACAAGCTTAAGTTGCAAGTTTGGTCCAGTTAGGACATTGTTTGTGCAAGTTATATATTTTTTATCCATTTTGGACCTTTCTACAGTTCACCCAAATGAAAGGTTTATTTGCAATTTTTCACATGCATTATGTTCCTTAGATGTTTTCTTACAATTCTTGAGCTTTTTGAGCGATGTGGTACTTAATTGAACCTTAGTTGGAAGTGATTCTCTTCTATGGTGCATTAGGGTTTACCCATTCATAGATGAGCTACCTTTAAAAGCGATCAAACGATGGTCCCCATGTTTTGTTGACATTTGATGATTACCAAAGGATGGTAAAAATTGATGTTCATCCTAGAAGGCATTATGTTGATGGTTTTCTGGTTTTGGTACACTTGGACCAGTAATTCACTTAAAGGAGGTGATCAAACGATGGTTCATCACCAAGTAAGTTAGGGTTTCAACAAATGATGGTTACC
Source organism: Alisma plantago-aquatica (assembly GCA_963693085.1). NCBI lineage: Eukaryota > Viridiplantae > Streptophyta > Magnoliopsida > Alismatales > Alismataceae > Alisma > Alisma plantago-aquatica. The sequence goes on along the minus strand of OY856412.1, from coordinate 662,803,621 downwards.
ATGTGCTAAAAATCGATGACCACCCTGGGTGGTCATCATCCGGTGGTCCATAAGAATCCCACAATCGATGGAGCTTCTATTTGCATGGCCATGGAAGCTCTTGGCCATGGACACATGGTAAAGCTACTAAGACACCTCTAGATTCTTCTCTCAATTATCCATAAGATTTATATACATATTCTTAGGTACCCCAAACAAACCTTTAGACCCTTATATCTCCCCTTCCATCTAGAGTTTTGTCTTCCCCTGCTTGGTGACAGAGATGGTACTCAAGGTAAAAGAAGGTGGGTGATCTCCTTGTGCAAGTGGCTAGAGCTCTGATCTACCCTTCTTTTAGGGTTTGTGGAGCATCTTTTCTTGTTCTGACCTAAACTAGTAAAATATATCCTTCTCTCCTTCATTTGTTTTTCTTCTCTTATTCTTCCTACCTTCTTCCTAGACAGAATCATGGTCTTACATGGTAAAGCATGCACTAAATCTCAAAGAACCTACCTTTCTTGCTCCTTCTACCTAGGGTTTGCTTCTTTTATGGAGAAAGGTGCTAGTTGGCCAAGTCCAGAGCTTATGCTATGGTTTTCTACCCTCTTTGCTCGAGTTTTCCTACTTTTTGGGATCTGATCTTCTTCCTTGAGGCGAGTTTTATAACCCTCTTCTCATTTATTGGTTACCACAAACTTGCTTAATCATGTTCTTCCTCTAAAATGATGATTTAGGCTTAGAGAAGCTATGTTTGCTAAGAGTTTCACTTTTTATGTTGTTCCTTAAGTAGTTTCTAGATCTAGATGAACCTAGAATCATTTGTATAATATTCCAAAGGTAGAAGAAGACTTATATCAGTTTATATGGAAAACCTATGGTGGTTACCACCTATCAAACGATGGCCTATACTTACGATGTTTTAGGTTGTTTTTCATTTTATACATGAACCGATGGTGATGCCTTTCTGGCAAACGATGGTGATGACCAATGGTGACGAACGATAGTGTCAACTGATGATCACACCTTAGTATAGTTATAGACTCTTTTGGAAGCTTAATACTCGATGGTTTAGTGCCTCTTACATGGTGAGGTTATAATTAGTGTTTAAGGGCTGTTTTACTCCTTAATGCTCAACACTCGATGGTTTAGTTCCTAGGTTGTATTGTTGGGTTTGTTATGACAACCAAAGGTGACTCCTTTACTGCTGTTTGGATACTCTCCCTTGAAAACAAACAATGGGTGTACTTTTCCTTAACAACTGATGGCTAGAATTCCATGGTTGGGTGATCACCATCTAGGACTTGTCAAGTTGATTTCCTTCTTTCCTGAAAAACCAATGGCTTGCTCTTCTTTCTATTTTGTTTGGCCATAGTGCACCAAACGGTGGTCACCCTCTTAGTGCTGTTTTGGACACTTTGGGATACGCACCACTTTATGGTTTTAGTATCCTAATCATGGTTTCAAACAATGGCCTTATGTCCTATGACAAATGATGATTTTTCTCGCACCATTACTTTGCTTTACCACCTAGTGATAACATCCAATGGGGCATAATCTTAAAAACAGATGGTGGTCCTAAACACCACAACCAATAGTGAGGTTGAAACTAATGTTTTGAATCCTTTTAGCCCTAGTTTGATGGTTTCTTAGTTAAATAGTTCAAAAGTCAATCTTACACCTTAATCGATGGTTTTGAACAAAGAGCATGATTCAATGGTTAGAAATAGATGCCTCAACATTCCCATGGTTTTTGGGCAAAGTCTAAATGTTATGCCTCTAGTGAAGAGAATTTGATGGTTCAATATCTTAAACTAGTAATCTTACCTTTGCCCTCGTGAATATAATTGGTAATCACAATAATGAGTCAATGAGTAACTCTAATGAAGTATAGCTTGTTACACCTAACCCTAATGTAACCAAGTGATTGTGATTGATTATGAACAACCCCCTTGAATGATTAATAGAATAATAGAGTGATCTATTATTGTAGTTGAAACCCTAGTATACAATAAGTGAGGGTTAAACCTTGTGTTATGCATAGAATCATACTTAAGAATAGTATGGGTTTGAAGGAAATGCTTTACCCTATACATCTATCATTAGATGAGGATGTCATGGGTTAGGGTATATGTATGAATATTGAACTGTAGCTTCAATGTAACATATCTTGTTGAACCTAACCCTAATTCAAATAATTGATGGTGGTTAATCATGCTACCCTTCCTTGACTGGTTAATATTAAGATGGTATATTCTACTTAATGTTGTTATAAATCCAATATGTTAATTGACGGTTATCATAACCTTATGATTGAAGATTTATTATGCTAAAATAATACACTATGAGTGAAATGATGGAAATCATACCTAGTTTCCTTATGTGTTGATTTAATGAAGGAATACTCTTAAATGCTAAGATTACCCTGCAATGTTATATTGGGAACATCTTTTAGTTATATAATGTAACATTGTGTTGAGCCTATGTATCACATGTATGGTGATGCTTGTTGAGCCTTGTTATAAGGCATGGAAAGATAATGATGATCTTATAGGGAATGATATGATGGTCTTAATGACCTTTGGGCATGGTTGAGCCTTAAATGAGGTATAATCATGTTTATGATGTCACAAGGGTTGGAACCATGGAATAATGTGATAAGGATTTGTATCATGAAGTGATGATGTGATGTCAAGTATGGTATCATGAATGGCAAGTGAATACTACCATGTGATGGATATGTAGAACAATATGTCTCCTATGTTTTATATATTTTGAAGTTGTTACACTTATATGCTTGCTAGAAGTGAATTATATGTCCACTTGTTTGATGCAATCTTAATTCACCCAATTGACAATAGATAATCAAGAGAAACCTTGATCATGTAGTGCCATGTGCCATAGAACCATCTGAGAGTCAGAACTTTCCAGATGGTGAAACAAGTATTCCTAACGGAAACTCAGAGCACATACTAATGAGTATGTGGGGTGCTTGTCATTCTGACTCTAAGTGTTTAGGGAGGATGGTTGTGGTCATACCTAGCCCTCAGTTTGAGAATGACTGCAGTTGTGTCTATGTGATTATATATGAAATGAGATTGGAGGACAACCGCAGTTGTACCTTGGATGGTAGGGTATGCATACCCACATCCTTTCACTAGTGCCATGACATGTATCAAGGACGGACTAGGTTGTTAGCAACTTTACCTTATGTGTTGTTGTGGCAGACTCGTACTGACTGGGGGCAGATAAGATCTTAGGAGTCTGGCTCTTCCTAGATTTTGTATGACACTAATTTCAACTTAGCAGTGGTTAGCTAGAATTTGAGTGGTATCCTCAAATTCCTCAGGGCTCAATAAAAGATGTAATACAACTATGTAGCATATATGTTTAGGGTTATACACATCACTTCACATTGGATGATAACCTTTGTTTGTTCTCTTTCCATAGAGATGATGTTAATGCATTTAAAGGGTAGTATATATGCTTATATTGTGGTATGCTCATTTTATAGATGTGTACATACAATATCCATGATTTAGTTGATAGATTTACTACCAATGTTTTCTATGATTATTACATTAGTTATCACATGTTGTTAGCTATGCTTATATTTCTAGCTATGCCTCTATAATTAGAGATGCCTATACTGCTTATCATGCTTATGCAGATAGTTGTTCTTATGTTGTTAACTCTACTTATGATGTAGATCTTCCCAGTCTATTAGACATGCTAATGTTGTTGGCTTTGCTTATGCTATTCATGATGCCAGAGATGTTATGCTACCAATTTTGCTTATGATGTTAGTTATTCACATACTATTGAATTATTTATATTGTTAATAAGGTAAAGGATTGTAGTCTGACTAATGATGATAATTGTTATATAGTCCTCTATTTATCTTGCTAATCATCACTACTGCTAAGGCTATCTGTTATACTTGTGTAATCTACTTAAATTGTTTAACTAATTAACCTATTATAGTCAATAAGTGACATTGAGAGTTATAACTCTCGCTGGGACGATCTCATCTGTGGGTCATGACATCTTTTTAGGTGATTGACAATAGAAAAATGAGACCTATGGAAGCGAGGCAGAGCTGTGATGATGGACCTTAGAAAAGTTAGTTTAGTTGTCTAGTATGTCCTAGAGTCATCCCTCTACTATCAGGTTTGAGCGGGAAAGTTTGTATACGATGTTTCAAACAAATTGATCTTTAGTTTGTATTTTAATGCTTATTTTTGTGGCATGTATGAATTATGTTCTCATTCGTGTATATATATATATATATATATGTGTGTGTGTGTGTGTGTGTGTGTGTGTGTGCCTAAGGTCGTGGAACAAATTGTATCAGCTTCTTGGCATAGTATGAAATATAAGCAAGATGTTGGGCATTAATGTACATGTTTCTAAGAATGTGGCGATGTTGAAATTCATTTTAATTTACCCTATTTTCTAGGCATGTATTTAGTTAATGATCGATCATGTTTTATGTTTTGAGTAAACTCGTTTAGTGTGACGGGTTCTGATCGGTTCTCTCAAGAGGAGGGCGGTGATCGAACTTTGAATTTATAACCTGAAACCTTCAAGGACCCATGCAACGTTATTACGGGGTCAAAGTAGATATATAGGGTCGATTTTGGGAGTTTTCTAAAGTTAAAATGTGGCAAAACTACTGTATGTCCCAGTCACAAGAGACAATGTAGTTGTTCTTAATCGCCTGCAACTACATATGGAAATGTCGCAATCTCTATGTTTTTGAAAAGACCGTTAGATGCTTTGAACATCAGGTGAACTTTATTTCTACTAGTGTATCTATACACAATCAGGCGAGCAAGGGACATGGTCGGGATGAGAGGCAGAGCAGAACAGGCATATGGGACAACCCGACTGAGGTAAGCATAAAAATTAATACGGATGTAGAAGTTAACAAACATGAAGCATCCTCATCTATTGTGGTTCGTAACTCGAACATGGACTGGATCCTAGGGGTTGCATGTAAGTCTCCTCTTTCATCTATAGTAGTAGTTGAACTACAAGGTATTCAGATGGCCCTACAGTATGCATATGAGAAGAAGATGAAGGACATAATTGTGGAGACAGACTGTATGGAAGCTAATCGTGTTATTCGTGAAGACCCAAAGGCAAATCCAAGATATGCTTACTGGGTGTTGAAGATTCAAGAGCTTATCAAGGATGAGTGGAAAGTGAATTATGTTTGTAGGGACAAAAATAAAATGGTTGATTGTTTGGCCAAACTCCACTTAAAACCACACCATAGGGTGTTCCATTATGTGATGTCCCCACCAGAGTTGAAGGAAGTTTTAATTCTAAATAAGTGTAATGGTAGTAGTACTACTATGTTTATTTCTTCTAATGACATTAGTGATCGTAATTTTTAACTTTGCTTGCAAGAGGAAGGCAAGATGAATAAAAGAGCTTCCTGACTTACCTAAAAAAAAGATATACATGGTCGAACACAGGGATGTGAGGACATTTAGGATGCTTAAGATCTCACTCTCAAGTCAGGTAAGCCAATTCAATATTCGATAAAAGTAAGGATATTGTCACGAAATAAAACCAAACAAAGAAAAAAAAAACAGAGTCCATAGGATTCTACTAACCAGAGAGAAGGAGTTCCTGGCTATGTAACCACAAGTTGGACAGTCTATGCACTTGTTCTTAGACGTAGACAACCCTCAAACACCCAAGCAAGCAACCTACATCCAAACATGGTACGTATTGTGGTATCTATACCTGTGGGTTCATCCCACTCGCTCTTATGTAGCGTGACTAAAAACCATCAATGACATGCAACCTCTCTCAAGGAATGATAAAATCAACACCCTAGAATATTGTAATAAAGTGAGTTTTACTCATACTTTTGTCCAATTTCCAATTTTGACCTCCTAATGTTCACTTTTGATCCCAATCTATTTTTCTTAGGTACATAATTAATTTTGAGACTCAATTACAAAATTTGGTGACCAATATGACTTGTTTACACTTTATAATATTTTAATTAGGTTTAATGATCACTTTACTCAAAGAAATAAATTCGTTCTTCAAACTTCATTATCTTGTCCTCAAACTTTTTCTATATGTTCTACAGAATTTTATGAACCAATGATCCAAATTTCACTCAAATTGGACACTCCTACTAATTTCTATGATTTTCTGAAGTTTAATCATGAAATCCCTCTTTATTTGCCTTTTCCGCCCTTTTAAGGGCCAACGATCTTCTGAGTAGGGCGGGGGTGATCCCTGACCCTTGGATCAGGCACTCGTAGATTGGGCCCATGATCGAATGGTCTTAGGGTCATCCCCTACCTCCCGCAATCAGTGAGAGGAGACCAAGGGGAAGGTCGAGACCCCGATTTCATTTTTGTTGACTCTTTTCAAAAATCAAATGAACCAGGATGTACTCCGCCCCAATCCGAACACAAACATCCTCTTTTCCCCCTCAAACCCCTTCGTATCAAGGGCAAGTGAGAGACGCCTCTCTCAGCTGCTGCCATGGGAACATACTTCCCTGATAACCCTAACCCTAGCCCCTTTGGGCTATAAAAACTAGGCCCTCACCTTCAGCGAGCCCTGACGACCCCAGTCGGCACCTCACCTCTCCCTATCTCTCCCTCATTCATGTTCCCCTATTCTTCTATGGCCGCTGCACTACTGTGGAGCAAGCCTACTCGCGGGCGGGTTCTTCTATTTGGGACGATCAACAGTGACCCTCGGATCAGAGTCCACGCTGTGTTGGATAAATTGGATATTATGATAAATCCCTTTGTTTCGATGATGACAAACATTTCATTCTTATTAATCTAACGAGCTACTTAAGTGTGCAGGAACAAGGTGATGACAAAGTTCTAGGGAATCCTTACGCTTGAATATTTATAAATGCCATGCAATGTAATCATATGTAAACTTGTACAAATATATAATGTACAAGTACTTAGACTTCATGTAAATCAAGCGTTAGATCTCCCTAGCTAAACACTACACTTAGTTAGGACATCTCCTTCTAATAGGATCACATAATGCACACTCATGCACTCACTTAGTATCTTAATTGAAAGATTGAAAACAGAGTCAATCTCGGTCGACCACACTCCTCGACCGAGACACTCTCGGTCGACAAACTTCTCGACCGAGATTGACCAAAAGTAGTCGTTAGACACAGCAGTTGACAGTTGCAAATAAACGTTAACCCAGAGAGCCTGTCGGTCGAAAAATCCTCGACCGACCGGGCATCTCGGTCGACAAGTCCTCGACCGAGATGGTCTCTGACAGCAACTGCAGAATTAATTAACTAGCCGTTGCTAATGCGCCTAACTTATTCCTAACGGCTAGTTAAGCACTAGGAACCCCCTAGAAGTTGTCTAGAACGTCCTTAAGCATACTTAGGCTATTCCTATAAATAGGACAAGCCATAGGACACTAGAATATACTTACATACTCAATTGTGCAATCTTTGAGCATACACTACATTGGCAATCTGTTTGGAGCAATAGTGCAATTCCCACACTTGTTATACATTCATATTGCTACCATTTCGTGTCCTATAGACTAGGATCTCCTACACATAACAATCACATTGCTATATATCTTGGTTGGGAGATCCAAACGCTTGATATAGGAAAATCAAGCCTTGTGCTTACAACGGTATTGTAATTTCTGTATTTCTTTCTTGTTCCTATTTATTCCTTGTACTCTCCTTGCTACTCCTAGGGTTGGAGGCTGCGGATTGGAGAGGGTGGACTTCTCAGGTGGAGAAGGGGACTTCAAGCTACTTCAAGAAGGCTATCGCACGGGAAGCTACTTCAGAAGGCTGGTGCAACGGGTGTTGGTGCATCTACTTCAAGAGAAGGCTGCTTCGAGTTGGGCGATTACTTCTAGGTGAAGGCTGCTTGAAGGGTTTAGGGAAAAGAAATGTATTTTATGTAAAGTCCTTGCGAGGTAATAAAATAATTTCTTTTCAAATCCCGGTTGGGTAAGCAACCGGGTAGTGGACTGACTACCTTAGTATTTGCTAAGGCTAGGAACCACTCTAAACCCTTGTGTCTCTTTGTCCAATCTTTCTTTGTGGTTGCTTGAGTTTAAATTATTTTAAAATCTCTATAAAACTCTATTCACCCCCCCTCTAGAGGTTTTCAATTGGTATCAGAGCAGGCTTCAAGGAGCCCTAACAAGGTCTTGAAGAGATAAAGGGAGGAGGTGACTACAACCACAAGAAAAGGAGCATGGACCAATGTGCGACAAATTGCAATTGGTGCTTAGGAACAAAGCACTCTACGTCTAAATGTCCATGGAGGTCAAAGAAAGGAGATGCACATAAAGAGTGTTTCGTTGCTACAATAAGTGAGGAAGAAGAAGAAGAGGTAAGCTTGCTTGATTTACCCAAGGAGGAGTTAGTTGCTATTATTGAAGAAACACATAACAAATATGTTGAATACAAAAAGAAATTAAAGAAATCAAATAAAGAAAATGATGATCTAAATGCTAGACTTCTTGAGCTTACATCCGAAAATGATGATTTATATGCTAAATTGAATACTCTTGGTTTTGAAAAAGATAGCATTATGTCTGACAATCGTACTTTGAAATCATCTCTGAGTAATAGTGAAGTGAAAATTTTCACTCTAGAGACTAACTATGATCTTCTATGTCAAGAAAAGACTGAATTGCTTGCAAAGTTAAATGATATTCAAAAACAACCTATATTGTGCACCCATGTAGATTATGACAATATAGTGAAAGAAAGAAATATGTTATCATCCAATCTAGATCAAGCAACATTAGATATCAAGAAAAGAATGGATGAGATCGTTAAGTTGCAACAAAAAGTTAGTAAGTTAAGCAACAATGGAATCCTTGATAATATACTAGAAAATTCCTATCATCAAATAGGGAGAAGAGGACTAGGTTATAAGCCTAATGAGAAATCCCATCAACAACCTAGAAGGACACAAGCGAGTCAATCTGCTTATATACCTAGAGGCACAAAAATATATATACCCAAGAATAACCTAAATCAAAACCATAGAAAAAGGCTTGAGGTTGATTCAATTTGTTGTCACTATTGCTCACGCCTTGGACATTATTCTTTTTCATGCCCATACAAGAAAAAGCATGTCGAAATGGTATGGGTTCCAAAAATCCCAAATTAAATAGGTTTGACTAAGTTGAGATATGACCATAGACCTTAATTTGTATATCCTTATGTCTATCTCAACTTAACATTTAGGGATAACAAAATCAAAAATTAAAAAGATTTAATAGCACCTTGATACACATACGGTTATCTCAAACTGCTGTAAATCTTTACATTGTATGTGAAAATTATTCTTGAAAGATTCTTGAAAGATTCTATTTAATCATTCTTTTATTGCACATTTTTTTTTCAGAAATACTTGCAATGAATAAAATGTTTCAAATAAATTTTTTGTGCTTTTATATTTTAGTCTATCCAAAGTAATCTTAAATTCATGAATGGATATTATTCTTGAATATGCTTCACCATATTTGATGTCCTTATTAAGCTCTCATAATTAGTACACTTTAATGTGTCTCAAATTGATATTTGCAAGCTGTCTGCAGAACTCATACTTCGCATATGAATGATTCATACTGGAAACCTGCAGAATATGCCTCTTGGTTAAAATAAAATTTGACCAAGGGGCGCTATGGTCGTAATCAAGGGCGACCTAAAATAAACTTTGATAAAAATTGTTTATTTGAACATTATTTTATTGAACTTAATCTTAGCATATTTTTAAATCAAAACGTCAAATCATTTGTGGTAATTAGAAGCCTTAAATATTATTACTCCCTTGGAATATACATATGCTCTACAAAAATGTTCTATGATTTGCATTAAAATTCAGCCAAAAATTGAACTCAGTAAGTTAGTCGGTCGACAAATGCTCGACCGAGAACCACTCGGTCAGCCCACCTCACTCGACCGACAAATTCTAAACAGACTCAGTATCAGACAAACTGTCGGTCGACGAGTGCTCGACCGAGACAATGTCGGTCGACAAGCGCTCGACCGAGAAATAGCCGTTGGATATGACCGTTGCGACCCGACCGTTATGACCGTTTTCTTTACCGTTGGAGGACCAAGTGGCGCGTCTGCAACTCGACCATTGCGGACGCTCGGTCGACGAGTCGTCGACCGACCGGGTCGCTGGAATTCTATAAATAAGTGCAAAAACGAGCCACTTCCTCACACTTGCATTTCCTTGCTTCCATAGTCCATCTCTAGTGCAATTTCGTGCAATCCTTCAGCACTCTTACCCTCAAATCTTCCTTGCTTCTTCTCCACTCTCAAGAAACACAATGGCCTCATCATCAACTGTTCGTGGGAAGAAGAAAGTTGCTGGAAGAAAAAGAAGAGAAGAGAGGGAAGCCACTCCGCCACTGACGATCATCAATGACATAGCTTTCGTCGACGGATATGCTGGAGATAGATACTTCCGGCTTTCCTCTAAAGCTCCTCTTCCCCGACATCCGGTCGAAGTGATGGACTTCATCAACATCGTAGACCTGGAGCATCTCTTTGGAGTACAAAAGATGAAGGACTTCATCAATCCATCCTTTCCTTCCTACTCCATTAAGGTAGTCAACGAATTCTATGCCAGTCTTCTATCCCACACCGAAAATGACACCACTTTCTTCTATACCATGGTCAATGGGCATAGTTTTAAATTTTCCGAAGGGGATATTCTTGACATGCTTGAAATTGATATAGATGAATATCAAGATTTCCTTGACCTTTCCACCGGCAATCCAATAAATCTATTTTCCCATGATGACCACACCACTAGTCTTAGTGATATAAAAAGAGCCATATTTCAAGCCAATACCACTTGTCATGAAGATAGGGGAACCTATTATGCAATAAACCTAAAACCGGCATGTAGAATAGTAAACCTCATTGTCTCCACCAACATACATCCACGAGCCAATAAATCCGAGGTTCCTATCTTCCGTATGTGTCTAATTTATGCTATCATAAAAGAAATTCCCATCAACTTCATTCGCATAATACTTAAAAATATGCTTGAGTTTTCTGGCAATCTACCATATGCCGATTTTGTGTGCCAGATTACTCAACATTTTCTTAAGTCAAACATTGAAGATATGGGATACATATGGGAGCGTAGACCACCAAAGATAAGTAAGAACACCGTAGAGAAGATGGGAATTGACTTTGGCCATAAAAGGGCAAGAGTAGAAGGAGAGTCATCACATCAGGATATACCACCCCCTCCTCCTACTAACCTTTCCATTGATCCCATCCAAAATACCCTTACTTATATTGCTGGCTCCCAATACCATCTTAGTAGACAATCAAACTACAATCACCATGCCATGTCATACTTAAATCAAAGAATGCAAAACCTTTCTCCTAACCAAACCGATGAATATCCGCATTCTTTAAACCCTGGCATGCTCGACCCATTTAACCCCTCATACAACTACTATCAACCTCCACCTTCACCATCAATGGATCTTGCACATACTCAATTTTCTTCCATACAATTGCAAGACATAGCTGCTCACTTCCGTTTTGACCGAGTTCCCACTTTCCTGGAAGCATATGCGTTGACTACAACTGGTGCTTTGGATTGGAAAACTCTGGTCCAATACTATGGAGCCGAGCCATTTCTTGGGAAAGATCCGGACATTGATGTAATTCTTAAATCTTTCCTGTGAAGTGTTGGTGTTGTAATAGTTGTATTCTATATGATTGTAATCTTCTTCATGCTATTGAATGAAATTTGCCATTTTTATTTGATTCACATGATTATTTGTTTGGCTTATGATGATATCTTCAAAATATGGGTTATCAGTTCATTATTGTAGAGCATAACAAATAAGGGAATAATAATAATTAAAACAGGCAACTATTACAAATTAAAATTAAATTTTCAAATAACAAAATAGTTCTCCAGAAACATTCTCGGTCGAGCAACTGGTCGACCGAGAACATTGTCGGTCGAGCAACTGTCGACCGACTGGGTTTCTGTTTTTCCAGATTGACAAAATTGCATACATCTTTGTTAAAATCTTGGACATTTTATGTATTTGCTGAGTATTCAAACTTTCATTTGAGATATCTATCGAAGGGGGAGCAAAGCATAAGAAAAAGGGGGAGATCATTAAAACTTTGATAATTGTTTAAAAGAAGCTTACAAAAACTTTGAAATCACTATGTATAACTGAATATTTTCAAGAAAGTTATGAATTTATTGAAATTGGTATCTTGTACTTGAAGGAACTCTCTATCCAAAATGGGGCTTAACATCCCTTGCATTTGGATGGAGCCATTTTTAGGTACTCTAAGCTTAGAGGATTCTCATTTAATCTAGGGCTTAACATCCTTTGATATATGAGAAATCCATATACATTTCATCATATGCTTAAAGGTATCTCGTTTCATTTCAAGGCTTCACATCCTTTGCGAATGATTGAGCAACAAATTATGGATAAATTAGATAAAAATCAATGTTCCTAATAGGATATCTAATTAAGGGGGAGCATTATATTAAGGGGGAGAAGAAAAAATAAAACATTCAACTTTGGATATCTTTTTGAAATGACAAAGGGGGAGAAAGAATATAAAAATATATATAAAAGACACTTGGCCAGCACTTACTTGAAAAACATAAATGGCTACAAAAGGTAAATTTTCAGGTATGAAACTCATATACTTTATATTTCCTTATTTCATATTTAGGAAATGTTTGTCATCTTCAAAAAGGGGGAGATTGTTGGATAAATTGGATATTATGATAAATCCCTTTGTTTCGATGATGACAAACATTTCATTCTTATTAATCTAACGAGCTACTTAAGTGTGCAGGAACAAGGTGATGACAAAGTTCTAGGGAATCCTTACGCTTGAATATTTATAAATGTCATGCAATGTAATCATATGTAAACTTGTACAAATATATAATGTACAAGTACTTAGACTTCATGTAAATCAAGCGTTAGATCTCCCTAGCTAAACACTACACTTAGTTAGGACATCTCCTTCTAATAGGATCACATAATGCACACTCATGCACTCACTTAGTATCTTAATTGAAAGATTGAAAACAGAGTCAATCTCGGTCGACCACACTCCTCGACCGAGACACTCTCGGTCGACAAACTTCTCGACCGAGATTGACCAAAAGTAGTCGTTAGACACAGCAGTTGACAGTTGCAAATAAACGTTAACCCAGAGAGCCTGTCGGTCGAAAAATCCTCGACCGACCGGGCATCTCGGTTGACAAGTCCTCGACCGAGATGGTCTCTGACAGCAACTGCAGAATTAATTAACTAGCCGTTGCTAATGCGCCTAACTTATTCCTAACGGCTAGTTAAGCACTAGGAACCCCCTAGAAGTTGTCTAGAACGTCCTTAAGCATACTTAGGCTATTCCTATAAATAGGACAAGCCATAGGACACTAGAATATACTTACATACTCAATTGTGCAATCTTTGAGCATACACTACATTGGCAATCTGTTTGGAGCAATAGTGCAATTCCCACACTTGTTATACATTCATATTGCTACCGTTTCGTGTCCTATAGACTAGGATCTCCTACACATAACAATCACATTGCTATATATCTTGGTTGGGAGATCCAAACGCTTGATATAGGAAAATCAAGCCTTGTGCTTACAACGGTATTGTAATTTCTGTATTTCTTTCTTGTTCCTATTTATTCCTTGTACTCTCCTTGCTACTCCTAGGGTTGGAGGCTGCGGATTGGAGAGGGTGGACTTCTCAGGTGGAGAAGGGGACTTCAAGCTACTTCAAGAAGGCTATCGCACGGGAAGCTACTTCAGAAGGCTGGTGCAACGGGTGTTGGTGCATCTACTTCAAGAGAAGGCTGCTTCGAGTTGGGCGATTACTTCTAGGTGAAGGCTGCTTGAAGGGTTTAGGGAAAAGAAATGTATTTTATGTAAAGTCCTTGCGAGGTAATAAAATAATTTCTTTTCAAATCCCGGTTGGGTAAGCAACCGGGTAGTGGACTGACTACCTTAGTATTTGCTAAGGCTAGGAACCACTCTAAACCCTTGTGTCTCTTTGTCCAATCTTTCTTTGTGGTTGCTTGAGTTTAAATTATTTTAAAATCTCTATAAAACTCTATTCACCCCCCTCTAGAGGTTTTCACGCTGATCCAAATCTAGATCGACTGTCCACGTACCCTCCCTGGATCCTTCACTCTCACGCCCTTGATCAGCTGCCGACGGATTCACAACTTCCAGATCCCAATCTAATCAAAACCGATCGGGAAATCCAATGGCCATCTATTTTTCTCGGCCTTCCTTTTCCTAGTATTTACCTCCTCTCTGCTCGGATATTTGTTTAAATGTCCATATCTCATTTTAATCATAGAAAATGCATCCAAACTCCAAAAATGACAAACAAATTGTCAATCGTGATTATAAAAATTCAATAAAGCTTTTAAAAATACTTTTGAAGCCTAATTCTTGATGTTTGTCACTGATATTCCTAAATCTTGTTCCTTTGCTTATTTAATTTGTCTAATGATTCAACCATGATGATTAACCTTTCAGAAACCCTTATTCTTGATTCTAATGATCATATTGAGACATAAAATCGATTTTGATAGAATAAGGGTTAGATCTAATCTACTTAGCTCATTACCCTAAAAATATGAATCATATACTTTGAAATAAGGTTTACTCTTGATATGATGATGATTGACTTTAATCTGGAAAACCCTCTTAATCATATGTGTGACCATGAATCTCATTGATCCAATTTTGAGTCTAATGATACTATTTCATGTTGAAAATGATCTAGATATTTGAATGATGATACAAATAATTAGGGTTGACATGTATTCCTAAATATACTTAGGTAGTTCATCCATTCATGAAACATGTTTGATACTTGAATATTTGTTGGACTTTTGGGAAATATTGTTGATGACCTAACCCTAAGGTAGAAATAGGAAAATGTAACCCTAATCTCTAATAGAAAATCATGATCTTTTTAAAACTGTGATCTTGACCCTTGATCCAATATTTTGATCTAGGATCTGACTCAAGGGGTTGATCTACTCTTTCTTGAGATCTATACTCCAAATACTCATTTAGAAAGGTACGCTATTATATAACTCCTCCTTGATTGTAATGATGATACTTTTAGGTATCTCTTGACCATATGCTTGGCTATCAATTGGATGAACTATTGTTCCCTATGATTAGTCTTCCATTTTTCTTCTATACTATATTTTGAAAAACATGAAACCATAAATTGCAATACCCATTATGACTGCCCTTATATTGATGTTGATAATGATGTTGGAAAAGTTGATAATGTTGATATTGAATATAAGCAAACCCCCCTTATTTGAAGGGTGGGATTTTTTACTTTGACCTCCTATCTCCTATGGTGAGAAGGATCTTGGTGACCTCCCCATTGCGTTGGGGTAATATAGTCACACAAACCAATATATGCATGCTTCTCGATTACAACATAATGGGAAATTCGTAATAAAATTCTTGTTGAACAACATTTTGGTTTTTGGAAGATCGTTCGATATACTTTTGAAACATAAGTCCTTCCAAGCATACTAGCTTTCTTAATAAATTGCTTTACTTGTTTTTATATAGCGTACCGTGCAATTACATTGACATTGTGTCTTGATTTTCTCAATTTTAGGTAATGCAAGGAACTAGAGATTTACTTTCATCTACTCATTTATCCACTGAAATAAAGACTGCTACATCAAATCTAGACTCTACATGGGAGCTAATTGTAAAAGGGATGTAGTTGTTGGCTAGTTTCTTATCTTTTTCTCTTTCCATGTTTCCTACGGGCCTTATGTACTAAACATTTTGGTTCATTTTAATAAAGAAGAATGTTATTTCATTTTTGCATATTATATGTGTGTGATTTTCGGGCCACTCAGGGACGGACACTCTAATCCCTTTAACACTACCCATTTGGACAGTGGGATTGGAATTAGGGTAAGAACGGATCCGTGATAGTTGGTATCAAATCCATAACACACTTCATATACATTAGTGAAATGATGTTCTTAATCGCTGAACCAAGGAAGCCCTAAAATTCACTATGGTGAAAACTGAGGTGTCTAGAAAGAGCACAAAGGGGGTTATGGCATAATTCCTCCTATCCGTCTTCATGGTGGTTGAGGTTCCTCCTGCTCCACCTGGCCTTAGTTGATCCAGAAATGGATGGAAGGACTTCCAATAACCCTAGAGAGTCTTCTAGCATCTTATCTCTTCTTTAAGGATTTCCCAAGCCACCTATTAGAAGGAAGTAGGATGACTTTTCATCTTCTCATTCTCTTTAAGGTATCATGACTTGATCTATGTACTCTCTCTATTTTGGGTAATTTAAGGATGGGAACAACTAAAATCTGAAAATAAATTGAGAAAACTTGTTGCAATATTTCCATGATCTATCATATTTTTTCTTTGAAAGTTATAAATAAGAAAACTTATATCAGTTGAACACTTGCATATGGCCCCAAAAACCAGGAACAATAGGGATGGTGAAGGGACCTCTGGTACTAAATATAAGGGGAAGAAGCCTCGTATGAATGATGATGAAGATGTCAGTTCTGCCAATAAGAACACCGATATAGGGGAGTGGGAGTTGAAATAGAAGGCCATTATGGATGCCCTCCATGACCTAGTTGTTCGTACAACATCCCTTTTGCCAACCCATAACCCAAAACCCATCACTATCCCGGATTTTCTGAAACTCAGCCCAGAAGCCTTCTATGGGGAAGACAAAGTTGATGTCCTAGACAAGGCTGATTCCTGGTTAGTGTCCGTGGAAAACACCTTTAGGGTTTTGAGGTGCCCTAAACAAGATAAGGTTGGTTTTGCTACCTACCATTTGAAGGGGGAGGCCAAGTTGTGGTGGGAGAATTATATCCAGTCACAACATGTCATCCCAGTCAACTGGGAAGCCTTCAAACCCATTATCACCAACTATTTCCAACCCATATGTGAGAGAAAGGAGAAACAAAAACAATTCCTCACCCTTACCCAAGGAATTAACACAGTGGCTGAATATAGCCGACAGTTCCGCCTTCTGGAGAGGCATGTCACCAACCTCACTGAGGAACAAAAACTTGACTGTTACATTGATGGGCTCTTCCTTACCCTAAAAGCTTTTGTATCCTCATCCAAACCCACCAATTTTCAAGATGCCTATGACCATGCCTTATCCATGGAAATAACCCTAGGGATGGGACATGGGAAACCATTACCTACCCTTGCCTATCTAGGCCTGACTAAAGTTGTACCTACAAAACCCGAATAGAAGGGAAAACCCCATATTGGTGGCAATAAGAACAAAAACTGACAGAAGAACCAAAGAAATACCCCTACCCAAAACTACAATCAAGGCCAGAAATAGAATTACAATCGTGGTCCTACACAAAACTAGAATCCTGGCCAAACAAGGGTCAAGGCCAAAACGCCAATATTCCTCGTTGCCACAACTGTGGTAACTTCCATACTGGCCAATGCAAGTATCCATCTCTGGTCTGCCATTACTGCTAATAAGAGGGTCATTTTAGAGACAGCTGTCCCCACCCTCCTCCAGCATGGGCTAGGCAAGGCAGACATCGACAGGCCCATGTCTTTGTTGTGAATGCAGATGAGGCAAAGGCCAATGAAAACAAACTCATGGAAGGTACCTTTTAAATTCAAAATATTTCCAGAACATTATATCATGATTATCTTGTACAAAATCCTTACACAAAATATATGTATACGTAGGTATGATGCAAATCTCCGACCATGTTGTTGTTACTCTTTGTGACTCTGGGTCAACAAATACCTTCATGTCTAAGAATCTTGCCTCTATGTTGAATCTTGAAACAAAGGACTTATGGTACATACTTGATGTAACTACCCCAAGTGGGAAGATGAAAGTATCCTACTATATTGTCAAAAAAATCCCTCTATCTTATGATGGACGTAGTTTTGAGTCAAATTTTATAATCTTAGACATGGAAGACTTTGACCTTATTTTAGGGATGGATTGGCTCCATAAAAATCATGTTCTGATCGATTGTCATGCCAAGAAAGCCATTATTTCCAAACCCAACCTCCCTATTCTTGTAAATCCTAGAAGGAAAGATCGAAATCAAAATGTTTTTATTTCTTTGATTAAAGCCCAAAACTTGATAGCTAAAGGGTGCAAAGCATACCTAGCAACTGTAACCATAGTCAATCCTGATACGAGTGCCCTAGAAAACATTGATATAGTGTGGGATTACCCAAGTGTTTTTCCTGAGGAGCTCCCTAGGCTACCACCAGATCGTGATGTCGAGTTTTCTATTGAAATAGCACCTAGTACCACACCCATTTCTCGAGAACCCTATGGGATGGCTCCTGTTGAATTGATTGAGCTAAAAAAGCAGTTGCAGAAATTGCTTGATAAGGGTTTCATCCGCCCTAGTACCTCCCCTTGGGGAGCCCCCATTCTATTTTTCATGAAAAAGGATGATTCCCTTCGCATGTGTATTAACTATCGTCTGATCAATCAAGCTACTGTGAAAAACAAGTATCCGCTGCCTAGAATTGATGACCTTTTCGATCAACTCCATTCTGCCCATGTCTTTTCAAAAATTGATCTCTATTCTGGTTACCACCAACTCAAAGTTAAGGATGAAGACATCCCTAAAATAGCCTTTTGAACCCGATATAGGCATTATGAATTCCTTGTCATGCCATTTAGGTTGACCAATGCCCCTGGTGTGTTTATGAACTTGATGAATAGTGTTTTCCAACCTTTCCTCGATGAGTTTGTAGTGGTCTTCATTGATGACATATTGATATATTCGACTGATGCTGAATCACACTATATTCACCTTCACAAAGTTCTTGACATCCTCCAATCCCAAAAATTCTATGCAAAGTTTTCAAAATGTGAATTTTGGATTTCTGAAGTCATGTTCTTAGGACACATAATTTCTGGTGGGAAAATTCCTATTGACCCCACCAAAGTCTTGGCTGTTTTAGAGTGGCAAGCCCCAAAGAATGTTTCTAAGATTTGAAGTTTTCTGGGTCTTGCTGGCTATTATCGACGTTTTATTTAGAATTTCAGCAAGACTTCCTTACCTCTCACAAAGCTCACCTAGAAAGGAGAACACTTTATCTGGTCGAAGGAGTGTGAGTCTAGTTTTCAAGAACTAAAGACAAAGTTGACAACTGCACTTGTCTTGACTCTTCCCTTGGGAAATGATGGGTTCGTCATCTTCACTGATGACACGACTTTATCGTGTGTATAACACAAGTGTACGTGTCAATGTAATATAGGCCTTGTGAGGCCCGATTCGAACATAGGGAAACGTAATTATCGGTAGACTACTACTAACTACTCACAATCAGATAAACCGATTATAAAAGTTTGGAAGTTGTTTTGAAAAATAAAAATAAAAATAAAACAAAACAAAACAATCGATTAAATGGTTGGTTTAATCAATTCAAAAGAAATCTCTAGGATTGCGGTTTCACCGCGGGTTCACATTGTACCAATTCCTTCACATTGATCACAACTCATCTCCCTTTCCAGATAGTGTCCTGTAGCCAAAATTGCTCGCTTCCGCGATACAATTCACTACCTTAATCTAGGTCAGTTCCACACCAGTAGTAACCTATGCCCTAAACTAGGTGCATGAAAAACATGTCTTTGGGTTCCCACCATTAACCGTACATCTCCTTTTCTAAAGGATTTATTAGTTAATGTGATTACCGCCTCTTTTCAACCATTCATTCTTCGTTAAAAGCAATTACAGGTATTAGATTACCATTATGGTGATCAAGCACAATGATAGCAATGGAGAAAATGGTATCATACCATGGATTTGAGGGACAAATTATGATAAACTATGTAAGAAGAGTCATACAATGATTGCCTGGGCTACTCCCGGTCCCAGAGACAAAGGGGATTAGCCCCACATGTTCATCTCAATACAAAACACCATAAAGGAAGGAGAAAACATGGAAAAAATGTGGATGGAGATGGTGTAACCCCTAAACGAAGAAGAACTGGATGATTCTTAATACAAGATGAGTGTTTTGCAACCTTCCGATAGTGAAAACCTCTGTATGCATCTCTAAAATCTCCCGGGGCATAGCTCTCGGCTCCGTTCTTCGCTCTCTCCTCCTTCGAGACTTGTGCAATGTAGTAGAATGTGAATGACATCTTTGGGCCGTCTTTTCCTAGGTATAGGTACCACTTACGTCCGCCAAAAGAATGCAGCCATCCGATTGAAGTCATGCTGGACAAAATTCTGATCTGACGGCGTCGATACCATCGATGGGGTGTCGATGGTATCGACATCTTAGGGTACTGATGCTTTCTTCAATTTCTGGAAGCCGCCTGAAGCCTTCTCGATACCATCGATTGTTTCCATCGATGGTATTGATAGAGTGATATTTGGCTCGTTGTTGGACTTTCAAGACCATCAACAAAGTGTCGATGGTATTGAACTATCTGCTTCCTCTCCGGCTATGTCACTATTGCTCTGTCGATGCTATCGACGGATCGTCGATGGTATCGACAGGTCCAGAATTGTGAATTTCCTGAAAATGAGAGAAAAACACAAATCAAAACTGAGAAATATGATACTCTATACAAAACAATGTAAAATAAGATGAATTTGATGTAGGCAAGGATAATAGGCTAAAAGAATTGAATCATGTGATATTAACCACAAATATGACCAATAAGTGCATAAAATGAGTGTAAAACTAGTCTATAAAAGTGACTAAAAATCCCTGCATCAAACTCCCCCAAGCTTGAACTTTGCTCGTCCTCGAGCAACAAAATTATAGAATAAAATTGTGAGGGTCAACTAAAGAACATAATCACATAAAAGACATCACAATATGATTCCCGCCTGCAAGGCACATACCGGCTCTCACTAACCACGTAACGATAACTATCCTAAAGGTGGTAATAATCATTCATGAGAGATTTCCACCCCGTAATCAATGAACACAATCAAATAAAGGAGATAATATAATAAATTCCTCCAATTCATGCATGGTGCATCTTGTAATCTCCTATCTACATTTCTCAAATCCTAACTACCATCTACAATGGAATTAGATCTCCTGATTACACAAGAATGAGGAGATAATCATGGGTGGCCTACCGTTTTGAGCAACCGGTGGATGGAATGGGCGGTTGTGAAAGAACAGAGAGCATAATACAATTTTACATGCAAAAACAACAAAAATGATCTAAATGATGCATATGCATATGAAAATGACCTAATGCCTACATTTTAGGTGGAATGATGCATTCTCTATTATTCCATCTCAATGTGAGATAGAATGTCTAAAATACAACATCATGTGCTTATTCTTCCTATTATGCAGGTGAAACAAGTTCCTTTCTCCCTCTGATTTCAACTTATTTTTTGTTTTCCTTTTTTTTCTATTTTTTTCAAACCCCAATTTTATCAATTGACTACGGAAATATTTACAAAGAATAGTTTTTTTTTTCTTTTTGAGCTTATTTTCACATAACTACTACAATTGATGCATTACAATCTACTTTTCAGAGAGTATAGAACAACTTACCCGCTTTTCTTATTTTTCAGAAGAAATCAGGCACATAATGTCCTATATGCTCAAAAATATGCAAAGTGCAAGTACATAGAAGTAATTATGCAACTACAATGGCATGCACTCCTACAATGTGTGCATGCAAAACTGATCTACAAATTTTTTTAGTTTTCATTTTTTTATGCAAAATCTAGCTATAATGCAATCCTATCTAAATGACATGCAATCAAGAGATGAAAAACTGTAGTGTGCTCCCAGTTCTTTTTGGTGGAGTGTGAATGAAGTAAGGTGGATAGATCACAAGACTAAATGACAGAACCATTGGAAAATATTATATGTCCCTCCTTACTGACATGTGCATAGGGTAACTAAGAGGTTTCTCTTTTTCACTTCAAATTAAAGTTCCGTTACCGTTTGGTCAGTTTAAGCTCAACATCCATATCCATCCTCATTTCTTGAACCATAATGATATATAGTTATGATCATAAGTTTTAAAGTTGATCTACCCAATTATTTTCATAAGTTATGTGCTCAATTCCAAACAATTCACACATCAGCCCCATATGAAAAACATTGAGATGACACACTTACATTTGACACCCACGGATTACACTAGAAGAAAATAAAATAAAATAAGATAGAAATTGTTCCATCTCCCCCCCAAGCTTGAATTTGACTATGGTCTCATAGTCAAGAACAAACTCAGAAGGTGGAACAGTGATACCCTGCTACTGTTGAGGTGGTGGGTGTAGCGGGTACTGGTGGGTATGGGGGTTCCACTCTGGATACTGCCCCTGAAAGTTGGGATCATAGGGTGGCATGGGCGGTGGCTGAGGATATCCCCCAAATTCGTCGCTGCTCCAGTAATGATCATAGAAAGGTTGCTACTGCTGCTCGATCCTACCCAACCTATCATAGACCTATTGTTGGTTGGTGAAGAGCTGGCGCTCATTCTCAAAGATTGCCTGCTGATTTTCATAGAGCCTATTCTGCGTATCATGGATCCCTACAAAAGCTGTCTGATGTGACTGCATCATTATCTGCTGGGACTCCTGGATCGACTGGAGCATGGTATACATCCCCTGCATAGAATAGGGGTCATCTCCATCATGGTAGGGCTGTGGTGGATGAGGCTGGGAAGAAGAGGATGCTCCATAGTTTCATGGATGCTTTCTCAGAGCAACTCATCGTCGAAGAGGAATAGTGGCTTCCTCCTCCCCTTCTTCATCATCGTCGCCCTCTGAAGCCGCCACCTCTTGAGCTGCTTCTGCTTCCTCATTATCAACATCAATGATCAGCCACCTGTAGCTTTGGCCTGGTCTGATGGTGAAGGCAGGGTCGGGCAATTGCGCCCTTTGAAACACACCTCGCACATGACATGGGGCATAGGTTATGCCATGTCAGACTTCAAGGAGGCCAAAGTTGACAAAGTGAGAGAGGTTGAGCGTGTTTCGACTCTTTATCTTGTCGAGCCCAAAAAGATCAAGCCCGAAGTGCATGTCAAGATGAGTAATAGGACCCCCAAAGTAGATTGGAGCCCGGTGAGACACATTCTTCTTTACCACCATCATGTGTGTGAGAAGGAAGGCTCCAAAATTGATCGGTGTCCTCTCTAGTAGACAATGGAGGAAGAAGTGATCTGTCTCCTGGAACATGCTCTGAGACAACTTGGACCTTGCAAAGAATGACTTGGAAATTATCCGGTGAATAAACCGGATAAAAGGATGCTCAAAATCAACTACAGCAGTGTGGTGCCAGCTAATAGAATACCCCTCGGGTATGGTGACCATCTTTGCATACATTGCTTCATAATCAGCATTCTGTGGTGGCTGACATAGATCACCATGGCACCACCCAAATATCCTATTGAATTCATAGATGGTAAGATTGTAGTCCCTATTGTAGATGCGGAAAGACACATGCCCCTCCTTCCATGTTGTCTGCGCCGGTAGTAGTTCATTGGGAATTACACATATATCGAGTGACGCCAGGAACTTGATTACAATTTCCTTGTAGGTAGGCCATCCACTAAAGAATGGATGCCCGTCCTCATGGTCATGGCAGAGCATGGGGGACTCTTACTGTTGTCCCTGAAGAACATAGGTGACATTGTCCTCAAAACCCAGATCCTTGATAAGCTTGCAGTCACCATACTGGGTTGGCTCAATCGTCCGCTTCCATAACTCTTCATAAACCTTCTTGACCTCCGACGATGGATGGACTAGCCTCGGGCGAGAGACTAATCCTTGTTGTGGGGCAGGTAGTGCAGCTCTGGATGATGAGGCTTTGGATCTGACCATTGGTGCACGAGTAGCAACGAGTGAGAGAGAAAGAGAAGAGAATAGAGCTCAGAGAAGACGATCGGGGCACTCGGAGAAGATTGCAATCCGCAAAGCCAAAGAAGATGCTCGGAGACGATCGTCGGTGGTGATCTTGGCTGCTCTTGGGTGCTCAGGGATGCTAAGCCTCAGATGTGGAGGGTAGGCAATGAGATTGTGTGTTTAGAATGAAGCTTTTCCCTCCTTTTTATAAGGGATGCCCGAGTCTACTGTCGATGTGTCGATACCATTGACAGTCCCGTCGATGGTATCGATGGCTGTTGGAATCCACCCCTCGTTGCAATCGACGGATGTTGACGGCTCGATGTGGGGACCCAGATCGGCCTCGTGTCGATGGTAGCTACAGGGTGTCGATACCATCGACACAGTCTATGGATAGGCATTGTGGACCGCTCAATGAAGACCTCGGATCACTGACGTGTCGTCGATACTATCGACCCATGTGTCGATAGTATCAACACATGTATGTTCCTTTGATCCTCGCAAAGTCTGACCAATTCAATGTTACTGTAGACATGTCAATATCATCGACCAGTGTGTCGATGGTATCGAAATCACTGAGACAATTCATCTGAAAATCTCCAGAAAACTCGCTACCATTGACGACGAGTCGATACAATCAATGCCCGATCCTTTTTCTGCCTGTTCCGGGTTCGATACCATCGACGAGGCCGTCGATGGTATCGACGGAATGAAATTTCAGTGGAATTGTCCGCTGTTCAAAATTCGATACCATCGACCCAGATATCGATGGTATCGACCGTTCCACAGCCTATACACTCAACAAACACATCAGGGTATCATTTTTAGAGACTAAGTGCTAAATTAATGAAAACTATCTAGGAATGTGAAAAATTGAAAGACACAAACATGTACACTACCAAGGTTGGGTTTCCTCCCCACAAGAGCCTCATTTAACATCTTGGTCTAGATGCATGCATGCTCCTCATTCCTTATTTAGTGCCACGAATTTTATTTCATGCAATTTCCTTGTGTAGTCTTCCCCATAATAGTGCTTCAACTGTTGACCATTCACCAAGAATGTTCTTTCACCATCTCTCACCATGATAGCACCATGGGGTTGCACCTCCTCTATAACAAAAGGTCCACTACATCAGGATTTCAATTTCCCGAGATGCAACTTCAACCTCAAATTGAACAATAGGACACTCTCACCCTTTTTGAACACTCACAATTGAATGTGGTGATCGTGTATTTACTTTGTCCGCTCCTTGTAGATCCTTGAGTTCTCGTATGCATTCATCCTTAGATCATCCAACTCATTGAGCTTTACCATTCGCTTTCTCCCTGCATCGTCCATACTCAAGTTCAACTTCCTTAGCACCCAGTGCGCCTTGTGCTCTAATTCCACTGGCAAGTGACAAGCTTGCCTGTAAGCCAACCTAAAAGGCATGGTTCCTATAGGTGTCTTGAATGTGCGGTTCTATATGCCCATAGTGCATCTGATAGTAATGCACTCCAATTCTTCCTTGAAGAGGTCATCATGTGCTCCGATATCTTCTTAATCTCCCTATTAGACACCTCCACTTGGCCATGCATCTCCGGGTGATAGGGGGTACCTACATTATGCTTGACTCTGTATTTGCTCAACAGTGTAGCGAATTTCCTATTCGTGAAGTGGGTGCCTCCATCGCTAATGATCATCTGTGGCACACCAAACCTACAAAAAATATGCTCCTTCACGAACCTGCACACTACCGCAGCATCATTAGTCCTTGTCGGTATTGCCTCTACCCACTTTGACACATAATCAACAGTAAGCAAAACATACAAATTGGAATTAGAGGACACAAAGGGTCCCATGAAATCAATGCCCCACAAATCAAATACCTCAACTTCTTGAAATACATTGAGGGGAATTTCTTACTATTTTGAAATGTTACCTACCCTTTGACATGAATCACACCTCCTCACATAATCATAGGAATCCCGGAAAAGTGTAGGCCAATAAAGGCCACTCTCTAACACCTTTGTCGTAGTCCTCATACTCGCATGATGACTGCCGTTGGGTAATGTATGATAGTGACAAAGCACACTATCATATTCACTCTCAGGTACACACCTGCGCAAAATTCCATCGCTGCACTATCTCAACAAAATAGGGTCATCCCAAAAATAATATCTCAAAGAATGGAAAAACCTCTTTCGCTCTTGATAAGTCCAATCATCCAGAATTTCTTTACATGCGAGATAATTCACGATATGTGAAAACTAAGGGTCCTTAGATTGAATGGAGAGGATTTGATCATTTGGAAAGGTCTCAGTAATGGGTATGCTGGTATCTCTCTCATCTACCCACTCTAACTGAGATAAGTGGCCTGCAACCACATTCTCAATGCCTGCCTTGTCCTTAATTTCAATGTCAAATTCTTACAAGAGTAAGATCCACCTAATGATTCTAGGCTTGGCATCTTTCTTTTCCATTAAGTATTTTATGGCGGCATGGTCCGTCCATACCACAACTTTAGACCCCACCAAATATTGCCTAAATTTTTTTAATGCAAAAACCACGACAAGAAATTCTTTTTCTGTGGTGGTGTAATTGAGTTGGGCATCATTCAAAGTCTTAGATGCATAGAAAATGATTGTGGGTTTGTTTTCAAGATGCTTCCCAAGAACGGCCACCAGGGTGAAATTTGACGCATCACACATAAGCTCAAAGGTCTTAGTCCAATCCAGTGTTTGAACAATCGGCACAAAGAATCAACTTTTTCTTGAGGACCTCGAAGGCATGCATACATTTATCATTGAAGTCAAAAACAACATCCTTCTCAAGCAATTTTGATAATGGCTTAGTGATTTTAGAAAAATCCTTGATAAACAGGCGATAAAACCCCGCATGACCAAGAAAACTCCTCACCCCTTTCACCAAATTCAGTGGAGGTAGTTTGGAAATAACCTCAATCTTCACTGAATCTACCTCCAGTCCCTTGCTAGACACCTTGTGTCTAAGCACTATGCCTTCGCTAACCATCATATGGCATTTTTCCCAATTGAGGACTAAATGTGTGTCCTCACATCATTGTAGCACCTTTCTAGGTTATACAAGCACTCATCAAAAGACACATCAAAGACGGAAAAGTCCTCCATAAAAACCTCTAGACAACGCTCCACCATATCTAAAAAGATGGCAAGCATGCAGTGCTAAAATGTCGTCGGTGCATTGCATAAACTGAACGACATCCAGCGATATGCAAAAGTCCCATAAGGACACGTGAAAGTAGATTTCTCTTGATCCTTAGGGTCTATGGAAATTTGATTATAGAAAGAATAACCGTCTAAAAAACAAAAGTGAGAGCGGCCAGCCAGCCACTCTAAAATCTGATCAATGAATGGGAGCAAAAAATGATCTTTTAAAGTGGCTTAATTCAACCGAGGGTAATCAATACCAACACGCCACCCGATTACCAATCTGGTGGTGATAGGTTCATTCAAAAGATTATGAGTTACCGTGATTCCCCCCTTTTTAGGGACTACCTATGTTGGGCTCACCCATGTAGAATCTGAAATAGCATAGATGATGCCCACAGAGAAAAGCTTGATCACCTCCTTTTTGACAACCTCCATCATGATGGGGTTGAGGCGAAATTGTGGCTGAATCACAGGTTTGGCTCCTTCAGTGAGTCAGATCTTGTATTGGCAAAGAGTAGGGGAGATCCCCTTGATGTCAGAAATTGACCACCCAAATGCACCACGGTGGTTCTTCAACACTATCATCAACTGTTCTTCCTCAGCGGCACTCAAATATGTCAAAATTATCACCGGTAGCTTTGCATCAGCCGCTAAGAATGTGTATTTCAAGTGAGGGACCATCGGCTTAAGCTCTAACTCCAGCGGGTTGACCAAAGAAGATTGAAGTGGTGGTGGCAGTGGTCCTAGCTCTTCATAGTACTTGGCATAGTAGCAAGGAAGCACTTGAAGCATCTTAACACATTCTTGTAAGGACGTACTTCTCATCCAATCATCAATTATGTTAAAGAAACAAGCTTCAAGAGGTAATTATGGGTATGATTCAAGCATGGAGACTGCTATAGCTTCATCCTTAGTAGATGGTGAGACTTCCTCTTCCTCATCATTGGGATAGCCCACAGCTTTAATAAGAGAAACCACTTTTGTTTGTTCCATGATGTCCACATCAATTGTTCCCTTATCTACCTTCGTCATGACATGAGCCATATCTAGAAATGGCTTCCCTAAGCAAAGAGAGATGTTATGATCAAAGTGCTTCACTTTATGACATTGCTCATTCACTTGTGACTACTTTGAATTTGGTGGCATGACTATCTCGAATCTATCATCAGCTGTACCCATTGTCAATCGACCTCTACCCATCTCCAATATCATATCGGCAGTGGCATGGAAAGGTCTACCTAAGAGCAGCTCAATCCCTTGCTCAGGTTGCATCTCCATGACAACAAAATCAGCCGGAAACACGAACCTATCAACTTTGACTAAGACATCCTCACAAATACCATACGGCTGTACCACAAAATTGTCTACAAGTTGAATTGTCATGTTGCTTTGTCAAGATTCTTAAAGGCCAAGATTTTTTAATGTAGAGAGGGGCATCAAGTTGATACTTTCCCTGGAATCACATAGTGCTTCACCAAATTTCACCATCCCAATATAGCATGAAATATTGAAACAACTTGGATCTTGTCGCTTTAGTGGCAATTTTCCCAGAATAAAGGCACTGACATGTTCCTTAAGCACTACCACCTCAGTGTCTGGAATCTTCCTCTTCTTGGTAATTATATCCTTTAAGAACTTACCATAGGAGGGTATCTTCTCAATAGCCTCTAGCAAGGGAATATTGACCGAAAGTTTCCTAAAGCTATCTAGGAACTTTTTGAACTCTGCATCAACTTTCTTTGCCTTTAGACTATTTGGATAAGGAATTGGGACGGTCTGTGCCCTATGATGTGGTGGCACATAAGGCGTCCTCTTCTCAGCCTCTTTCTCTATAATGGGATCTTCTATGGCCTTCTCTGCATCATCCCCCACTATCTCTATAACTACGACATCCACTGCGGCCACACCTACGTCTTCTTTCTTTGGTGTGCTCGGTTCATCGGCCTTGGAGTTTAAAAGTATCTTTCCACTCCTCAATAGAATGGCCTTAGCTTGATGGTTCTTTCCAGGAATATCAGTATTCCCTAGGAAACCTTGCATTGTGGGCTTCTTTAGACTCACAATCTCCGCTGCCATTTGTGCTAAAGATGTCTCAAGTGTCGTCATTTGTACCACGTGGCTTTGTAACGTCTGCCCAAACTGATTCATAAATTCCCCTTGAGTTTGCAGCTGCTTGCTGAAAGTGCTAATGAGTTCTTGGTTTTGTTTCACAATTTTATTGAGAAACTCATTACTCTTCTCCTCTGCAGTAGGTTGTGGTTTGGCATCCGGATCATGTAGAAAGTTATTGGGATCCTTCCAGGAGAACTTCTTATCCTTCCTCCAAGAGTAATCATTATTCATGTACCCTTGTTGTTGGCGCATAAATTTCACTAGTGCCTCATCATCAGATCCTTCATCCTCTTTTGCTAGCAATCTCTTTGCTATCAGGTCCATCTTCTCATTTAGCTCTTTAATTGCCTTTGATTCCCCTGCAACTCTAATTTGTTCAGGTGCATCTCTATTACCCCATTACTGCATCTTGGCCATGTTCTTCAAGATCTTCCAACACCTTTTACCTGTGTTGTTCAAGAAGAAGCACGAGCCCACTGAATCTAAGTTGCTTCTGTGATTCTCATTGAGAGCACAGTAGAAAATTTTAACTTGCTTGTCCTTGTCCAGCCCATGATGTGGGCACTTCCTTAGCATGATCTGAAAGTGCTCCCATGTCTCTGAATATGTCTCACCGGCCTTTTGACAGATGTTATGGATCTTTCTCATGAGGTCATTCATCTTCTCGGGAGGGAAGCATCTCTCAAAGAAGAATTCTACCATATGGTCCCAGGTCTCGACGTGCTTGTCATCGAGATTGTGCAGCCATTCATGTGCATTTCCTGCTAGAGAACTAGGAAAAAGCTTCAAGTAGAGTGCTTCTTACGGGAACCTGTCAATCTTTATCATATCATAGTTTTCCACAAATGCGCTGATGTGGGCCACTGGATCTTCATTATTTAGCCCATGAAATGCATTATACTTGACCAGGTTTATCCGTGCCAGATCAATCTTGTATGTAGGAATGTTGATAGCCTGCTTTTTGATCGACCCCTTGGATGCAGAAGAGGAAGAAGCCTTGATATTCTCCCATATTGTCTGTTCCTCAGCCATTACTTCAAGTTCAGAATTTGTGTCTAAGTCTTTGAGTCGATTGTGGGTATGCTCCTCCTCGTCACCCGATCCTGAAGGCGGAATCTCAGGTGTTGATTGTGCTTAATCAGTACTACGCATCTTCACCACACACTAGTACCTGAAATGGGAAAAAATGATTAAGTACAGTGCTAGACGAATTAAAGAATTTAAAAGATAGACAATTTGATATCAATTTTTAAAATTATTAAACGTGTCCTAGAGTGGCCGCTTGTCGCACTCGTAGTGCCGAAAATTATCGTTTCCCGACAACGACGCAAAAAAATTGACACGACTTTACCATGCATATAACGCAAGTGTACGCGTCAATGTAATATAGGCCTTATGAGGCCCGAGTTGAATAAATGGAAATGTAATTATCGGTAGACTACTACTAACTACTCGCGATCAGATAAACTGATTATAAAAGTTTGGAAGTTGTTTTGAAAAATAAAAATAAAAGAAGACAAAACAATCGATTAAATGGTTGGTTTAATCAATTCAAAAGAAATCTCTAGGATTGCAGTTTCACCACGGGTTCTCATTGTACTAATTCCATCACATCTATCACAACTTGTCTCCCTTTCTGGATAGTGGCATGTAGCCAGAATTGCTCGCTTCCACGATACAATTCACTACCTTAATCTAGGTCAGTTCCACGCCAGTAGTAACCTATGCCCTAAACTACATACATGAAAAACATGTCTCTAGGTTCCCACCATTAACCGTACATCACCTTATCCAAAGGATTTATTAGTTAATGTTATTACCGCCCCTTTTCAACCATTAATTCTTCGTCAAAAGCAATTAAAGGTATTAGATTACCATTATGGTGATCAAGCACAATGATAGAAATGGAGAAAATGATATCATACTATGGATTTGAGGGACAAATTATGATAAACTATGTAAGAAAAGTCATACAATGATTTCCCAGGCTACTCCTGGTCCTAGAGACAAAGGGGATTCGCCCCGCATGTTCATCTCAATACAAAACACCATAAAGGAAGGATAAAACATGGAGAAAACGTGGATGGAGATGGTTTAACCCCTGAACGGAGAAGAACTGGATGATCCTCGATACGGGATGAGCGTTATGCAGCCTTTCAATGGTGAAAAGCTTCGTTTGCATCTCTGAAATCTCTCAGGGCATAGCTCTCAGCTCTGTTCTTCACTCTCTCCTCCTTCGGGACTTGTGCAATGCAATAGAACATGAATGATGGCTTTGGGCCATCTTTTCCTAAGTATAGGTACCACTTACGACTGCCAAAAGAATGCAATCACTCAATTGAAGTCGTGTTGGACAAAACTCTGATCCGACAGTGTCGATACCATCGACGGGGTGTCGATGGTATCGACACCTTAGGGTACCAATGCTTTCTTTAATTTCTGGAAGCCACTTGAAGCCTTCTCAATACCATCGATCGTTTCCGTCGATGGTATCGATGGAGTGATATTTGGCTCGCTGTTGGACTTTTGAGACCATCGACAAAGTGTCGATGGTATCGAACTATTTGCTTCCTCTTCGACTATGTCATTGTTGCTCTATCGATCCTATTGATGGACTGTCGATGGTATCGACGGGTCCAGAATTGTGAATTGCCTAAAAATGAGAGAAAAGCACAAATCAAATATGAGAAATATGATACTCTATACAAAATAATGTAAAATAAGATGAATTTGATGAAGGCAAGGATAATAGGATAAAAGAATTGAATCATGTGATATTAACCACAAATATGACCAATAAGCACATAAAATGAGTGTAAAACTAGTCTATAAAAGTGACTAAAAATCCCTGCATCAACTGACGCATCAAGGTTCAGTTTGGGTTGTGTCCTCATGCAAGAGAGAAAGGTAGTTTCTTATGCCTCTCGACAATTGAAGCCAAACAAGGTCAACTACCCAAACCATGACCTCGAGCTTGCCACCATCATATATGCTTTGAAGATATGGTGACACTACTTGTATGGTACCACCTTCGACTTCCTCACTGACCACAAGAGTCTAAAATACATCCTAACACAGAAGGATCTCAATCTCATACAGAGGTATTGGCTAGAGTACCTTAAAGACTATGACTTCACCATTGCCTACCACCCCGGTAAGGCAAATGTGGTGGTCGATGCACTCAGCAGGAAGCAGGCTAAATGTGTTGCTATCTTTACTACTGAATGGAACAACATGGAAGTCATGTCACATTGGGCCCCGAGGCATATGGGCAACAATCTTAGATTGGTCAGTGTCCATGTTAAACCATGCCTCCAGTCTGAGATCTTGTCAGCACAAAAGAATAGCAAGAGCCTTGATGAAATGACTAAGTTGTTAGAGATGCCCCAAACTCATCTGACAGTCAGTATGGGTGGTGGAATCTGATACAAACAACACATATGGGTCCCAGAAGATTCAGTCATCATGGAAGTGGTGTTATGAGAAGCCCACAGGTTAAAATATATTGTGCATCCTAGATCGACTAAAATGTATAAGGATCTGCAAAGGCACTTCTAGTGGAGGAATATGAAGACTGATATTGCTTCTTTCTTCTCCAAGTGGCTGACCTACCAACAGATCAAGGCTAAACATCAACGTCCAGGAGGTCTTCTACAACCCCTACCCATCCTCGAGTGGAAATGGGAAAACATCACCATGGATTCGTGGTGGGTCTACACAGGACCAGGAAAGTGAGTGACGCCATTTGGGTTATAGTTGATCGCCTAACTAAGTCAGCCCATTTTATTCCAATCAAGACAACAACCAAAGTCCCAGAGCTAGCAGAGTTCTACATTCGGGATATAGTTAGGTTGTATGGAATTCATGTATCTATAGTATCAGATCGTGATGTGAAGTTCACTTCTTACTTGTGGTGACAAGTATAGGAAGAACAGGGAACTCAGTTGAATTTCAGCACTACTTATCACTCACAAACTGACGGACAGTCTGAGAGGACAATCCAAGTTCTAGAAGACTTGTTGAGATCATGCTTCCTTGATTGGGGTAGTTCTTGGGACCACTACCTTCCTCTCATTGAATTTGCCTACAATAGTAGCTACTAGTCCAGTATAGGCATGCCTCCCTATGAAGCATTGTTTGGGAGACCATGTAGATCTCCACTTTACTGGGATGAAGTAGGCGAAAGATGAATTTTGAAATCTGAGGAACTACAACTCTATTCTGACAATGTCAACCTAATCAAGCAAAGGTTAAAAAGGGCACAAGATCGTCAGAAGTCTTATGCTGATGCACATAGGACTAACACTTAGTTCTTAGTAGGTGATCATGTTTTCCTAAAGATTCGACTGATTCGAGCCATTGCAAAGAACAAAGGAAAACTTAGCCCTAGATATGTGGGTCCATTTGAAATTTTGGATCATAATGGGGAATGTGCCTACATGTTGGCTTTACCTCCACAATATATCATGATGCACAATGTCTTTCATGTGTCGAACCTGAAGTGGTATGTCAAAGACCCTAGCCATGTCCTCAATCATGAACCAATTGAATTAAAGGACACCCTTGTATACCAAGAAGCTCCAGTCAAGATACTTGATACTTGCACCAAGGAGCTCAAAAACAAGAAGATCGAGATGTTTGAAGTGTTGTGGAAGCACCATGATAGTGATGATGCTACTTGGGAGCTGAAGTTAGACATGGAGGAATTATTTCCTGACCTTTTCAAAGAAGCCTGAATTTTGAGGATAAAATTCCTTATAAGGAAGGGAGGATGTGATAAAGGGAGTTTTACTCATACTTCTGTCCAATTTCCAATTTTGACCTCCTTATGTTCACTTTTGGTCACAATCTATTTTTCTTAGCTACATAATTAATTTTGAGACTCAATTACAAAATCAGGTGACCAATATGACATGTTTACACTTTATAACATTTTAATTAGGTTTAATGACCACTTTACTCAAAGAAATAAATTCGTTCCTCAAACTTCATTATCTTGTCCTCAAACTTTTTCTATATGTTCTATAGAATTTTATGAAGAAATGTTCCAAATTTCACTCAAATTCGACACTACTACTAATTTCTATGATTTTCTGAAGTTTAATCACGAAATCCCTCTTTATTTGCCTTGTTCCGCCCTTTTGTGGGACAACGATCTTCTGAGTAGGGTGGGGGCGATCCCTGACCCTTCGATCAGGGCCCCCGAGGATGTGATAAAGTGAGTTTTACTCATACTTTTGTCCAATTTTCAATTTTGACCTCCTTATGTTCACTTTTGGTCCCAATCTATTTTTCTTAGCTACATAATTAATTTTGAGACTCTATTACAAAATTTGGTGACCAATATGACTTGTTTACACTTTATAACATTTTAATTAGGTTTAATGATCACTTTACTCAAAGAAATAAATTCATTCCTCAAACTTCATTATCTTATCCTCAAACATTTCCTATATGTTCTACAGAATTATATGAAGCAATGGTCCAAATTTCACTCAGATTGGACACTCCTACTAATTTCTATGATTTTCTGAAGTTTAATCATGAAATCCCTCTTTATTTGCCTTTTTCTGCCCTTTTGAGGGCCAACGATCTTCTTAGTAGGGCGGGGGCAATCCCTAACCCTTGGATCAGGCACCCGCGGATCGGGGCCCTGATCAAACGGTCTCAGGGTCATCCCCTACCTCCCGCAATCAGAAGGAGGAGATCAAGGGGAGGGTCGAGACCCCAGTTTCGTTTTTCTTGACTCTTTTCAAAAATCAAATGAACCAGGATGTACTCTGCACCAATCCATACACGAACTTCCTCTTCCCCCCTCAAACCCCTATGTATCAAGGGCAAGTGAGAGTTGCCTCTCTCGTTCTCCACCATGGGAACAAACTTCCCCAATAACCCTAACCCTAGCCCCTTTAGGCTATAAAAACTAGGCCCTCACCATCAGCGACCCCTGACGACCCCAGCCGGCACCTCGCCTCTCCCTATATCTCCCTCGCTCATGTTCCCCTATTCTTCTTCGGTCGTTGCACTACCGTGGAGCAAGCCTGCTCGCGGGCGGGTTCTTCTGTTTGGGACGATCAACAGTGACCCTCGGATCGGAGTCCATGCTGATCCAAATCTAGATCGATGGTCCTCGTAACCTCCCTGGATCCTTCACTCTTGCTCCCTTGATCAGCTGCCGAGAGATTCACAACCTCCACATCTCAATCCGATCAAAACCGATCGGGAAATCCAATGGCCAACTATTTTTCTCAGCCTTCCTTTTCCAGGTATTTACCTCCTCTCTGCTCGGATATTTGTTTAAATGTCCATATCTCATTTTAATCATAGAAAATACATCCGAACTCCAAAAATGACAAACAAATAGTCAATCTTGATCATAAAAATCTATTAAACCTTTTAAAAATACTTTTGAAACCTAATTCTTGATTTTTGTCACTGATATTCCTAAATCTTGTTCCTTTGCTTATTTAATTTGTCTAATGATTCAACCATGATGATTAACCTTTGAGAAACCCTTATTCTTGATTATAATGATCATATTGAGACATCAAATTGATTTTGATAGAATAAGGGTTAGATCTAATCTTCTTAACTCATTACCCTAAAAATATGAATCATATACTTTGAAATAAGGTTTACTCTTGATATGATGATGATTAACTTTAATCTGGAAAACCCTCTTAATCATATGTCTGACCATGAATCACCTTGATCCAATTTTGAGTCTAATGATACTATTTCATGTTGAAAATGATCTAGAGATTTGAATGATGATACTGATAATTAGGGTTGACATGTATTCCTAAATATACGTAGGTAGGTCATCCATTCATGAAACATGTTTGATACATGAATATTTGTTGGACTTTTGGGAAATATTGTTGATGACCTAACCCTAAGGTAGAAATAGGAAAATGTAACCTTAATCTCGAATAGCAAATCATGATCTTTTTAAAACTATGATCTTGAACCTTGATCCAATATTTTGATCTAGGATCTGACTCAAGAGGTTGATCTACTCTTTCTTGGGATCTATACTCCAAATACTCATTTGGAAAGGTACGCTATTATATAATTCCTCCTTGATTGTAATGATGATACTTTTAGGTATCTCTTGACCATATGCTTGGATATTTGTTGGATGAACTATTGTTCCCTATGATTAGTCTTATGTTTTTCTTCTATACTATATTTTGAAAAACATGAAACCATAAATTGCAATACCCATTATGACTGCCCGTATATTGATGTTGATAATGATGTTGGAAAAGTTGATAATGTTGATATTGAATATAAGCAAACCCCCCTTATTTGAAGGGTGGGATTTTTTACTTTGACCTCCTATCTCCTATGGTGAGAAGGAGCTTGGTTACCTCCCCATCACGTTGGAGTAATAGAGTCACACAAACCAATATAACCATGCTTCTCAATTACAGCATAATGGAAAATTCGTAATAAAATTCTTGTTGAACAACATTTTGGTTTTTGGAAGATCGTTCGATATACTTTTGAAACATAAGTCCTGCCAAGCATACTAGTTTTCTTATAAATTTCTTTACTTGTTTTGATATAAAACTTCTTGCTTAAGGTAAAAGTACATAAACATTCCCAAAACCAGCTACATAGCCAAGAAGGAGCTCAACTAGCCATGGACATACATAGTTGGCTCCAAACAAAGATGGAAGAACATCATTTGTACATAAACAAAGGAGAACAATAGAAGAAAGGAGAAGAAAGAGAGATTTATCTTGTATAGGAGAGGTGATTCTCACTCCTTAGCCTCTGTATAGGCTAGATCTTGTCTTTGGGTCGTCCTCCTTGGTCTTTTGGACTCCTTGGCCTACTTCCTCTTAGATTCTGCCCCAAACAGTAGCTTAGTGGGTGTATGGAGGTGGAAGATGGCTGGAAATGGTTGGATATCGGCAAATGGTGGTGGAAAATGGTGCTAGATGGAAGCAAACTGGAGTAACATACGTAGGATGAGCACCTCAGACTTTCCAGACCTTGGAACTCTCCTACAGGGCTCTAGAAACCAAGAAAATTCAGAACTTGGAACTCCCGATCTTGAAACCCCTATCCAAGTCGTGAGGGGTGGGCATTTACAGGAGAAGGTGGAAGATGGTCATGACACCTACCTTGGTCGCAGCCCTATCTTGGCCTGACCGTGCCGAGCCTTGGCCCGACCATGTAAAGTGTCGGTCAAGGTAGACTCCATGGTCGAGGTATATGCCTCACTCAAGGTGGATCCCACAGTTGTGGTCGTGCCGCGGTCGAGGTGGAGACTGTTGTCATGGTCATGGTGTGGTCGTAATTGACATGGTCGGGCCACATATGCGACAGATGCCTCAGTCGCAGTCGTACCCTTGGCCCGATCATGTCGAGCCTCGGCCCGGTCGTGTCGAGTATCAATCATGGAAGTCTAGCTGCTGCAAAAACCATGTGTTGGGGAGAAATCTCAGAGAATAAATGCCTTTTCAGGTTCGGTGCCTACAAGTTCCAAAATTGGCTAGCTGAGCAACTTTATCTATGAAAAGATATAAATTTGTTAAAAGATAAGGATCTAGGGTTTTTTTGGGCATATTAAGGCTATAATGACACAAAACCATAAGTAAATGCTTAGCATAGATGCCTAAATTTTGGGTGTTATCAACCTCCCCAAGCTTAAACCTTTACTTGTCCTCAAGAAATACTGTGCTCAAAGAACAAAAAGATAACATCCAAATTAAGCATGGTGATAAATACTAAGGTTAAAAAAAATAATTTAAAACATTAATTGTCCTGACCCATGTCATTTCAGAGCAAACCCCCACCAATCGAATACAATCCTGCTAAAGTAAGATCAAAGAGTGTTCAGGAAAGATTAACCAAATTCACTACAACATGTCCATACTCATGAAGGTTTGAATCATAATTATACAACATAAAAGCACTATCACATAGGTGATCACATGGGTGATGAGTAATAAGCCATCATCATGTATTCATGTAGACCAATCGGGAACAACGCGCCTCCCACTTATTCAGGTCTTAAGAAGCAACAAAAGAAAAAAGACTTTAATCAATTCATAGGATCCTGATCTATGTCAGGCTGGTCCATGTAACGAGCAACTATCCCTACAGTTTGAGCCATTTGGCCCAAAGAAGTGAGACGAACTCCTTGTATTGTGCTGGAACCAACCCTGCTACTGGGATGATCTCATAGGTCTCCTAGGGGTTCCTAGTGACTCTCTAATTAGCTTTAGGGTGACACTACCAGACATGACATACCCGTGTTTATGAGCGTAGTCATACACTGGTTGGGCGCCATCCTCAACTCACCTAAAAGAGAAAACAATGCTCATTTATTCCTTCCGCACACATGCTTTTATTCTCTATATTCTATTTTTTTAGGCTTGGGTGAGAACTATTTTGATATTTTTGGTAGGCCAAGACTCTTTTGCATACTTTTACTTTTCATCTTTTTTACTCAATCTAAGGTGAGAGGGCATGTAGACCATCAAGGAAAACACTTCAACTTTATTATAGCTCAAAACTCATCATTATCCACTTGATACATGTATGAAAAGATAGTAATTATGATTCAAGGATCCTTTGAGTAGGGGCAAGTTCATGAAAAATGCAGCCAGGATCTTTGATCACGCTCTACCTCTTTCCAATGGTCCTATATCCTGGATTTTTTCATTCACAACATAGATCAAGGGAATAATGTTTTAAGCTATGAAAGAGGCACATAACCTTAGATTTATTATCAAACTTAAGGAAAGAGTCAATGAGTAAGTCAAGCAAAAGATCAAGCAATTTAAGATTAAAAATTGTGCATTTAGGCATAAAGATAAGCATTTAGTTCTAAAATTTCAATTGGATAGCCTGAATTCCAAAGATAAAAATTATGAAACAAAGTCTTACAAAGCTAAAAATTTATGCCAAATGCAAGGAACATAGAATATAAACGTGCATGCATGCAATGAAAGAAAGAAAGTGAAAGGTGGAAGATAGAGGGTGGTACACTCTGCCACCCCAAGCTTAAATTTTTTGCTCATCCTTGAGAAAATCTCAAGCTCTGATGGTGCGAAAGGCAAGAAAATATCAAGCTCTGATGGTGCAAAAGGTAGCTGCTACTGGTAGTCACTATTTATATACTAGTTCAGATCGTCAAAGTAGCCTGGTGGGTTCTCATAGTCCTGTTGCATTCCCTGTTGGAAGTGGAATGATTGTTTGAAGTCCTGGGTCAGCTGATAGAAAGGCTGGAAGGGCTGTTGGAATGTCTGTTGAAAAGTCAGAAGAGGTGGTGGAGGGAAGGTTGTGTCGAACCTCTATCTGAGGTACTGCACATCCTGCTCCAGCACATTGAACCGTCTATTAGAGTCAGTCCTGAAATCAGTCATAAACTCGTAAATGTGCCCCAAGTTGAGATTTGGGGCGTATTGCTCCTACTGAGGAGGTTGTTGGTAATCCGCTGAAGTCATCTCTATGTAGGGACCTCCCTGATATGGGATGTTGTGGAAGGTTGCCCCTGTCTACTATTTGGCCTCCTGAGTCTTTGGAACTAGTGGTGCTGAAGAAGATGCTCCTACAGTCCCTCTTGCTTGATGAACGTTACCCTGAGCATCTAATAGAGAGACGTCCATGTGTATTGTTTGACATGCAAACTCTACATTTGTTGGCAGTAGTACTATGTGCTTGGTGTAACCAAAGATGTAAAGATATCCTGTTTTGCACTTTTGATCACCCCTGTGTGAATCAAGTGATCCACGTCCAAATTGGACCACTCTGCCTTTTCATGCATAAGTGCCAAGTGTCCCTCTCCAATTCCAAGATGGCATACTATGAAAGTGATAATGCCTACCATTGGCATGAATTGGACCTGCTTCTTGAAGGAGTTATGAAAGTGGTAGATGATGAAGTTCCCCACATTCACTTTTCTTCCTATTGTTGCACACCAAAAAATGTAGAGGTCTGCTGAACTGAGCGCCCCTTGACTATCTTGCTTCTCCAAGATGAAGTTCACGATCACCCGGTGTAGATAACAAAGTGTCGGGTTGTGGATGTGTGAAGCTTTAGGTCCTCTAGAAACATATTTATCTTCCATGTAAGCATATTCCATGCCTGAGTAGCATTACAGTTTTGGTCCCCTCTCTCCAGCCAGCCCCTGGACATCTTGGTGTAGTCCTTAGCAGAGTGTGACAACTAGCTATTGAGGTGATCCTCGGTGATTTGGAGGCTCTAGTTCAGTAGGTGAAAATGCATGATAGTGTGATGATGGTCCTTTGGGTCTCGAGCGTAGCATAGAACTCGTAGGTGAGTCTATGATCAGCATTGCACTGTGTGTAGGCAAGGATGTCTAGGCCAACAACTGTGAGATATATGTCGACCTGTGCTTATATCCTGAGCTTAATGAGTGTGGTAGGGTTGGCATATTTTTGTCCTACCAGTCTGTGCTTATCTTTAATTGAGGTA
Source organism: Alisma plantago-aquatica (assembly GCA_963693085.1). Taxonomy (NCBI): domain Eukaryota; kingdom Viridiplantae; phylum Streptophyta; class Magnoliopsida; order Alismatales; family Alismataceae; genus Alisma; species Alisma plantago-aquatica. The sequence continues at coordinate 662,762,985 of OY856412.1, read as the reverse complement.
TTAAACTGCTACTTTAGCATCATATTTCTGAATAGGGGAGTAGGGAGGGAGCCTTGGTTAACACCTTTAGGAGTGGGTTGGTGTCTGCTCCCCTGAACTGAATCGCATGATGATGTTGACCGACGTAAAGACATCGACCATTTTGCTGACTCTCGGTGTTGGTCCCCTACAAATGAAGCTCTATGCAACACTAACCGGCTCTCTTGATGGCCTATCAAAGTATGGAGCTCAACGTCATGGTGTGTTGTCGACCATCTCTCACCGGAGACTTCCTATAATGATTCACCACTCCGAGTGTCCATTGGAGTGATGGATATGCGGCGGTAGTCTAAATCGGTCTCCTGCGACCTGAACTCTGTTGAGGTAGAAAGCATGGTCTCATCTTCATCCACTGGGTTCTTGGTTTGCATGGTGCGGGGTGGATATCGGCTCTCATGCTCTTCTTTTGATGAGGAGCTTCCTTCCCCTTTCTATCGTGACATTGTCTTCTTGAGCTTTTTGAAGCTATTTCTCATTGTGTCCATGGTGTTGATTATCTGGCACTGATTTTTGGTGCTATCTATTCGGCACGACCGGGCCCAGGCATGGCACAGTCTGGCCAAGGCACATCAACCTCAACTACAATGTCGATTGTGACCACGAATTTGAGTACCTCGATTGAGGCAACCACGATCACAGTGTGTACCCCGGCCGTGACTTCGGCCGCATGTTCTATTTTGGTCGGGCGCAGATGGCGGCAGCGCTGGAGTAGCAAATTGTGGTCATGGGTGGAGGAGGTGGTTTCAGGGTGTCTACTACTACAGTTACCCCTGCGGCTACTTCAGGTCTACTAGATAGTGAGGGAAACAAGGGTAAGAGGGGAGAAGGTGGAGGAAACCTTATGGTTTTGCATGGAGGGAAAGGAAATCGGGGAAAGTTGTGGGGAAGAAGTGGCTCGGCATGAGAGTATTTATAGGTCAGGCGCACTGTTCTGCCCTATGCCCGACCATGCCAGGCCTCAGCACGGTCGTGCCGGGGTGGCGGAAAAATCACAACAGACGTAGAAAAATCCTGTCAAAAGCAAAAAGTCGGTCAAAAAAGATGAACTATTCGGTCAAAAATTCTATAGTCGGTGAAAAAGGCAGAGACAAACCGACATGCTACTCAGACAAGGAGACAATATTTAGCATACCCAAGTTCTACACGGTCAGACCCACAGTCGCAGTCGTGGCTCTGCTAAGTGAGAAATCTAGATAAACACATAAGAGTGACCCGATCATGTTGGCCTGGCATGATCATGCCGAGGTTGGGCTAGGCGGTCTCAAGTCTCATAGAATCCATATTTAAGAGGATAAAATGAGGGTGGAAATTGTTGCAAATAGTGCCTGAATCAAACATTATGGGAGAACAACAAGACATACCAAACAACTTCTTTCGAAAAGATAAACCAAAAGTAGTTGTCAGGGTGCAAAGGATGAAATGCATGTAATATGAAGTAAAAGAAATCTAGATGATGCAAAGGAAACTAAATTTAAATAGTTAATGGAAAGATAAAACTTGAATTGGCTTTATTATGCTAAAATTTGAAGCTTAAAATTAAAGAGAAGTTGTGTAGGTAATAGGGGGTGGCTGCCCTACAACTCCTACACTTGGATCCCAAATCCGTAGTTTTGGGGTCCGTGTTACCTATGTCTTGCCGGTCAAACCCACCATGTAGGAGCAAAATAGGAGGAGAAGTGGGCCCTTCTGAGTCTAAAGAAGAGGAATAAAATCCGATGACTCGGTGAAGTCATCTTTGTGCTGGAATTTGCTTGAATTGCAATAAAATGAGTTCTTCACTAGAACATCCTCAAGGTACCCCTCGATGTATGAATCTGAATAAGAAGGACCTAGGATGTCGACACATGATGAGATGGAGGGGAGAGGCAGAAATTCTTCTAGAGGGATCTTCTCTTCTATCTCCACCTCTAAATTTGAAGTTGGATTCCCAGATAATCTTTCATGTGCAGTCTGAGTCATTCAATCATCTTCTGAACAAGAAGTATACAGAAGTAAATCATCTTCTACCACCCTAAGCTTGTCGCATTCTATGGGGTTTGGGGTATCTTCATGCTCAACAACCATGTTGTAGTGAATTATCCATCATGCTCCCTTGATGTTGACTCTCCCTTGAAAAGGGATTGTAGACAATGTTGGTTCATGTTGGTCCACCTCGTCATCATCAGTATACTCGCTCCACTGAAATGAATAGTCATCATCACTTTCATTGAACAAATTGCTCCAAACCATGAATGGCTGACTACTCAAAGCGAAGTGACAAGTCTCAATATGAGATGTATCACCCTGGTCTAGATCAAAGTCTAATTCAGGTTCTTCAAATTGACCTCATGTTGGGAGGTTGTTTGACTACCTTGATCATCTTCATCGTAGAACCATTCATGCATGTGGCTTGTATCTTCCATTGGTCGATTAGCTGAAACATCTGGATAGAATGAAGGGCTCCCCAGGTGGTTGGTCTTCATAGAAAAAATCCAAGTGAATCCAATTGATGGTCTGAATAGGATGGTGAGGAATGTTCCAATTTAATCCCAATGGAATGGTTCTAACGATCATAATCTTCATGGTTGTGTGATGGAATTTGCAATTGAATGGTAAACAAATCAATGAGCTCTTGAAGCCTCCTTCCCTGCTCAACATCTTTTTCATGAAGTTGTTGGACTTGAGCAACAATGCTTTCAAGATTCATCAATTCTGCCTTGCACCTATTGTGAACCCACGGTATCAAACTGATGCACTTGGACGAATCCTTGTTAAACAATTAGAAGTAAACTTCTACTGCGGTCTACGATCTTAGTGGCAACATGGAGCTGATGGTCCTTCTTTTCTAGTAGTTGTTGGAGCGGATCTACATTTTCTTAGATATGAGGAGCTAAGGAGGAAATTATCACATTGACACTTTCTCCAGCTAGCTTCACTGCTCTAATTAGTTCTTGATCCCATGATAGAATAGATGTCGAGGGCTGATTAGCAATCTCTGTTGCTGAAACTTCAACATATGATGATGCTAGGGGTGAGTATAGCTCGACTAGCTATAGGGCATGACTTTCAATTATTTTCCAGCAGTCAGAACTACGGAAAAACTCAGGAGGATAGGTGGATAAGATAACTTGTCTTACTGAAGCAAGATCCATGGCTGAAAAAGGTATAAGAAAAAGAAAAGAAAAGTTATTCATTATATATGAACAAGTATGTATAAAATAAAAGAAGAACTATGCATATATGTACATGCTTATGGATGACAGAATAAAATCTTTTAGGCATGTAATCGTGGAAACCACATCCCCGACAATGACACCAAAATTGGACCGGTTCTCTCGAGAGGAGGGTGGTGATCAAACTTTGAATTTATTACCCAAAACCTTGAAGGACCCCCGCAACTTTATTACGGGGTCCAAGTAGATATATGGGGTCAAACACAAGGACGTGGGGACGTTTAGGATGTTTAAGATCTCTCTCTTAAGTTGGATAAGCTAATATGATAGTCAATGAAAGTAAGAAGCTAGAACTAGTCTAGAAGATTGTCACAAAATAAAACAAAACAAAGAAAACAAAACAAAACATAGTCTGTAGGATTCTACTAACCAGAGAGAAGTTCCTGTCTATGTAACAATGAGTTGGGCAGTCTATGCACCCATTCTCGAGCATAGACAACCCTCAAACCACTAAGAAAGCAACCTACATCCAAACATGGTATGTACTATGGTATATGTTCCTGTGGGGTCATCCCACTCTCTCACGCAGCATGACTAAAACCCATCAATGACATGAAACCTCTCTTGAGGAATGACAAATCAGCACCCTAGAATATTCTGTTACCCTCTCAGGTCTAGAATGTTCTAAGGTGCTAGGAACAAGTGTGATCTGGGCAGAACCAGGTAGTGGGCCCCCGACCGTGCTGGGCTGGGCCTGGCCGTACCCAGGTCTATGGTTCTGCACAAATCACACTGAATCATCCTCTTTTCAGATTTTGATCCAAACTACCTTCTCTTATCAATTTCTACAATGAATCTCTCGATATAGGTAGAAATATAAATTCAAGAAAGAAAGAGATCAACCAAACTAGCAATCATAACCAAAAAGAGAAGATAGAACAGTAAACATACTAGATCTGAAATAAAACTGCTTGCTTAAGGTAAAAGTATATAAACATGCCCAAAATGAGCTACATAGCCAATAATGAGCTCAACTAGACATGGACAAGCATAGTTGGCACCGAACAAAGATGGAAGAACATCATTTGTACAGAAACAAAGGAGAACAGTAGAATAAAGGAGAAGAAAAAGAGATTTAGCCCATAGAGGAGAGGTGGCTCTCGCTCCTTAGCCTCCGTATAGGTCGGATCTCATCTTTGGGTCATCCTCCTTGGTCTTATGGACTCCTTGGCCTCCTTCCTCTTTGATTCTGCCCCGAACAGTAGCTTGGTGGTGTATGGAGGTGGAAGATGGCTGGAAATGGTAGGATATGGGAAAATAGTGGTGGAAAATGGTGGTAGATGGAAGAAAACCGGAGGAACAAATGTAGGACGAGCACCTCAGTCTTTCCAGACCTTGGAAATCTCCTAGGGGCTCTGGGAACCAAGAAAATTTGGAACTTATAACTCCCAATCTCAGAACCCCTCTCCAGGACACAAGGGGTGGGTATTTATAGGTGAAGGTGGAAGATGGTCGCGGCACCTGCCTCGGTAACGGCCCTGTCTTAGCCCAACCATGTCGAGCCTCAGCCTGACCATGCTGAGTTTCGATTGAGGTCGACTCCATGGTCGAGGTAGATTCCTCAGTCGAGGTGGATCTTGTAGTTATGGTCATCCTGCGGTCGAGGTGGACACCACGGTCACGGTCATACTGCGACCGCAGTTGACGTAGTCAGGTCGCGGTCATGACATATGCCTCGGTCGTGGTCGTGCCCTCGGCCCGATCATGTTGATACTTGGCCTGGTCATGGCGAGTGTCAGTCAACACAATGTCTTGGCCACGGTCGTGGCATCATGGAAGTCTAGCTACTGCAAAAACCATGTGTTGGGAAGAAATCTCAGAGAATAGATGTCTTTTTAGGTTCGGTGCCTACAAGTCCCAAAATTGGCTAGTTGAGAAACTTTATCTATGAAAACATATAAATTACTAAGAGATAAGGATCTAGGGTTATTTTGGGAATATTAAGGCTATAATGACACAAAACCATAAATAAATGCTTAGCTTAGATCCCTAAATATTGTGTGTTATTAGGTTCTCACAAGTTGGTATCAGAGCTTTAGGTTTTTTGAGTCTACATGGGCACTAGGACTTAGGACTAGGATAATGTCTAAGTAAGTAACTTGACATGAAAACATGGTGCATACTGCCTAATCTCAGGACTTGGATGCCCTAGCCAAATATTCCAATATTGAGGCAAAGGTAAGTATGCAACTCTTCGATTGATTTATATTTTATTACTATGATCAAGTAGTCATTTTGAAACAATCTAAAGAGTATGATGAATTAGAAAACATGATATTCATATCTTGATATTACCCTAAGGAAGATGAGAAATTCATTATAACCCACCAAAACTTCAATGGTTGGTAACTAGAAACGAAAGATATGATATCTTCAAACTTAAATCTGAAAACAAATAAGCAAATAAGGAATTCTTGAAGTTGTAATTCAAAGAAGATAATAAAGTAAAAGATGGATAAGTCTATGCTAATGAAGTGACTCAAGGTATGAAATTCACATAAGATGGAGAGAACTCTTGTGATAAGTATAATATAAGAAGATGAATAATAACAATGATAGGTGAATAAAGTAAAATGGGAGTTAATCTCAACCCAACCTATGTATGTAAGAAAGTATCAAAGTAAAATCTTCATAAAATGTGAAAGAAATAAAGGGAGATGACCTTGATTAATGAAGAAATTGTGAAATATCATGATCTACCTCTTGATAAATGGATGAAAAACATTATAAAACAAGAGGATATATACAATGATAATAGATAATTAACAAGAAAAAGAATAATGAGATACGTAAATCTTGATGATTCCTATGATGATGGCAAGGAACCCAAGCTGAAAATGGTAAAATGATACATAAAAAGTTGGAACTGTTTGATGAAGATGGAATCGATAACTCTTTGCTAGTAACCCTTGGATAGTGTTGACAGGTTGTGGAGAATATGTTTCTATTATGTTCCTTCCCTCTAGGGATGTATCTTTCAAGTTCATCCTATACCACATTGTATGTGTGGATTCACTGTAATGCTAGAGGTGAATACCTTGATATACCACATGGATGCTTTGGAATATGATTCCAAAATCATGATGTTTGTGATGAGTATGCTTTTCAATCCTTCCTAGGAGTTAGGAATACTCCTCCGATATGTTATGAGTTGGGTTATGATGACAGAAATACTGATGAGACAAGGATGTGAGTTCCTTATAGCATATGTAGTGGATACCAAGGTGATGAATCCTTGTATCCAGGGTGTACTAGTGCTACTTGAGTTTGAAGGTGTGTATTTGATGAGCTTTATAGTGTTCCTCTCCTAATAAAGAGAGAGAGAAAGAGAGAGACAGTTTATGTTGAGATCATCTAAGTGTTGATTAGAAAGAAGGAGAGTAATTCTTTGATGTTGTATATGGGCTATTGAAAGTTGGGCAAGACCACTACCAAAGATAGATGGTTGATTGACCAATCAACAAGTGTTATAATGTTTCTTCATATAGGCTTGAAGTTGGAATACTAGTGGATAAGACTCAGAGTGGATGACATAAGTTACATGGTCATGGTGAGTTTAGAGTTAGTTATTTATATAAACAAATGCATCAATAGTAGTTTATGAACTTGAGGAACATAGTGCTCAGGTTGTGTCCTTATGAGATGTGACAAGTTTTGAATGGTAACATATCCATGTAGTTTAAAGATGGTAAAAAACATGATCAACATATTTGCAAAAACCTTAGGATTGCTATAGTAGCAATAGCTATGTGACAAGTTGAATAAGAGTGAGTTGAGGGTTGACTAAAATGTCTTCTTGGGATTATGATATGTCTGCTAAGTATGTTGTGTAAATCCTAGTAAGGTGAAGATAGTGTTTTTTTTTCACCCCTAACAAGGTTGACTAGGAATGATGTTTCTCCTTGTATGGAATGATAGATGCCATTGCCATCATTTTCTCTAGATGCTAAAGAAGAAGTTAGCAAGTGTTCCAGTATTAGTTTATCTAGAATAAAAGGATGGACACATTGCATTTTCTAATGCTTCAAGGAATGTTATGGGACACATGCCATTATTGGTAAAAAATCAAGAAGTAACATTTTTGGAGTGATGTGTTAATACAATAGATAGAATGGTTCAAGATGACACTTAGAATTCCAAGTTGAAATTTACTACTAAATTTGTACATATGGAACAACAAGGTTCTATGTTCCATATTGAGAAATTTTTTTATTATGTGGGGGTTTCTGTGGTAACCCAAGATGAGACATGTAGGACTTGAGAGAGAAGAACATGTTTCCTATGAGGGTGACGTGACATCATTCACCATGAGATGAAATTAACCATGAGGAGGCTATACGATGAGGTGCATGATATGTACTCATATTTTCTTTCCTTGGATTTTGAGGGCGAAATCCCTATTTGGGGTTTATGGTTGTGATACCCTTAACCTTGCTTAAATGATTGAACATTATTAATTATAATAATCTGGTGATTAAAACCTTAAACAAATCATATGAGGTGCTTTTATATCTTGTGTCAAGCTTAAGTTTCAAGTTTGGTCTAATTTGGACACTATTTCTGCTAGTTATGCAATTTTTTATACATTTTGGACTTTTTGGTAATTCACCCAAATGAGAAGTTTTATTTGCAATTTTTCACATTAATTATGTTCCTTAATTTTTTTCTTATCATGCTTGACCTTTTTGAGCCATGGTTGCTTAATTAAACATTGGTTTGGAGGTGATTCTCTTTAATGGTGAATGTGTGTTTACCCCTTCATGGATGAGCTACCTTTAGGAGCAATCAAACGATGGTCCCCCCTATTTGGTTGATATCCGATGGTAACCAACAGGTGGTGACAATCGATGGTCATTCTAGAAAGTCTTAGGTCAATGTTTATTGGTTTTGGTTCACTTGGACCGGTTGTTCACTTAAAGGAGGGGATCAAACAATGGTTCATCACCTAGTAAGTTAGGTTTTCAAGAACGATGGTTACCATGTGTAACAACTGATGTCCATCCTATGAGATCATCATATGGTGGTGCAGAAGACTTCCACAACTGATGGATCTGTTGTTTGCATTTCCATGGAAGCTCTTGTCCATGGGCACATGGCAAAGCTACTAGGACACCTCAAGCTACTTCTCTCCCTTATCCATAAGATTTATATATGTATCCTTAGGTACCCAAACAAAACATTTAGACTCTTATCTCTTTCTTCCATACAGATCTTCGTCTTCTTCTTCTTAGTGGCACAGAAGGTGCCCAAGGTAGAAGAAGGTGGGTGATCTCCTTGTGTAAGTGAATAGAGCTCGGTTCTACACTTCTTTTAGGGTTTGTGGAGCATCTTTGCTGGTTCTGACCTAAACTAGTTTGTATCTCCTTTTGTATTTCGTTTATTTTGTTGTTCTTCTTCCTCCTACCTTCTTCCTAGACAGAACCATGGTCTTCCATGGTAAAGCTTGCTCTAAAGCTCAAAGAACCTACCTTTCTCGCTCCTTCTACCTAGGGATTGCTTCTTTTATTGAGAAAGGAGCTAGTTAGAGGAGTTCAAAGCTTATGCTAGGGTTTTCCACCCCCCTGTTCAAGTTTTCCTTCTATTTGCAATTTTATCTTCTTCAAAGAGGTGACTTTTATAAACCTCTTTTCGTTTATTTCTTATCACAAGCTTTCTTAATCAAGTTCTTGCTCTAAAATGATGACCTAAGCTTAGGGAAACTATGTTTGCTTAGGGTTTAGATTTTTGTGTTGTTCCTTAAGTCGATTCCAGATCTAGATGAACCTGAATCATGTTTACAATCTTACTAAGTTAGAGGAAGACTTAGATCAGTTTATATGTCAAACATATGGGGATTACTACCTATTAAACAATGGCCTATACTTAGAGTTTTTAGGCAGTTTTCCATTTATACATGAAGCGATGGTGATGCCTTTGTTGCCATCGATGGTGATGACCAATGGTGACAAATGAGGGTGCCAACTAATGGTCACACCTTTACATTTATATATTGTTTTGGAAGCTTAATACTTGATGGTTTAGTGCCTTTTACATGGTGAGGTTATTAATTCGGGTTTAAGGTTTGTTTTATTCCTTAATTCTTGACACTCGATGGTTTGGTTCCTTGGTTGTTTTGTGGGGTTCGTTATAACAACCAAAGGTGACTCCTTTACTTCTATTTGGATACTCTCCCTTGAAAAAAAATGATGGGCGTAATTTTCCTTAACAACCGATGGCTAGAATTCCATGGTTGGATGATCACCATCTAGGGTTTTTCAAGTTGATTTCTTTCTTTCCTTGAAAATGAATGGCTTTACTCTTCTTGTTGTTTTCTTTGGCCTTAGTGTGCCAAACTATTGTCACCCTCTTAGTGTTGTTTGGGACTCTTTATATACACAACAATCGATGGTTTTAGTACCCTAATGATGGTTTCAAACGATGGCCTTATGTCTATGAAAAATGATGGGTTTTCTTGCACCATTACTTTTCTTTACCACCTAGAGATAACTATTGATGGTGCATAAGATTAACAACCGATGGTGGTCCTAAACACCACAACAAATAGTGAGGTTGAATCTAATATGTTGATTCCTTTAAGCCCTAATTTGATTGTTTCTTAGTTAAATGGTTCAAAAGTCAAGCTTACACCTTAATTGATGGTTTTGAACAAAGAGCATGATTCAATGGTTAGAAGTTTATGCCTCAACATTCCCATGGTTTAGGGTAAAGTCTATAGTGTGATGTTATGTATCTAGTGAAGATAATTCGATGGTTCAATGCCTTAAACTTTTAGTCTTACCTTTTCCCTCATAAATATATAATTTCTAATCACCATAATGTGTCCATGTGTAACTCTAATGAAGTATAACTTGTTACACCTAACCCTATTCTAACCAAGTGATGGTGATTGATTTTGAACAACCCCCTTCAATGATTAATAGAATAATAGAGTGCTCTCTTATTGTTGTTGAAACCCTAGTATGCAATAAGTTAGGGTTAAACCTTGTGTTATGGAGAGAATCACACTTAAGAATAGTATGGGGTTAAAGGCAATGCTTTACCTTATACATCAATGATCAGATGAGGATGTCACATGTTAGGGGCTGTGTATGAATGCTAAACTATACATTCAATATAACCTATCTTGTTGAACCTAACCCTGATGCAAATAAATTATGGTGGTTAATCATTCTACCCTTCTTTCAATGGTTAATATCAAGATGGAGTAATTTTCTTAATGTTGTTATAACTCCAATGTGTTAACTGATAATTATCATAACCTTATGATTGAAGATTTCTTATTTTAAACTTATACACTATAAGTGTAATGATGGAAAATCATACCTAGCTTTCTTGTATATTGATATTGTTACAACCCCAATTTTGCTTGTGTTTTCATAATTGAAATATAATGATTTTGTGAATTTGGACTTATTTGAAAAGGTTGCATGCTTTGCTTCAAAAGATGGATTTCTTTGCAAATTTCCCTTTTGATAGGAATTTCGTGGTTCCTATTATTATATTAATCTATTAATGGATATAAAAGAGAAGAAAAGAGGAAAATTCCAAATAATGAAAAAAGATACATGATAATATATATTAAGCAAAAGTATTTATGAGAAATACTTGGAAATATTTAGAAAGTGGCATTAATGGTCACAATTGAGTAAAAATTTGTTTACATATGATTTCTAATAAAATAAATATGAAAAGAGGAAAAAGGAGATGAAAGATAATGAGAAATCCTTGAAAAGAGATATTTTAATAAAGAAATAAGAAGATAATGCAAGAAATAAAGAGAGAAGTGAGGGTTTGGTCATAATGAGAAATATTTCGAACCCCACTTGCCTTCTTGGTCTTCAAGGAATAGAGATAAAGGAAAATAAGAAAGTAAGAAAGAGAAATATGAGAGAAATATGCATAATTGAGCAATGATCTGCACCTAAAGAATATGGAACGATTTCTTTTGAATATTGAGCCCAAACTTGGTAGGGAGGTATATTAAGTCATTGGTAAGTCTCCCTCAAAATTTGGGATTAATTGGAGAATCGGTTTGAGAGCTATGATTTTTAGAAGTTCCCTAAAGTGTTGAGCTTTCATTTAATGTCACAATAATTTTGATTAAAAGAAAAAGAATAGGAAAATGATGAGACTGATGATAGCCATCAGATCCCCGCATGGTCCAAGAGACCACAGATTCGACACCAGCTATGCATCGTCTTCCCTAGTCACAAAAGGAGGGGGGGCTTTTTCCAATCCTTTTTCCTAACGATATACACCACGAGAAAGCAAGGCAAAGACACGAGAGGGTTCGTGAGATGCTTTCGCACCCAACTGACCTGACTTGTTGGGTGTTTCGAGGATTCTAGAAGAAAAACCCAATTCGCCCAAAGGCTTGGGCATCGGCAAGGTTGGGAAACCCTAAAGGAGCCCTAAAACCTATAAATAGGACCACCCCTAGCCTCGCCCAGATCCCGCAAACTCGAATGGCATCTTTTTAGCCCCAAACACACACACTCTCTCTCGATCACCCTTTATCCGGCGAGCTTCCACTGTGGCGCCGCCGCGGGTTTTATGGGTAGAAAAGAGGAAGAATAAGAGAGGACAGCCATCCGATTATGGTGCACGATAGGCTCGCGAGGGGTATCCACAATGCAGGTTGATTTGCGCCTCAAGATCAAAGCTAGTGGGTGCGAGTGGTCATAGCCATGAGATCGAGTCAACCACTAACCACAACAATGATCCTACAACTCTCGTTTTTTCAAAAGAAAAGGTAATTAGCCTCTCTGCTCGAATATTCCAGAAAATATGTTTTCTTGCAAAATTCATAGAAATTGCTAGGAAGCTCTAATGACAAAACTTTATATTTGAAAGTTGATCATAAAAATATGAGGAACAAGATAAAAATGGTTTGGTAACCCAATTCTATCTATTGTTGAAAAGGTATACTAATGTGATAGAAAATGTATTAAAAGGCAATTAGAAACTCTAATTGCGTATAAAGGATGAATCTTTGAGGTTTAATGGGTTAATTTGAGAAGTATTAACCTGTTTATTATAAAAGGATGCATTAGATCTAAAAGGATGATCTTTATGCATAGTTTGATTATTTGAGATTCCATGTGCATAAATATACTTTAATGGGCCTTGAAACCCTAATATTAGTCATTGCGGCTCTTAATGGCTTTAATTGATCAATTCATGATTAAAGTTGATATAAGATAATTCTAAGATATTTTGAGTATAAAAGTCATGAATTGTGAATAAATACCCTTAATGTAGTAATTAGGGTTTTCTAATGAATAAAGGTAGAATTAATGACAAATAGAGTTCATATGTGAATTAGACCATAATGAACTATGAATTGATGATAAATGAGCATAATGATCTTGTCATGGATTAAAAGGATAAAAATGGTATCTTAAATGTAAAAGAGGCTTATGGACCTAATTGATGGTTAATTATGCTTTTTTTGATATCAGGGTTATATGTTGTTAAAAGATAACCTTAATATCTTTTGAGAAGAATGGATGAGATAATTAGGGTTTGAGAATAATTGTATAAAATTAGGGTTAAAATAGTAAGAGATGAAAGGAATCCCTAATTGCAATGAAACCCCTAAAAGTGGACTAGAAACCCTAGGAAGCGAGCTAGGTTTAGTAGATCTTGATGACATGATTAATAATAAGAAATTGTATGCATATTTTAGGATCTCATAATGTGCTTGATTGCCTATTTGGATTTCTTGATTGGATTATTCTATCTCAAATCAGCCTAATAGGTATTTGGTTACGCTTATGGTTAATCGCTTTAGTTTCACGGCGATTCCCGGTTGTTTTATCAGTTGCCTGAAAATAACTACTCGGATGACTTTTATTTCATGCAACTATAAAGTGACTATGATTATCACCATAAGTATGTATACATGACTGGCTCAGATGTTGGTCCTCCTCTGTGGCTTTGCTAATGATGAAAAGGGTAACCCGGTAAAGGGTCTACTTGATAAGTGGGACCATCAGGTTATTAAGAGTTAGGGATTGGGCTACCTATGGGTAGTTCCATGCGACTCTTTAGAACACCATGAGTTAGGGATTGGGCTACCTATGGGTAGTGCCATGTGACTCAACCCTAGATATTGATCTACCTATTAGGTAGGACCATGCGGGGTTTAATGGGGGTCTACCATGAGGAAGGTAGCATCCAGGTCCACTACAGGGACAACAAAGAGGCTAGGGTATGTATGGATTGAGCAATTATGCTTAAAACGTAAAGTTGTTTGTTAAATAATAATTGACTGCAATATGTTGTTCCAGTTAATTGCATGATTATTGTTTCCCCCACATACCAGCATAATTCATTTATGCTAACCAACGTTTTGTTTGTCGGAATTTTAGGTTCAAGTGAAAAGAACAAACAGTAAAGTGGCATATGTAGAATTAAATTAGGATTAACGATCAAGGAGGATTAGTTAGAATATTCTCTCAAAGTTTAGTAATCCACATTTTTCAAAGGTATGCAAAAAGTTAATTTTTTTGTTACATCCTTTTAGTTTAGTTGGTAGAATTTGATAATTGTTATTGATTATTTGTCGAACCTTTAATCATGTTATTTGGGATAATGGTTGTGACCTCTTGGTCTCCCTTAATTGGGGGTTACCAGGAGGCGGGGTTGTTACATTTGGTATCAGATCATAGGTTCCTCATTTAATCTTTAATAATTACTAAATTTTACAACCTCTGTAGAACCCAAGGGAGTTATTAGAGGAATTTCCAAAAGACAGAGGTGTCTAGAAAAGGATCACGTCTGGGGGCTGGCACGATTTTCCTCTACACCGCTAGTCGGAATATGAGGACTCCCAGATTAGTGTGACTGCCTGGCCAATGTCTCAGGATTTGACTCAAAATAAGATACCTTTATGACTCTCTCATCTTGTTCATTCCTTCTCAACTCAAATGTTGTTAAGGACCTTAAGGATTAGGGTTTTCTCTCTTTTCCTCACTCTCTTGAGGTATGGGTAAGGTTGATAAGGACTAAGGAATCCTCCACCAAATTAATGAAAAGCATGTAAATAAGATGTCATGGACATAAGCTTAATAGATTAAGTGTAAACTAAAGAATAAATACATGCTTAGGTCATATGACATAAGTTGTCATGCCCTCAGGAGAGACCTGAGGCTAGACCTCCTTGTCAGGAGGATGGATGGAGGAAGTTAGTCTTGGAGGTAGAGGCCTCCATTATAAGTAGAGACCTGGAACATCCTCTGAGGATGATGCTAACCCTAACCCTAGGTGGTGGTTAGAGAGACAGAGCTTGAGTGAGCATAGGCTTCACCCATGTGGGGGTGTGCTTGTGAGATTGATCCACCTTCATAGAGAGAGGAGCTCTCATAGTAAGGCTGGTTGTGGAGTTATCTCTAGAAAGAGAGAGTAGGACCCAAGCAAGAAGGTTGGAAGCTTAGACTCTGAGATATGAGGAACAATGGGGAGTCGAGGACGATGCGACCTAAGTGAATGGTTGCGCTTGCCTCATGCATGATCCCTGGAGGCTAATGGTGTCTTGGTTTCCATGAGAGGAACCAAACCCTAGAGAGAGGTTGAGTCTGCTGGTACCTCTGTACCTATGGTATAGATGACAAGAAGAGTTCCTTAGACCTGGAGAGGTTTAGTAACAGGTTGTGTGGCCTTGTACCTTGTTGATTGTCCTTGAGGAGGACTCAACTATGAAGTGTTGCTCGAGTAGAAGGATGATAGGAAGTGCATGTCATGCCCTATACATGCTCAATTCATGGTTAAGAGGTTGAGCATGCACTTTTACACCCAAAAGTGAACCTAGGGTTCCTAGGCCTAAGAGGGGAAGTGGTGTACCTGATGCTCAAGACGAGATTTGAGTTTCTATATATTCGAGCATGGTACTTCTCGTGGTTAGAGAAAAAGGAAACCCCTTAAGTTTAAGGTATGTTTGATGAACCCCTCACAGCTAAGTTGATGACATGGGAAGGTATGATCTTGATCCAGTATTGAGGAAAGAGGACAACTATGACCTAGAATGGTTTAGTAGGTGGTCTGCTTGTGCCTTAGTAGTTGTTGGGTTAAGCATGCTCATGTGAATATAAACCCTAAGGATGTTTGTGACCTTGTTGTCAAGAGTTGTAGTTTCCTCCCATCCTGGGAGAGGGACCCTTTGGTAGGGTGTATATCAGTTTTGTTGGTTTTGAGGAAACCTAAAGAGGTCTCATAGGATCTTGAGAAGATAAGTGAAAAGTACATGGTGTGAGAATGAACCTGTAGACCCATAGATAACCATCTCTAAGTGCATGTGGATGTGTTACCATGGAGGTAATCGGTATGGGGCTTGACCAAGGTAGGCAGGTTGCCATGACCCCTATGAAAGGATGAAAGTTAGACCATGAATGTAGAGAGAGAGATGATGAAGGCTTGGGTAAGGTTCTAAGTTGTACATGTACTATAATAGAATCCTAAGTCTATCCTAGGGTCAGGTAGGGATAACACCGATGGAAGTAGGAGTTGCCTAATTCCCTAGTTGCACATGACCATAGGGTCGGGAGGTAACAACTATCATTGTCTGAGGGCCATGGGTTAGGAGATTGATCACCTTTGTGAACTCATTGGAACCAAAGGGTAGATGAGTAGGGCACTCTTTGGATGCATAAGGGAAGAGGGATGACCCCTAAAGTGTCGGCACCCTATAGACCTATAGGAAATGACCAAGGATTGTGTGTGGACCCAAGTAGGTTCGAGACCAGTTTTCCATGAAAGTAACTTTGATATCAAGATGATTGTGATGTAGAGACATATGTTGCACATTTAAACTTAGATTTGAAGGTGTACTGGCAATGTAGGATGTACCATCTCTACTCTTAGAACAAGAAGAACTCTGTGTTTGGACAGCCACCAAATGCTTATTTCCTCTTGTTTTAGGAGTGAGAGATAGGACAATACGCATGCCATACACCAAGGATAAAGGGAGTGGGAGTTGGAACATTGCTATATGGCTTACAAACATCAAGACAACTAAGGCAGTCTTCTTGGGAGGATGTTTTAACATGAGCTATGTGGAATTTGCAAGTCATACAAGGTTGAGTTCGAAAACTAAGGGGATGAGCTCAGAGTTTCTTGATGAAGATAGACGTAGAGTTGGAGATGAGATAATAAGTGGAATACATGGAGGTGTATGTCTTAAACATTACCTAACACCTAAGTATGTGAAGTGGTAATGGATGCTCTGGTTAAGATGCAGCTGCCTAGTTTATCTAGAGGCTAGAAGAGGTTGTTAGGTTAACCCTAAGTTTGAATAAGAGATAAGTTTGGCTAACACTCAGATGTAATGATATCGGTTGATCAAGTTAATGGTTGTTTGGTTAGCCAACCTAGGCCTTGATGCAATGAAAGGATTGTGGTAGAACCTCAGATGCACTTCTCTGGAAAAGAAGGTGATGAAACCCTGATTAGAGTGGTTTAGGATTTCTGAGGAATCAATCTTGAGGAATCATGACATACATGAGATCATGATTTTAAGATCACCATACACCGTACTATGAAAAAAGTAAGTGACAATAGTACTTTGGATACCTAAGATGAAGTTGCATGTGGCATGTGGCCATGCAAGCCAAGAGGTGAAGGACGAACACCAGTAACCCAGTGTATTGATATAAAGGATAAAGTGTCCCCGAGAGGGAAAGGGAGTTCATCACTATGGATGTTGAAGTCTCCCCTAGACCAAGGAAGGTCAAGATGCAATATGGGTTATGGTGGATCTCCTTACCTAGATGACATGAGGAAGAAAGAATGCTGTCAGGAGTAAAAAGCTGGTTGAACTACAAGTAAGAGAGATGGTTCAACTATACCAGATGCGAGTTCAAAAGTTCTTGAGTTTAACCTAAAGATACACTTCCATAAGGTGTGCGTAGGTACATGAAGAACTCGATATTAGTACACTTTATCACCCTAACTAATGGTTAGTATGATCCAGACTAGAGGGTCTAATGAGAGCATGTGTTCTTGTTCAGGGTGATATCTAGAGACTGTTCTTGTCTTCTATAAGAGGTGATGATAACCACCATAGCCAGTATCAAGATGTAAAGAAGCTTTGTAAGGGAGGTTGTGTCGGTCACCACTTCATTAAGATGATGTGGGTGAAGGGACCTTGCGAAGGCCAGAGAAGGACCATAGTGTGTGCAGTTGAGGTCGCTTTGATCGTGTGATGGATGAAAGGAGCCCAGGGACGACTTGAGACGTAAGCTGATGCAAAGTAGACTGACATGCAGTTCACTGTGGGGGAATAAGTGACATGAAAATCCGACCCCTCTGAGCTATAGCTAAGAAAGCTGAGTCCCGAGACATGGGTCCATTTGAGATGGACTGGTGGAGAAGGTTATGGTTAACCTTACCCCTCAGGATAAAGTAATGTGTAATGAGTTCCATGTGTCCAATTTAGAGCACTATGTGAGGTACCCAGGCCATGTGCTGAGCAATGAACCTAGTAAGCCCCAAGGGAGGCTGAAATGACTTGAGTCACCTGTGAGGTTTATAGAGGCTAAGGTGAAAGAACTCAGAGAAAAGAATATGGAATGATAAAGGTTCTTTGGAAGCACCATGGATAGGGTAAAGCCACATAGGGGTCAGTGATGGACATGGAAAAGTCTTATCCTGAATTGGTTGTTTGCTTCGTGGAATTTTGAGGACAAAATTCTTATAAGAGGGGAAGGATGTCACAACCCCAATTTTGCATGTGTTTTCATAATTGAAATATAATGCTTTTGTGAATTTGGACTTAATTGAAAAGGTTGCATGCTTTATTTCAAAAGATGTATTTCTTTTCAAATATCCCTTTTGATAGGAATTTCGTGGTTCCTATTATTATATCAATCCATAAATGGATATAAAAGAGAAGAAAAGAGGAAAAGTCCAAATAATGAAAAAAGATACATGATAATAGATATTAAGAAAAGTATTTATGAGAAATACTTGGAAATATCTATAAAGTGGCATTAATGGTCACCATTGAGTAAACATTTTTTTACATATGATTTCTAATAAAAGAAATATGAAAAGAGAAAAAAGGAGATGAAAGATAATGAGAAATCCTTGAAAATAGATATTTTAATAAAGAAATAAGAAGATAATGCAAGAAATGAAGTGAGAAGTGAGGGTTTGGTCATAATGAGAAATATTTCGAACCCCACTTGACTTATCGGTCTGCAAGGAATAGAGATAAAGGAAAATAAGAAATTAAGAAAGAGAAATATGAGAGAAATATGCATAATTGAGCAATAATTTGCACCTAAAGAATATGGCACGATTTCTTTTGAATATTGAGCCCAAACTTGGTAGGTAGGTAGATTACATCATTGGTAAGTCTCCCTCAAAGTTTGGGATTAATTGAAAAATCGGTTTGAGAGATATGATTTTTAGAAGATCCCTAAAGTTTTGAGCCTAATGTCACAATAATTCTGATTAAAAGAAAAAGAATAGGAAAAGGATGGGACTGAAGATAGCCGTCGGATCCCCGCATGGTCCAAGGGACCATGGATTTGACACCAGATGTGTGTCATCTTCCCTAGTCGTAAAAGGAAGGGGGGTGCTTTTTCCAATCCTTTTTCCTCACGATATACACCACGAGAAAGCAAGGCAAAGACACAGGAGGGTTCGTGAGATGTTTTCGCACCCAACTGACCTGACTTGTTGGGTGTTTCTAGGATTCTAGAATAAAAACCCAATTCTCCCAAAGGCTTGGGCGGCAGAAAGGTTGGGAAATCCTAAAGGAGCCTGAAAACCTAATAATAGGACCACACCTAGCCTCGCCCAGATCCTGCGAACTTGAACGACACCTTTTTAGCCCCAAACACACACTCTCTCTCTCAATCATCCTCTATTCGGTGAGCTTCCACCGTGGTGCCACCGCGGGTTCTATGAGTAGAAAAGAGGAAGAGGAAGAGAGGAGAGCCATCCGATTATGGTGCACGATAGGCTCGCGAGGGGTATCCACGGTGCAGGTTGATTCGCGCCTCAAGATCCAAGCTAGTGGTTGTGAGTGGTCACAACCATGAGATCGAGTCACCCACTGACCACAGCAATGATCCTACGGCTCTCATTTTTCCAAAAGGAAAGGTAATTAGCCTCTCTACTCGAATATTCCTGAAAATATGTTTTCTTGCAAAATTCATAGAAATTTCTAGGAAGCTCTAATGACAAAACTTTATATATGAAAGTTGATCATAAAAATATAAGGAACAAGATAAAAATGGTTTGATAACCTAATTATATCTCTTTCTGCAAAAGTATAGTAATGTGATAGAAAATGTATTAAAAGGCAATTAGAAACTCTATTTGAGTATAAAGGATGAATCTTTGAGGTTTAATAGGTTAATTTGAGAAGTATTAACATGTTTATTATAAAAGGACACATTAGATCTAAAAGGATGCACTACAGCAAACATACTCATTAGCGGCCTTTCAAAAATGCCACTAAAAAAAAGCCAGTAAACAGGTTTAGCGGCATTTGTTGACATTTAAAAAAATGCCTCTAGCGCCAATGCCACTAGGAAGATAGTGGCTTAAGTTGTAAAAGCCACTAAAGGTTTGTCTTTAGTGGCTTCGAATAAATGCCACATAAAGGCCACTAAACCATCATTTGACATTTATAAAAAAGCCACTATCCATCATTTGGCTTTTATACAAATAACACTATTTTGTATTATGTTGGTGTATGAAAATGTTCTTATTGAGTTTAATGGCGTATAAAAAAAGCCACCAATGACTATTAGTTATGTATTACTACATTTTCATGGCTTTTAGTCATTCCATTTTCAATTCATTATCATTATTTCTAAATGAATGTCAATTGTAGATGAACTCACTTTTCTGAAAGTATGAATAATTTTTATTTATAATCAGTTGAGAATTACATGGGGAGGACATTTTACCTTGCCCCTTATATTGAATACAACACCAATGATATACTTTCATTCAACATTTTACCTTACCCCTTATATTGAATTACATGGGGAGGACGTTTTACATTACCCCTTATATTGAATACAACACCAATGTTTACTGCTGCATTTTATGGTTTGCAAAATCTTCTTGATGAACAACGTGGCATACATGATGTCTTCAACATTGATGGAGCTGGATCAGCAACTGTTGTTGTATCTGGTCTCATATTGCCTGGTTCCTTGAGATGGCAAGTGCGGAATATGCTCCTTGGTTCTGCACTTGGAGTTGCCTTTTGCTTTCCACTCGGATGGGCCCATCTGAAACTTGTAGAGAAGGCATCTGAGCGGAGTGTAGTTTCATTGACGTCGGATTCTGGTGAGTGATGCAGGAAGCAGGGTGGGTGCGGCAATTGAAAGGCTTGAAAGTAGCCTCAGAAAATACATGTAGCATGGTGCAGTTGGTTGTTGTGTTTAGGAATCATAGCAGTAAGGTGATAGCTAAGTCCAAAGCCTCAACCTAAGTCCAAAGCAAAAAGTTAAACAAAAAATACATGTATCCTTGTTCTAGATGGTTAAACAAAAAAACCATGTTGAAGGTGCTTGTTTAGTGTAAAGCAACAAATAATAAGGGCTTGTTTAGTGTAAAGCAGCAAATAATAAGGGCAAATAATTTACCTGCTGACTCATCTCAACAATGCCACCTGCATTATCAACAACAGGTCCAAACATATCCATAGTCAATACATATGCAGCAGTACTCAACATCCCCATGGTTGCAACAGTAGTCCCAAAAAGACCACATGTGGGATTTCCAATTTCATCTACTAGGCAGAGATGATAGCTACACTGATCTCTAGAACTGGAAGAGTTATAAATTCTAAACCTCTGGTGCAACAAGTGGCCTAATACAGAGCAGCTACAACATCCATGTCGAATCCACCAACAGACTAACTGACAAACGGCCAAGCAAACCTTTCTTTCTTGCTTTGCAATTTCATTTTCCTTTGATAGCTACTTCCAAGGGCCTAATGCAATTTCATTCTCTTCTCATGTTTTAGCTCTGAAATTAGAAAAAACCATTACCAAAACAAACTTTCAGGAATTGTCAATTCCTCTTGCAAGTTGCAGTAATAGAAGTGCAATGTTCATCAAAAAATCTCACTAGTACATGATAACAGTTAGCATGACAGTACATTGGTTCATCAAATTAAAAAGAAATTTACATTCCATCTCTATCAAAGCAATGTTCATGTTACATTCCAACTCTAGTATATGAACCATCAAAGCTAGATATAGCAGAGCAGAGATTTACCTATCTATAAAACTCAGATGTGTAGATTGGATGGTTGGTTGGCATGTTCCTAGCTTGTAGCACATAATTCTTTTGTCATTAGTTCATTATCCAATGTATAAGTGATCAATATAACAAGGTCGATAATAAGCACACCATTCAAATTTATATACACTGCATTAGCAATCAAACAACTAGATTAGAATAGGAATTAAAACAACAACATATATATGAAGGTGTAAGGAATTTGACAACCAATCACATCATTTTTCTATATTATTTTTCCCAATCCTAGTGGTTCTCAGGAGTCTGATTGTCGAATTGCCCATCAGTTTTGCAATTGGGTCATGGCAGATATGAGGTGAGGAACTACCACGTTTAGAAACACCATCACAACTCTGAATAGACTCTACTCACAATAAGCAAATAGGTTTAAAAACCTTAAACTAGAGGGTAGGATAAATAGATGTAGCCTCTTGGAAGTTTAAAGAAAAACATGTGTGAAATAGACACCTTAACTGAAATGTCAAAGTATATTATTGTAGTTCCTGCAATATACAACAATTAGTTTGTAAAATATGTACTGACATCAGTGAATTAGGCAATAAATATGGGGCGTGTGCATATGTTGTTTGATATGTCTTCCCAGATATAAGTAACTAGTAAATTGTGTTATGTAGGACTTTAAGGTGTTGAGAAAGAATGGAAGAACATACCTGATCAAATTCCGTTGAATGATTTCCATGTTCCAAGCCTTTCACCTTTGCAAGAATGGTATAATACTTTAAAAATGAGGGGCACAAAGTCCTCAAAACAAATTTAATCCAATTTCCAGAATTGAATGCATCCAATCTAAATATCGCATTTTGGAATATGAAGGACACTACATTTCAGATGGAACTGAGCATAGCTTGAAGTTCAGCTTGAGCAATGATCCAGGAACTTGGGAAAGCTATGGAAGTGAATATCACTTCAATGATCGTTGTTGAATAATCTTTGTATTTCCTGAACCCTGGAGAGTTAGACACAAACAATTAGGGAGAATATTACCACATTTGATACAATGGTTACTAATATGTAATTTGTCCATAATGGAATGGTAGCACTCATGATATAGGGATAATATTACAACATTTGATAAAATGGTTAACTTCATATCTCATAAAATTCATGATGCAGTGAGTTTAGAAGAGTTTCAATCTTTAATGGTACCATATCAAACAATTTATGAACTTTAAGTAGGAGAAAAATAATTGATCTTGATGGAGAATCTCATTCACCTTCATTATTTTCTTCAAGGTAAAATATATGGCATGTATATAGTAAAATGAGCACTGGAAGTTTGTGCTTCATTTGATCCATATCCATATTTCAATCCTCTGCATTTGTACAACCACACCTTGTACAACCACAATCTAATAACTGGTGAACTATAGTTTTTATGCATTTGTACAACCACTCTCCACACCTTGTACAACCACACCTAAGATACAAGCAGAGCAACATAGAACACCCCAGATAAGAAAAATGAACATAGTGACATATAGATTTGAGCCCAACAAAAATAATGGGATGAAAAACCCATACATATGCTAAGGAGTCAAAATTCAAAACTTACAGAAGCTATTGATGGCTTGTCCGACTGCCCAGGGCTCCCATGGGACACATCCATTCCTAGTATAATAGCTGGCTCTTGGGAGATCTTTGGCATGGATGGAGGATGCTCAACTGTGGTGAACTTCTTTGCACGCTGTGACACCTACAGGCTTATTCAGGATCTCATTCGTTGTGGAAACATGAAGTGTGTTTTCAGTAAAATCTTTTTATGTATTTCATTTAAGTAATTTAAATGAAATACATTAAAAGATTTTACTTACAACGCCCTTCATGTTTCCACAGAGAATGAGATCATGAATATGCCTACGGGTGTCACATTGCGCAGAGAATTTCACCACAGCCATGAGCATCCTACATCAATGCCAAAAATCTCCCAAGTGCCAACTATTATACTAGGAATGGATGTGTCCCATGGGAGCCCTGGGCAGTCAGACAAGGCATCATTACAGAGGTTGTCATCTCTCGAGATTGGCCTTTAATCTCCAAGTATAGAGCTGCAGTTAGCAGAGGATCATTACCATAGTTATTTCCTTTTAGGGCTGCATCACAACCACATGTTACAGAAAGGGTATTATTTTAGATGGAGGGGGTAAAGGAAAAAAGACAAATATACAAATGTTGTTTTAACAATTAAGGGAACAAGGAGGAACCCACATTACTAAGAACACCCATTCTTTCTTGAGGCTTCTGCCTAGACTTCTCAACCAGAGCAGACCTCTGAAATGTTGACAATGACTTAGTGTGCCTCTGTAAAATGCAAAAACACCAAGTTATGTTAGTTAGTGGCCAAAAACAAACAAATAATTTATTAACTAAACGGGCAGAACAAAACACCAGGCTATATTATACTTAGTACCAAAAACAAAACATTCAAAAACAACGTAGTGAGAAAATAGAACAACACTCGTAGAAGTAACACACCTTAATAGGTACATAAGTGGGTCACTTGGGCCTCCCTACATTAAGGCAAGGTAGAGGGTATGGCAAGCCAGAGGGTCTGAATACTTGAGCTCTATCTGATGATGTTTTCTAAAATAATTAGAGACAAGTAGTGTTAGGATATTGTTTGTTTCATTATAACAACTCAAATGAATTACCCAGAAGGTAAGATCTGAGACCTCAAGTGATGTGAGTCCTCAAGATAAACATCTATGTCGCCTATATCTATGTCAGGGCACATATCTATAAGAAGCTTGGAACAAATTTCCTTGGAAATATAAAAAATATTTATGCATGGCAGATCTATGCTTTCAGGCAATGGGTGGATGTATCACATTATTCCCAAAAACCATGTACATATAAAAAATACCCTTTCCTACAAAGTAAAGATTTCAAAAAAGTATTACTTCATAACAAATTTCCCTAAAATGAACCAATAAATATATGAATAGTCTCATTTAAAATGTTGCAACAACTAGTCTAGGATTCATCAAAATGTTGGGTGGAGCTTGAAGATTGTAGTGTGGTTGCTAGAATCTTGATCCCTATAGTGTTAAGATATCCTGCAGCATGTGATCAAGTAATGAAAGAAAAATTAATATGCCATAAGAAATATATCATGATCTGGCATGATGCAAGTTGGATATGAAGCCCACAAATATGAAGCACCCGCAATATGCATTCCTTCTTATATAAGCAATTGCATTCCAAGATATTATCAAACAGAATCAAACCTGCATAGGTTGGGAAATAGAAAATCATGGTATATGATGTGTGGCTGCCATACAAAAGGGACAATTACCCTTTTACTGCAGTAGTTTTTACATTGAAAAAGAATTATTCAATCCACATCACCCATCCACATTAGTTGTAAATTTTGAATATCCAAACCATAATAATCCATTTACTAGCTGAGTAATTACAAAATGGAAAGAAATGGATCAAATAATCGTAACTCATTTTCAACTAAAGTTTTCATCCATACCCACAAACAAGAAACTAAAACACTGCTCATAGCTAAAAACCACAAACCAATCATAATGTGTGTATCATCCATAATACTAAGATTCTCCATAACAAAATTAAAAGTAGGACAAAACAAAATAGGATTGTTATTTGGCAACATTGTCTACGACAATGGACATGAAACACCATTACTTTGGATCGGCATGTGCAAACATCAAATTGGATTAAATAAAAACAACTATAGCTCTCCTCTCTTTAGATAGTATCCAAGAATGCAATTAAATTTAAGCTTCATGTCCTGCAACAAATTGAAACGACTTTAGATACTACTTTTGTTTTCAATTATGTAACAGTATAAGCAATACTTTATGCTCACCTTGGCAACGTATGTGTTTTCGGCCATGCTATGACGTTGCCAAAAAAATCATCAACAGATTGATATTGATCATAAGGACTAACTAGAGGATCATTGCCCAACAAAGCAACCTCTACAAAAACAGCAACAAATGATGAGCCTAAAATTGCACCTCCCACCCTTTTCATGGGGTCAACCTCAGAGACTCGACCGAATGCAATTCTAGCATCTGGATCTGTAAAACTCAGCAGATACACATCCTAGAAACAAAATAATGTTTACATAACAAATTTATATAAATGTAAAATGAAGTACAATTCACAGTAATACAAACATACTTGTCCCTTCTTAAATGATGAATGTCTTATATGGAGTGGAGTTTGCATTGATAAGTTTGTCTGCACAATTATTTTATTTTTGTCATAAGTCCATAAAAGTCAACATGGAAAATAATTGATACCACACATCTTGTATAAAATGTATTCATACTTGGCCAGTGCCAACATGTTGTGCTTGACTATTTCCTGCTCTAGTTAAGCCAAGTAACTCCTCTAATTTTTGGTTGAATTCATCCTTTTGTTCTTGAAGTTTTGCATCAAATTCCACCTGTTGTTCTTCAAGCTTATCCTGGAAAAGCTTCCTTTGTGCTTCTTCAGCTTCTCGGGATTTACGATTCTTACCCCAGATATCAGAAGGTGATGGTCCAAGTCCATAACCACGAACATATCATGGTCTCTCTTCTCCCATAACATGCCTATAAATTTCATCTGAAGTAACATCAGGTTGTTTTCTTCACAGCTCTTCTCCTACCTCAGAAAAATTTTCCTACATAAAACAAATCATACGAGATGCAATTTATACCAAATATATACATCTATGAAATTAGTATATGTAACATAATACTATAGGATATTATGTGTTGTACCAAAATTTTGGCAGATTCAACATCAACTATGCTCCCATCTTTTTTACGATGAGTTTTCTCAAAAAACATTATGGGATCCACTTCTCTGCCTATTTCCTTCTCCATATTTATCATTCAAACATGGTTATTGTAAACATCAAATTAACGGATGCCATCAAATTGTCTAAATGGATCACAAAAATTACTAACTTACATCATATTTCAGACATGCAAAGGACTTGGTTCCTTTTGTGTGGCTAACCTTTTTAAATTTTCTGCTTGTCTTGTTAGTTATAGACTTCCTCTATGGAAAACATTATAGTATTGTGCATAGTAATTATCTGTGCGGTACTGTAAGTATCAACGAATAGAAAAAATAATATTACCTTTCCTTTGTTACTCCTCCAATAATCAACAAGAAATTTCCAATGTGACTTGTCCACGCGGGGAACAACTTGTTCAAGTTGTTGTTCGTATGGACTATCTTCTACGAAGTATAGTCTCCTTAACTCGCACTTGTGGTCCTTCCATTTCTTTCCTAGTCTCTTCATTGTCCACTCCTTCATATCTGAATCAATTGTGAATTTACTCTACCGACATAAAGGATATCAATTAGATGCTTCATTTAACCATTTAAAAATAAAATTTAATAATATACCTTCACAAAATTCCATATAGAATCTTTTTTATTTTCTGGAAATTGTCTCCAGTCCTCATAGTTTAGTGGACAAAGATTAGGATCTCTTGCAATGGTTGTCAGAAAACTTGATAAGTGACATAGGTTTTCACCTACTGGTTGTCCAATTTGATTTTTCTCAATGGGAATTGGATCGTCGGGCTTTCTTTTCCAAAATTTCAAACATTGTGTTTGGCCACGTGTTGGATGTTTTTGACCTAAGCATTCATTCATAAAGGATAAAATATGTATATGCATAATTATATATGATTAAATGCAGCACTATAAATACAACGATATGAATGAAATGATTACCTAGCCCATCAGAAGGTGTTGTTGTAACATTCAATGACTCAACATGGTGATCAGAGATGTCATTTTGGTCCATGTTATTAGGAAATACATTGCTATTTTGGTTATTGGCAACTCTATTCTCTACAATTATTGAATGAATAAAAACGGAAGCATTGAAATTAGGCACACGAGGTAGCTGTGAAATTCTTGATCTTGTAACTTTATCGCCACTTTCTTTGTTGTGCTGATTTTGGAACCTTGTTCCCATCTTCTTTTAAGTTGTGCATGTTTGAGAGGATTTCAAACCACCAACCATATTAGAGTCTTGGGGAGACATGGATGATTGGGCATTTTTTGCAGAGCTAGCAGCAGTTTTATTGAATTTGTTTGCTTGATGTTTTTGACCTAAGCATTCATTAATAAAGGATAAAATATATATATGCAAAATTATATATGATTAAATGCAGCACTATAAATACAATGATATGAATGAAATGATTACCTAGCCCATCAGAAGGTGTTGTTGTAACATTCAATGACTCAACATGGCAATCAGAGATGTCATTTTGGTCCATGTTATCAGGAAATACATTGCTATTTTGGTTACTGGCATCTCTATTCTCTACAATTCTTGAATGAATAGACACGGAAGCATTGACATTAGGCACATGGGGTAGCTGTGAAATTCTTAACCTTGTAACTTTATCGCCACTTTCTTTATTTTGCTGATTTTGGAACCTTGTTCCCATCTCCTTTTTAGTTGTGCATGTTTGAGAGGATTTCAAACCACCAACCATATTAGAGTCTTGAGGAGACGTGGCTGATTGGGCATTTTTTGTAGAGCTAGCAGCATTTTTATTGAATTTGTTTGCTCTATCATTATGAGTTTCAGTTAGAAGGGAAGATAAAAAAATTTGGAGTGATTTGAGGATGACATGTTCAAAGATTGCCAACAACCATGTCGAGTAATGCTAGGTAAATGAGTCGTCGTACATGATTCATTGTTGTTGTTCTTATAATTGCTTGCGGCTGTCATGTTATGGCAGTTGTCACTGTACTATTCTCTCATCCTGAGTATATCAAGTCACATAAAAATGAAGACATTTAGAAAAATATTGAACAACATAATAACAATTTTATTAATAATATTTAAAAATGAAATAGATATTTTTTTTGGTCAGAAATGAAACACAGATATTTAATCAAATATAATTATAAACAATGGTCGAGACAAGGATAAATATGAATAAGAATAATGTCAAACATGAAAAATTGATACACCTAGCTAGAGCACAATGTGAGACAGAAAATTAAAGAGATACATTGAGCCAAAAAAGGCTTATTTAAGTCAAATATTAATGACAAACAAAAAGAAACATTGGCTGCTATTTTGTAATCTTCTCATTCAAAATAGTCATCATCATCACTTTGAGATACACTTTCATCATCCTGCTGAATTCGGGATTGGTTTTTTTCAGTTGTTGAACTAGCAACAGTAATTCCTTCCATATCTAATCTAACTATGTCACAATTAGTATCTTCATCCTCTGATGTCATTGATGACTCATCTCGAGTTTCACCTTGCACATAAGCTTTGACATTCTCAATACAAGATTGTTCTTCCATGTTGAACATATCCCGTGGGGCAATCTTTACAGCAAAATGCCACCCTTTTGCAGTGACATCTTCGACATGAAATACTTGTCCAACTTGAGATGCCACTACAAACGGTTCTCTAGTAGATTGAAGGCATATCAAATTAACAAGAGTCAACCCATGTTCATCATGCTTGATTCCCCTCGTTGAGTAGATGTCCACCCAATCAAACTTAAATAATGTCACCTTAAAGTGTTCATAATAATTGAGCACAATAACATCCTTCAAAACACCATAGTAGGTTACATCTCTAGTAATTGGATTGCGGTCAGTGGTTTTAGAATAACAATCAGTCTTAGCTACCAGAAAGACTCCACTATTTTGTGTTGTTCGATTTGCATCTTTTGCCTTGGTATGAAATCTGTGACCATTGACAACATTGCCCTTGTACTTAATGGCCAGTTGATGTGGACCTTGAGAAAGAAACTTGATTTTATCATCCACCATATATGTTCTTAGGAGTGTCTCAGTCTAACAAAATATGTTATAGCATTTTATTAATAGAAGACAGTTGACACTAACTTACTTAATGTAGGGTCCAATTGATTCACAATTGAATAGTACATACTTATGGGCTTGTTTCAATGTATGTTCATCCAAGACACATGTTACCATTTTACCAATACCATGACCTACTATTGAGAAAATAGACTAATCATTACTTTCAAGTGTTGGCTCATTTTCCAAATTTGCTTCATCAATATCATTTCTATTTGGCCGATTTAATTTTGTTTCAACTCCATCCAAGTATCTTGAAAAAAAAGTTAGACACTCTTCAGCTATATATCCTTCTACTATTGATCCTTCTGGATATCTTTTATTACGAACATATCCTTTTAGGGTCATCAGATACCTGATAACAAAGTTAAGGAAAATATTATGACAAATTACATTCCAATAGGTAAAGTCATCACGACGTGTGAAATGTTACCTTTCAATTGGATACATCCAACGACACTGAATAGGGTCGGCTATCTTAGCTTCATAAGAGAGATGGACTGATAGATGAACCATTATGTCAAAAAAACATGGAGGGAATATCTTCTCCATCTCACAAAGTAACATCTATTGCATTTTCCAATGCAGAAAAATCATTTGGATCTAGGACTTTAGTACACAACCTTTGAAAATAGCAACAAAGATTAATAATACATGACTTAGCATTCTTACTGGGCAAGGACACAGTGACAGCTAATGGCAAAAGTTGTTGCATCAGCACGTGATAATCGTGACTTTTCATTGGTAGCATCTTATGATCCTTCGGTCATGTACATCTAGATATATTAGATGCATACCCATATGGAACTTTGACAGATTTTAGGAGGTTGCAAAATAATATTTTTTCATCTTTTTTCATTGTATAGCAAGCTGGAGGTAAGATGGTATATTTACCAATAGTTTTTGGATGAAGCAGAAATATGATTCCCATATCCTCCAACTCCTTCCTTGCATTCAAGTTGTCCTAACATTTATCCTTCAAACCTAGTAATGTTCCAACAATTCTCTCACATATATTCTTCTCAATGTGCATGACATTGAGCTTGTGCCTTACAATGTTAGTTTTCCAATATGGTAGCTCAAAAAATATGCTTTTCCTTTCCCAATTGTGTGTTGAATCCTTACCTCTTGGCCTTTTCTTACCAATTACAGTTCTTCCGTCCTCCAATTGTGACAAGATTTGAGCTCTAGAAGGAGGTTTAGGTGGACACCTAAATTCTTGCTCACCGTCAAATGCCTTTGCTTCTTTTCGGAATCTGTGGCTAGTTGGCAAAAACCTACGATGTCCTCTGTAGCAAACTTTACGACTATGTGGCAACCAATGTGAGACAATATCTTTATTACAATAGGGACATGCTTTGTAGCCTTTAGTACTCCAACCAGATAGATGTGCATATCCTAGAAAATCACTAATTGTCCATAATAAAGAAGCACGCATCAGAAAGAATTCCTTGATTCCAGCGTCATATGTATGTACACCAGTATCCCATAGTTTTTTCAACACATCAATCAATGGACGCAAGTACACATCTATATTTTCGGGTGAAGCTGGTCCAGGAATGAGTAGGGACAACATAAAATATGGTTGCTTCATGCACAACCAAGGAGGTAAATTATATGGAATAATCACAACAGGCCATGTACTGTAAGAAGTACTCATTGTCCCAAAAGGATTAAATTTGTCAGTTGCAAGTCCCAATCGAATGATTCTAGCGTCTGCAGCAAATTCTGGATGCATTACATCAAATGTTTTCCATGCAGGTGAATCAACCGGGTGTCTTAAATTGTCATCTTTTTCATATTCTTCTGCATGCCACCTCATTAAGGATGAGGTTTTAGATGACATGAATAACCGCATTAGGCGGGGTATAAGTGGAAAGTGTCTGAGCACTTTGATCGGTATTCTCTTGGGTTTTTTTGCAAGCTCGTCATCATCATCTGGGATTGTAATCGGTTTCCATCTTGATGCTCTACATGTATCACAGACGTCTTTATCAGTAGAATCTTTCCAAAACAACATGCAACCATTTGGACAAACATGAATCTTCACATAATCTAAGCCCAACCCCATAATCATCTTTTTTAGCTCATAAAATGAATTAGGTAATTGTTCTCCTTCTGGTAGCATCTTCTTAAAGAACGTAAGAAACATAGATGATGCTTTCTTATTCAAGCCATTAAGACAAACTAGGTGATAGAATTCTAGGATGCAAGCAAGTTTGCTATATTTCTTACACCCTGGATATAATTTTGTCTCAGAATCCTTTAATAAGATATAAAAATTTTCAGTTTTGAAATGTTGATCACTAGATGGCTCCACTCCTTCTGTATTTCCATCTTCACTGAAACTCGGAAAAGTATCATGCAACATATCTTGTAAATTTTCAGCATTAAGGAAATCTCCCTGATCAGTAGGAGCATCCATTTGAACATCAACATCTTCACCATGAAAAGCCCAAGAAATATAGCTTGGTAAGAAGCCATGCCATAGTAGATGGCTCAATGCAGTCTTTCTGGTGACCTGGTATACATTAGCACACTTTCTACATGGGCATACAATCTTGTATCCAATCGATGAATGTTCAAAAGAAAAATCCAAAAATTTTGATACTCCACATAAGTATTTACGAGTTCATCCATCCTCTGCTATCCAAGACTTATTCATTCTATAAAGAACATTTATAATGAAATTTATCAGTAATTTGTAACATAATAGGATATGCATATTTCTTTTTGTTGTTTGGTTTTGAATGTGTTGTTAGATAGGATGGATTTGTGAATTCGGAACATTCATGGGAACACACACTTTAGTTATAAGCATTCATGTAGAAACTTTTAGTTCCATTCATTAATCTCTTTTTACATCTACACACAGGGGTGTACCCCTAAACAGTAACTAAACAAAGGGGTTGGTGTACCCCTAAACAAGCGCATAATTAAAATAACTATTAATACAGACAAGTCTAGATAGATAGACAAATAAATACTACACCAACATGGTCCTGCAACAGTAACTTTGAGGACTTATCATTGTGGTGATCTTCTCCTGAAGTTCAGAAAAGAAAGCAGCTATGAGGATTGATTGCTTTCAGACAAAAAGTGTAAAAAAAAATTTTTTGTCTTGACAATTATATTTGTTAATTGGACCTGTCGTGGCCTTTTTGATGATTGTGTTGTGTCACGGAGCTCCTCACTGTATTTAGACAAATCTGAACTGACAGGGGCCTCATCATCAGATTCGTCTGAGCTGATATCCTCCATCGTACGCTCATACCGCCGTAGATGATCGGGGGTCTCGCAGTTGATGTTGGTTATCAAAACTTTGATGGTATTATGGCCAACAGGACGGAGAAAAATCCTATCACTACGGCCCACTAGCATATTTCTAATCCAATAATGCCAACTGGATTTCGATACAAGATTTCCTACCAAATCATACTCAACCTCGATAACATGTGAATAATTGACAAAATTTAGGGTCACTTCACCAGTCCTGTAGTGTCTTCCTTTTAGAAAACACCAATGTTTGGGTATGGCCAGTTGGTTTAAGGAATGATCATCTAGGATGATGTCCAATTGTTCTTCAATAGGGAATGTTAACATTAGCATAGAGGCCCAGTTCATAGTGACTATTGTGGGTGGACAGAGACTGCATAATATTAGTATTAACAAAGTGTAAGTACATGTAACGATGTTATATATTTTCAGAAAAAGTTGTATAACATCAGTTAACCTTTTATTGCTTTTCATAACCAACTTTATTGTGGTAGACATGATAGCTTGAAAATAAATCTAATAGAGGAGATCATGTCCTATATAGCGCCTATATCTTTGCAATTGGTCCAATGCTCACTAATCCTTCTTTGAGAATTTCAATGAAGTAACTAGTATTTTCTATAATTTGATGTATCTTAGTATTTCATACAATGAGATGACACTTATTATCTATTTTTTGAATCAACACTCATATTTTAGATTATCAAAGAGGTTAATGGTGTCTGGCTTATTTTGTACAGGTGTGAGACCTATTTAATTTGGAGTATCGATGCACTACTATAGAAGGTGTGAGACCTATTTAAAGAGGTTGTTGGTATCTTTCCAAAATTTTACTACAGTCTTGTAATTCTATGTTTATCAAAACCCTACCACAAGATATCTTATCGTCTTATTATTTTGATAGTACCACAAAATTTATGACAAGAAGGATTCATCTAAAACTTGTAAATTTTCTAAATGAGTTACAAGAAGGATTCATCTAAAAATTGTAAATTTTCTAAATGAATTATGTGAGGTTATTATTCTATGACATATATGTAAATGGGATAGATTTCTGTCACTTAAGTTTTATGAGTACATGACACTATGTTTGAAATACTTTTTAAAAGGATAAAAGAACATACTTATAATAAAGACCCAGGCACATTCTAATCATTTTGAATTGAATCAGAAAATGAACAGGAGAATGGGTCCTATCGGCCAGTATCAAAGGAGAATTTGTAAACCTCAAAACCACCAACATGGTTTCCAAACCTACAACCTTAGCTTCTACAAGCTCACCTACTAGAAACCTTTAGAACATATACAGTCAGAAAGTATCAATGATTGCACGTATCAATGACTGCAAATTCTATCATGCAGCTTGCTTGGCACATTAAAGAGAGACATGTTCAGTTGTATTGGCCCAAGTGGAAAGCAAACCCTATTAGGGATAGGTCTAAATATGACTCACAAGCACTATTTGGCAAAGGATAGAAGCCCATCAATGCCTAGTATGACTCGGTGCCCTACAACTTTGTGCACAGATAAATTGGGTGTACACTACAACTTTGTGCACATATAAATTGGTTGTACACTACAACTTTGTGCACAGCTTAGACCAAATAGCTACAAAACTACATCTAATAGTAGCAAAGATCATTTCTTTAAGTTATTTATTCTTCTATAGAGGTTACAAGTGTTATTACCCAAAAAAAACATATTTATGATTTGGCTAATGTTGCACTCCATTAGTCTGAAATGTACTTATCTCAACTTGAGCCATCAAATCCAGAATTTAATGGTGTACAAAGAGATTTCCATGAACCCACAAAGTTCACTTTGCCTACCTCATCTACAGAATGAGCCAAAGTATCCCACCAAAGATCATAGTGCCTCCTCCTCACAATGAAAAGTCTGGCTAAACTTATAATGTTACAACCCTGATTTTGGGTTCAATTGATGAGAAATGTAATTTCTCATATTAATGATAAATGAAAAAATAATGAATGAATGCATGATTTTCGTTTAAAATAGCCTTGTTGATTTGTTTGTGGGCTTTATTGGCTATTGGGCCCAATAACAAGAAAAGATAAAAGAAATTCCACTATTATCGAGTAAATAAGAAAATAGCGAAAAAGGAAAAGTGGGGAAACCTCTAGAAGGCAAAAGAATGGAATCCAAGGATGGATTTCGTACCTTTATGTTCCTTGGGTGCCAAGGAATCCAATATTGCAAAGAAAGGGCAATAATAAAAGAAAAGATCCAATAAGTATTTCTTTATTAAGAAAGAAATTGAAAACATTGATGAAATGTGGAAAATATGTGAGAAGATGTATAATTGAGTTATTCTTGGTGGAATTTCGTATTCCAAGGATTTCTAACGATAA
Organism: Alisma plantago-aquatica; assembly: GCA_963693085.1. Classification (NCBI taxonomy): domain Eukaryota; kingdom Viridiplantae; phylum Streptophyta; class Magnoliopsida; order Alismatales; family Alismataceae; genus Alisma; species Alisma plantago-aquatica. The sequence continues at coordinate 662,727,959 of OY856412.1, read as the reverse complement.
AAGGAATACCAATGAGGAAAATCAAAGAGAAATAAAAAGAAATCCTCAAAAAGAAATATTTTAATAAGAAATACACATGATAATGAAGAATAATGCATTTAGATGCATCTAGAAGGGTAATGAGTATCCAATAAAAAGGATTTCGAAATAATATAGTTTCTTGGGATCCAAGGAGTCCCAATAAAGAAAGAGGAAAGAGAAAATACCAAAATTGCAAAATAAAAGGATAATGTGATACATTATTAATGGTTTTTGTGATATTAATAAAAAGAAAGTATTTTCTGTTAAGGAAAACTTTATTTCAAGGCCAATGGATTAAAATCCAAGGGAAAGGATATTAAAATTGATAATTCTCGAATTTAATAATAACCAAAGCATAAGGAAGATCAAGGAGGAAAAGAGGAGAGAGAAGGTTTCTTCTCATTGAAAGAATAGGAAACCAAGTTGGGAAAGGACTTGTTGCTTTGTGGGCAAGTAGTCTGGGGTGTGGATAACCCTCCCCTATAAAAGGGGTAGAGCCCAGAGGCGAGTTCCAGTGAGATCCCACGTCCTCCGCTCTCTTTCTCAACTTCTTCTTGCTTCCTTACGTTCAAAACACTAGTGGAGAGGGTAGCTCGCATCTTGGCGCTATGAAAGGCCGTGGAGGAGGTGCAATGTGAGCATGTTACTCCCACGATGATACCGAAGGGGCAAGGCCGGCTTTCCGGGCATTGGGACGTGCGCCATGGCTGTTAGATGGCTACAAAGCGTCTCCAGGTTGCAGCCCTTGTGTGCACTGCCTATCCCATTAGGCTGCAAGTCGTATGGCGCCCCAGGTGCGGGGGAGGATGGTGAAGCTTGGGAAACCATTGGCAGGGGTCCGCGCGCCCTATGCAGGAGTGGGCAGCCCCGAGTAGGGCTGCAGCCGGCGGCCAACCTACATGGCTCAAGGTTGAAGACAACCTTCGGTCGATTTGACCGTTGTACCCTCCTGCAGTTTAAAGAATAGGCTACTTATGTAAGGGCAAGGTCGTAATTCCGTTATGTTTCCAAAAGAGCTTGTTGCAAGGAGCTGGACACTTGGCGGGTTCTGATTGGCTCAAGTAAGGTATTTCTTCTGAAATTCATAACTTTTTAACGGTAGCTCGATTGGGGACAAGTAATATATGAATCTTGCTCAAAAAAATGAGGGGAATCTAATAAAACTATAATTGAAGCCTGATTCCTTATACAATTTGTAAAATAATGGAAGATATCAACTTTAATGTGTTAATGGTTAAAGAACCCTATTTTGATATGATTAAAGTGATTAGTAGGGTTTAATAGATGATTAAAGTTGATCTTATCCTGTTAATGATAAAAATGAACATTAGGAAGAATAAGGATGGACTTTGCATATAATTAGTTAATTTAAAGTTTCATATGCATGAATATACTTTAATGAGCCTTGAAACCCTAATGTTGACTAATTCAACTATTAATGGCTTTAATTGATGAATTTCATGATTAAAGTTGGAATATGTTGAATCTAAGCTATTTTGAGCATTAAAGTTCCTAATTTGTGGATAAATACCATAAATGTAGTAATTAGGGTTTTCACATGAATAAAAGGTGGAATTAATGGCAAATCGAGTTCATATGTGATTTGATCATAATGAACTATGAATTAATGATAAATACATATAATGATATTGTCATGGATTAAGAGGATAAAAATAGTAGCTTTAATAAAAAGAGGCTTAATGAGCTTGATTAATGGTTAATTATGCCTTTAATCTGGAATTGATAATTAGATGTGAAAATAGTTAGGGTTTATGATCAATTGTGTTAAATTAGGGTTTTTAATAATAAAAGATGAAGGGAAACCCTAATTGCAATGGAAACCCTAAAAGTGGACTAGAAACCCTAAGAAGCGAGCTAGATTTAATAGATCTTAATGACATGAGTAATAAAAGGAAATTGTATATTTGTTTCAGGATTGTATTAAATGCTTGCTTGCTCATTGTTGATTGGACTATTCTGTCTCAAATCTGCATGTACAGGTATGTGGATACGCTTATGACTACCCGAATTAGTTTTCCGGGATTTTATCGATGTTTCCATCATGGCTTGAATTAAAATGTTGGATGTATTTAATTCATGCAAAGTATAATGTGAATATGACTATCACATAAGAAATATGCCTACTAGCTCAGATCCTAGTCCCCTCTGTAGCTTTATAGATTGACCTAGTAAATGGCTACCAATGGGGTAGGTCCATCAGGTCATTAAATGACTTAGTAAATGGCTACCAATGGGGTAGGTCCATCAAGTCATCATGAGTCAGGGATTGGTCTACCTTTGGGTAGGACCATGCGACTCCATAACCCTAGGTATTGGCTACCTGTGTGGTAGGGCCATGGGGGTAAGGATCCACCATATGAGAGAGGTGGTATCCATGTCCACTGCAGGGACGTTACAGAGAAAGGGGATAGGAAAGGATTGAGTAGTATTGCTTAAAATGTAATCTTGGTTGATTAAATGATATTTGGTTGATTACATTGTTAACATAGTTTCACAATTATTGTTTCCCCCACATACCAGCTTTGGCTGACCGACGTTTTGTTTGTTGGCGTTTTAGGTACAAATGAAAAGAACAAACAGTAAAGTGATGTATGTGGAATTGAATGAGAAATAACATGCACAGGAGGATTATTTAGATTAATATCTTCATGGATAGAAGTTTAGAAATCCCAGTTTTTCCAAGGTAAGAAAAGTTTTATTTTATACCCGTTTTCAGTTTAGTTGGTAAAGTTTATTAATTCTTACTGATTATTTGTCGAACCTTTGATCATGTTAATGGAATAACGGCTCTGACCTTCGGGTCTCCCTTAATTGGGGGTTACCGGGAGGCGGGGTCGTTACATATAACATATATGGTACATATTTGTGTCATTATATATCATAATCTTGAACATTTGTCTTACTTATCAATCAATAATGCATTATAAAATGTGTGCCTTATATATGTTTCACAATTAAAGCTTAGCATAGCCTTAAGAAATCAATTTTTACTGAATTTTTTATGTTTCAGCCATGAAAAAATTCAGTTTGATGGTTTGAAGTCTGTGGTCCTTCCAAAAGTGATGTATGTTGAGCATCTTTTCCTCAAAATTCTGCTTGAACCTGAATGATCACATGTAATGCACCTGGTATTACTACTTATTTTGTTCATTTTTGAGTCAAGTATTTGCTTGCAAACTACAAAAAAATATACGAAGCAACATTTCTATTTTTACTATAAATATAATGGATTTTTCTGAGTCTGTGCTTTGCTATCGCCTAGCTTATTATCTAATTCCAGCTTCTACTAGCAGCATCTACTGGATGCAGCTTTACATATAAGAACTATAATACAAAATGACATACTATTCCATTTTTTCATGTTTCAATTAACGTGACATTGGATGTTCAACACTTAGAGAGAAAAAATCTAACAAATATGTATGTGTTGCTCTCCCTAAATGCATCTGTTGTAGGTCAAGTCTTCATGGTTGATACTAACATGGGAATATTTGATCTTGGCCTTACATAGGCATCAGCAACAACTATTTACAATTCCCACTGATTTCTCAGCAACCCAACCTACCAAAAACTTTGAAAATATAGATATCATATGTTGATCTAGTCAAACTTCCTATTGGTGATGTCGAACCATTATTGACAACTTGGCCGGAAGTCTAGCCGGAAGCCTGGCCGGCAACTTGAAAATATAGATATCATTTTTATTGTGGCCGAGAAGCCTGGCCGGAAGTCTAGCTTCGTGGCATGAACTTGGTTTGTGTAGATATATGGGGTGGATCGAACACCCTAACGAGATAAGGGAGTTGTAGAATAGGGTGTGGCGATGGTTACCTGAAGAGATTGGTCGGAGTACTCCCTCAATCAAGATCGCCGATGCCGGAGGGGTAGATTGAGTCTTGCTTCGACTGGGCTCGGTCCAAAATCATGGAGGAGGAAGAACGAATGAGTATGCTTCGATCAGTTGGGACTCATCGGGGGGCACCGGAAACTTGGCAAACTGCGGCCGGCAACTGGCGCACATACGCAAGACATACGCGATCCACCAAGAGCTAGGGAACGATCTCCTCCATGCGCTGATCTAGCTGGAGAGTGAGGTAGTCATGCAAGGAGAGAACGGCAGATGGATATCGTCGGGCTGAATTAGGGAGAGAGTAGGATCTATCGTAGCGATTTGGAGTGTGAATGGTAAACTTTGGAGCGGGAAAGTCAATATTGTGTTAGCAAATTACTTTCTAATTTGGTATGGCAATTTAAGATTGCCACTAATTAAAAATACAAATGCCTTTAATGTTAAGTCCTTTTTAGAAACTCTATAATAGGTGGTTTAGAGGCATTTTAATTAAAAATTCATGTATATTAGAAAGATAGTGGCTTTTTTTATAAATGCCACTAGAATAAATACCACTAATGGGCAATTTTGTTGTAGTGATGATCTTTATGCATAGTTTGATTATTTGAGATTCCATGTGCATAAATATACTTTAATGGGCCTTGACACCCTAATATTAGTAATTGCGGCTCTTAATGGCTTTAATTGATCAATTTCATGATTAAAGTTGATATTTTAAGCTATTTCGAGTGTAAAAGTCCCTAATTGTGAATAAATACCCTTAATGTAGTAATTAGGGTTTTCTAATGAATAAAGGTAGAATTAATGACAAATAGAGTTCATATGTGAATTAGACCATAATGAACTATGAATTGATGATAAATGAGCATAATGATCTTTTCATGGATTAAAAGGATAAAAATGGTAGCTTAAATATAAAAGAGGCTTAATGGACCTAATTGATGGTTAATTATGCTTTTTCTGATATCAGCGTTTTATGTTGCTAAAAGATAACCTTAATATATTTTGAGAAGAATGAATGAGATAATTAGGGTTTAAGAATAATTATATACAATTAGGGTTAAAATAGTAAGAGATGAAGGGAAACCCTAATTGCAATGAAAACCCTAAAAGTGGACTAGAAACCCTAGGAAGCGAGCTAGGTTTAGTAGATCTTGATGACATGATTAATAATAAGAAATTGTATGCATATTGCAGGATCTCATAATGTGCTTGCTTGCCTATTTGGATTTCTTCATTGGATTATTCTATCTCAAATCAGCCTGATAGGTATGTGGTTACGCTTATGGTTAATCGCTTTAGTTTCACAGTGATTCCTGGTTGTTTTATCGATTGCCTGAAAATAACTGCTTGGATGACTTGTATTTCATGCAACTATAAAGTGACTATGATTATCACCATAGGTATGTATACATGATTGGATCAGATCCTAGTCCTCCTTTGTGGCTTTGCTAATGATGAAAAGGGTAACCTGGTAAAGGGTCTACTTGTTAAGTGGGACCATCAAGTTATTAAGAGTTAGGGATTGGGCTACCTATGGGTAGTTCCATGTGACTCTTTAGCACACCATGAGTTAGGGATTGGGCTACCTATGGGTCATACCATGTGACTCAACCCTAGATATTGATCTACCTGTTAGGTAGGATCATGCGGTGTTTAATGGGGGTCTACCATGAGGAAGGTAGCATCCAGGTCCACTGTAGGGATAGCGCAGAGGCTAGGGTATGTATGGATTGAGCAGTTATGCTTAAAACGTAAAGTTGTTTGTTAAATCATAATTGACTACAATATGTTGTTACAGTTAATTGCACAATTATGGTTTCCCCCACATACCAGCATAATTCATTTATGCTGACCGACATTTTATTTGTCGGCATTTTAGGTTCAAGTGAAAAGAACAAACAGTAAATTGGCATATGTTGAATTAAATGAGGATTAACGATGAAGGAGGATTAGTTAGAATATTCTCTCATATGGATAGAAGTTTAGTAATCCAAGTTTTTCAAAGGTATGCAAAAAGTTAATTTTTTTATTACAGCCTTTCAGTTTAGTTGGTAGAATTTGATAATTGTTATTGATTATTTGTCGAACCTTTGATCCTGTTATTTGGGATAATGGCTCTGACCTCTTGGTCTCCCTTAATTTGGGGTTACCAGGAGGCAGGGTCGTTACAAATATAATGAAGGAATACTCTTAAATGCTAAGATAACCCTCCAATGTAATTTTGGGAACATCTTTTAGTTCTTTACTATAATATTTTGTTGAGATTGTGTATCACATGTATGGTGATGATTGTTGAGCCTTGTTATAAGGCATAGAAATATAATGATGATCTTGCAAGGAATAATATGATTGTCTTAATGACCTTTGGCATGGTTGAGACCTGAATGAGGTATAATACTATTCATGATGTGATAAGGTTGGAACCCTGGAATAATGTGATGAGTATTTGTATCCTGTAGTGATGATGTGATGTCAAGTATGGTCTCATGAATGGAAAGTGAATACTACCATGCGATGATGAGATGGGGAATAATACGTCTCATACATTTTATATATTTTGAAGTAGTTACACTTATATGCTTGCTAGAAGTGAATTAGGGTTTGTATTTCCACTTGTTTGATGCAGCCTTAATTCACCCAATTGGCAAGAAATAATCAAGAGAAATCCTAATCATGTAGTTCCCTACTCCATAGATTCATCCAAGTGTCAGAACTTTCTAGATGGTGAATTGAGTATTCCTAAGGGAAACTCGAAGAGAATGTTGTTGATTATGTAGGGTGCTTGTCATCCTAACTCCAAGTGTTTAGGGAGAATTGTTGCGGTCATACCTAGCCCTCAGTTTGAGAATGGTTGTGGTCATGTTGTGGTGATTATATATGAAATGAGATTGGAGGACAACTGCAGTTGTACCTCAGATGGTAGGGTATGCGTACCCACCTCCTTTAACTAGTGTTGTGACCTATACCAAGGATGGACTACGTTGTTAGTAGCTTGACCTTATGTGTCTTTTTGGTGGACCCATACTGACAGGGGGCGGAGAAGGTCTTAGGAGTCTGACTCTTCCTAGATCTTGTATGGCACAGATTTCGATTTAGAAGTGGTTAGTTGCAATTTGAGTGGTATACTCAAATGCTCAGGGATTAATAAAATATGTAATACAACAGTGTAGCATATCTATTTAGGATTGTACTCAACACTTCACATTGGATGATAACCTTTTTTTATTCTCTTTACATAGAGATTACGTTAATGTTGGGTTTTAGGGGAGGCATATATGGCAGCGGAAACAAAAATTATCTCCCCAAACCATAACAAGGAAACGCGTCAACGTCTATACAATAGGAAAGGATGGTTTGTGGAATCATACCTTGTCCCGAGGCTTGCTCGGCGAAAATACCTCGTGCCTTGTGCGGTCTTCACCTCCTATCTTGGACGGTGTCTGTGCAGCTCCTGGTCGCACCGGGACTGACAGGATTGAAGGTTGTCCTCCTAGCGGCAGAAACCTCCCGCCTCTGAAGTAGTCCACACAGACCACCTGGAACTCCAATTTCCTTGTCCCACAAGGAATTGGAAGGAGTCACACCCTTCTGTTGATGTACTAGTTGCCAACACACTCTCCTACTTCCAGTTGCAACTGCAGTTGTCTTTCCCTTGTTGTGCATCCCTTTTCGGGTAGCACTTGTTCGGGCTCTCTCGGTTACCAAAACCAGAGAACGACAACTTTGCAGAGCAACTGGTTCCACTGAGTTGTACTTTGAGAAGCCCCCAATACCCCTATATATATAGGAGGGTCATGGGACAGGGTTCTCCATCCCGAGAAATGCGGGACTAAAAGCAGGAGTAGAAGGGTTCGAGATTTTCCACAAAACAACCAACTCGCAACCTGAACCGATCGTTTCACAACTGAAACGGTCGGTTGGGGACCTGAACCAATCGGTTGACACCTCAACCGATCGGTTGGGACCCATGAGCTGGTCGGTTCACTTCTGAACCGGTCGGTTCATGGTCCTGACCAGTTCCCGATTGACTTTCCAACTTTTGTTTCCAATTGGTATCAAATACCAATCCTTGTTCCAATCAAATTGGGCAAGTGAAACAAAAGGAAAATTCTCACCAATCCTACTTTCCCAACTTGCCCAGTTGCAACAGTTGAACCGATCATTTCAACACTTGAAGAAATCATTCACCCTATCCTTGAGCCGATCGACTCGACACTTGAGCCCACCGATTCACCAAGCTCAGCCGATCGGTTCATCAAATGAGCCGATCGGTTGGGAGTGTAGATTTTGCAGAATCAGTCAATTGCGATTTCAATCAATTTGATACTATAATCAATCTGTCCAACACCTTGAACACTATGATTTTGAGCTATCAATCAATTGAGTGTTTAATTGAACTACTAAACTCCTTTAGTAATCAATCTAAACATTATTTGTGGACAAAACTCCTCTTCCAGGTTAAATCCTATGTGTGTGACCCTGCAGGTCCATTTCACATTGGCAGTGAAATTCCATAACACTTATGACTTCACAAGAAAAGATTGGTGCCTAGTCACACATCAGTGCTACCCAAGTGAAAGTAGAAAGTTGGAGAACAACTTTCAATCCTACAATCCGTGAATGGTGTTATAGCGAATGTATAATTCCTTTGTCACTGATATCCCGAATGAACTCGAGGCATGGAACAGTCATCCTGTCAACATTCATTCACTTTCTTGATCTCAGAGTAGATTGGAAGAGATATGTATGACATCAATATCACATATTGATTCACATATGTGTGTGCACGCCTATTTCAATCCTACTCATCAAGTGGCCTTGGATATCATACTCCCTCAGGAAGGACAAATCCCATATCTATCACTCACCCCTCAAAAGCCCCATGTGTCAAAGCCACCCAATCATCACCTTTATAACAACCCATGTTTCAGGACTACGTTTGATGATGTCAAAGTGTGCCCAATGACATGTGTTGAGTGTAGTGATTTCAGGTCAAAGAATCACACTCACCACCATCAGTGTGAGTACTGACTGTGACTACCATGTCATGGTTCCATGTGTCAAACTCACGGTGGGTCTGTCCGGTACACTTGTTCTCTAACAAGTACCTATGTGTTTGGTTTGATATCTCTATATCATGACTAATGAGATTTTGTCATCAACCAACACCACAATCTAGTCTTGTGTGTCATTGTTGTCTATCTACCTTCCACAATGACATCTGACTAGGGACATAACAAGAATGTACAAACTCTTAGCATCCGTATGATCTCATCATTCAGGTCCTGAACCTGAAGGCATACATCATTGAGTATTGTCATTCTCTAGACATTCAATTTGTTCTATCACTATCTCATATGACAGAACCAGAAAGAATTGGAAGCTTGCCTTTGATGTTTATCAAATCAATCTTAATGTATCCCACCAATCATCCCATGATTGGCTCTCAGGGCATACATACCAACAGACTCCCACTTGCACTGCGAGCCAATCACCCTTGAATCATATTCATAGTGATCTTCGAACATGTCCCACATGTTACTGTGCTCTAGCGCGAACATAGTGAGTTATGGTAAAACCTTTGCCAAAGTCAGTTTAAATTGCATGTCTCACATCTCTTCGCTGTACGTCACACGTATGAGATGGAGTTGTCGTAATATGTGATCTAGTATTCCTTTGCTAACCTTTAGCCACATTGCATGATCAAGGATTCCATACTTGTCATCAATGAGCGGAATATCTATAAGTTCATCTCATGAACTTCTAGATCCATATAGTATCCAATGTTGTTCTTCAACACATAGATACTCGGCATTTCCCTTTTAAATGGTTTTATTGGAACACTTCCAATTATCAACAAACTTTCACTTTTATATATCCTATATATATTTTGCGATTAATTTTCTGTCCTTTTCGGAAGTTCACATCAATGTAACTCTTTACATTGAACTCTTCCTTATCTCCATAGAACTAGTACTTCTCAAGTACTTATCAAGTTCTCATGGTATTCAAGTAACCCTTACTGGAAATAGATAGACATCCACTCATCATGTCCCACATATGAGTTATCAGGATGAGCACATCATATTTCCATGTCCTACATACAAGATGATGAATGCATTTTGTTCTTTGCCATGTCGATACATGTAAGATAATGGGATGATTACATACATGATAGATCCATATCTATTCTTAGTGTTCCCATTCTTCATAAGAATTGGACACTTGGCCTTGGGATACTAACTCCATGTAACATGGATAGGTTTTCTCCCATTGAATCTGTGCATACTGAACCCTTTAGTATAGATTGCCAATGTATGCTTTATCTTTTCAGGTCAAGAGGTTTTTCGAGAACTATCTCTATAGATATCTATTCCTATCACATAGGAAACATCTCTATCTTCCTTAAAGATAATTTCCACTTTTGGATTTCCATTCTAGAACATTTCCATTTCACATCAGCATGTGGAATGTGAACACCCTCCCACTAAATCACAGATCCCTTCTTTATCTTTGACATATCAATCAAACCCTTTGACTATATCATCAAAGTAAAGATCCAATTCTGAGTTTCTTGTACTCAATCAATCACATTGATTAGTCCATTGTAACTTATAGACTTCATTTGCATTAGTGGATTCATAAACCTTATAGGTTGTGTCATGTACACATCCTTGTTTTATTCCTCATAGGAATCCGGTTTTAGTATTCATATGCCAAATGTCTTAGTCATTAATTTGCAATCAACAAGCATCATCCTTCTCAAAATGTTATCCATGTGTCTTAACACTTAAGACTCAATTGTACTTATGGATTTCATCCAATGGGTGCTACCATCAAGGTCATACCTTATGGTTCACATGGATGTCATTTAGGATGTAATGGTCATAAACCATAACTCAAAATTCGGTTCCTCATATTCATCTAGATAGTTGACTCATCACATGAACAACTCATCACATAGATAATCGAGGTGTATCTGTTAAGGATATAAGAACTTACAACTCCTTGTGATTATTAATATCCTTTATTAGTGTGGGGTATTCTTTTATTAAGAAGAATTCAGTTATTTGATAATCATTCTCTAACTCCTTAGAGTATGATTCCTTCTTGATTTAGACATCACCATGCCTTAATCATGAGTTCACTATGATACACTATCATAATCACTCATAAGGATCTCAAACATTTAGTCCAAGTATTTCATTCATTGATCTCATCAAGAATTAACACTTTACCAAATTTGTACTTCATCTATGATAATCTTGAACACTTCAAGATATTCATATTGGTATTTATCTAAACACCATTTGAAGTATTAGCATTTGCTCCAATAGGTATGTAAATACATGATATGTATCATACCTAATAGGATAATCATTCTCCCACTACCATTAGTGAAGATTGATTAATCATGTCCAAGATATTCATGTCTCTTACTGGTTCTCTAACCAAAAGAGTCTAGATATATCCATCATATGGATACTAGAAATGAATTTCTCATGATTGATGCTAATTTGATTGTTTGAGTTATCTATAACTTTTAGGTATCATTTTAACTTATGCATATCAAATACCACAAGATAAACAAGGCATTGTCACAAAGATCATATCTTTAAAAGATTGAAACATCAACTTTATTGATTGCCATCATTGTCATACAATATGCAAAAATAAAGTGTTTCTATCTATTGGCAAATATGAAATAGCAGTTCATAACTATATTACATGCCTTATAGGCTGAAAATAAACTAAAGTACTCCTATCTATGGTGGCAACACTTGCCCCAATTATGAGTGCTTTACACTTTACATCTTGGTATCATATACCTCAAAAGTGTTACAAGTTTATTTTCATGACACCTTCAAGTGGAGACTTCAGTTGTCTCCTTCTTTTGTTCTTCCAGATAGAGAGGACAATTCCTTTTCCAATGTCCTGGCTTTTGACAGTGGTGGAAATTTCCTTTCTTGATCACGCCTCCGTTGGCCTTGAGAGCTGAAGTCGACTTGGGCTCCTGGCTAGCATCAGAACCTTTCTTAGCTTTACCCTTGCCCTTGTGCTTGGACTTGCCCTTCTTGCTTGTGATCACCATCACAGGCTTGGGCTTGTCCTTCTTCATCTGTATCTTGGTTGTCCTCAACATGCCCAATAACACTGACAGTGGCCTATCAAAGTTGTTCATGTTGTAGTTCATCACAAACTGACTGTAGGATTCTGGCAACGATTGCAGTATCACGTCAGTAGCCAACTCTTGGCTCAGTGGAAATCCCAGTCTCTACAGGTTCTCCACATACCCAATCATCTTGAGTGTGTGATGACCAACTGGATCTCCTTCTGTCATGACGCATTTGAATAGTGCCCTTGAGACATTGTATCTCTCTTGTCGTGCCTGATCTTCATACATGTTCCTGAGATGCTGAATCATCTCAATGACACCCATGTTCTCATGTTGTCTCTACAACTCATGGTTCATAGAACATAACATCAAGCACTTTGCATCAATGGCATCATCAGAATGCTTCTTGTAAGCATCCCTTTTTGTCTTTGGTGCATTAGGAGTGGGTTCCTCTGGAATTGGAGTATCCAGGACATAGAGCTTACGCTCTTGAGTGAGAACAATTCTCAATGTCCGATACCAGTCATGGAAGTTTGTCCCATTTAGCTTGCCCTTTTCAAGGACCGATCGCAAAGAAAAGTGATTGTTGTTTGTTGCCATTTGAACTACAAAAGGAAATATGCAATTTTAGTCCAAAAACTCATTTTTTAACTTATTTGATTGATTTGAAAAGTTGACGATATAATTAGGCCTTTAATTAATTATCGATCCCACTATTTTACTTCAAATTGATAGCCCTCACCATCAGTTCGGAAGATTGCAGCGTACAACCTTCTAGTGGGCAAGATCCTAAAATCCTCTATGTCATGGACCAGCTAGAACTGTCATCCACAACTTATATCTCTCAGGTAAGTAACTCTTGCGAATTGCATCATATGCAACTCTTGATAAGATGCCATATGCAACTCCTTTCCATGATCATCTCCATGCCTCAAGGCACTAGATCCTATCTAGGTCACCTTGTTAAGTCTGACCCAAAGCCAACATGATGAATATGCACCCTGCTAGGACAGACCCACACATTCATCCTTCACGCTTCCACGAGATAGATGGTGCACCATGCTAGGGCGTGCCCACACTTAGTCGATCAAGCTTTTCACATGTGTCTCATTTAGAAGGCATCTAAAACTTAATATTTAATGAGGGATTTAATTTTTATATACATATACATATCCAATCACCACAATACATAGTACGTATCATATACATGCTATATCCCACAGAAAACATGAAAAATGATAAAAGCGATGATTATGGCCATTCTAATGTGATTCCTCGAGACAAGAGGAATCACGGTCATCTAGGTCTACATCACATGCAACCTGTACAAGATGAACTTTGTGCTTTGCCTTTCGAGTAGATCAACTCATCACATGAATGACTTGCTCGTTCTGGCCTGGTTGTCTGGGTGCCACCAGTCGATCGGTTGGCTCCTCGAACCGATTGGTTCGCCTGGTCGTCATGCATCTCATCATGGCTGCCACCCGCTCATCTCGCTCCTAGAACCGGTCATCAACCGATCGGCTCACTCCTTGAACCGATCATCTCGAACGTCAACCGATCGGTTCACTCCTTGAATCGATCGTCTCAGCTGTCGTCAGGATGTCCTCCGTTCTTCGACATAATAGGAAATAAAATTCTATCCTATTTTACATTGTTTAAAAGGAGAAAACCCGAGTTACATTCGGGGGGAGCAAAGGTAGGAAAGAAGTCTCGAATTATTTCGAGTTACATCAGGAATAGGAGAAGGAAGATCGGTGCGCAGACCGAGATGCAAGCAACCACATACAACCATACACAGAGAGGGTTTATTGGCCATAACCACGTTATACATCCACCACAAAACTCATTTAAGGGCAAGCGTATCGAGTGCATTAATAATACATATCATATATGTAATTGGGATTTGTGGATTTAGGATTGGACATGCATAAAGCCAATTTTATTCGCATCGTATGCAATAAATAAAGGCGACAAACCAAAATCGATCATATCGAGATTCCTAAAATATAGAGCAGTTGACGTGGCTCTGATACCACTATTGGGTTTTAGGGGAGGCAGATATGGCAGCGGAAACAAAACTTTTCTCTCCAAACCCAGAACAAGGAAACGCGTCAACGTCTATACAATAGGAAAGGATGGTTTGTGGAATCATACCTTGTCCCGAGGCTTGCTCGATGACAATACATCACGCCTTGCGCGGTCTTCACCTCCTGTCTTGGATGGTGTCTGTGCAGCTCCTGGTCGCACCGGGACTGACAGGATTGAAGGTTGTCCTCCTAGTGGCAGAAACCTCCCGCCTCTGAAGTAGTCCACACAGACCACCTGGAACTCCAATTTCCTTGTCCCACAAGGAATTGGAAGGATTCACACCCTTCTATTGACGTACTAGTTGCCAACACACTCTCCTGCTGCCAGTTGCAACTGCAGTTGTCTTTCCCTTGTTGTGCCTCCCTTTTCGGGTAGCACTTGCTCGGGCTCTTTCGGTTACCAAAACCAGAGAACAACAACTTTGAAGAGCAACTGGTTGCACTGAGTTGTACTTTGAGAAGCCCCTAATACCCCTATATATATAGGAGGGTCATGGGATAGGGTTATCCATCCCGGGCAATGCAGGACTAAAAGCAGGAGTAGAAGGGCTCGAGATTTTCCACAAAGCAACCAACTCGCAACCTGAACCGATCGTTTCACAACTGAAACGGTCGGTTGGTGACGTGAACCGGTCGGTTGACACCTCTACCGATCGGTTGGGACCCATGAGCCGGTCGGTTCGTGGTCCTGACCAGTTCTCGATTGACTTTCCAACTTTTGTTTCCAATTGGTATCAAATACCAATCCTTGTTCCAATCAAATTGGGCAAGTGAAATGAAAGGAAAATTCTCACCAATCCTACTTTCCCAACTTGCCCCGTTGCAACAGTTGAACCAATCGTTTCAACACTTGAAGCAATCGTTCACCCTATCCTTGAGTCGATCGACTCAACACTTGAGCCGATCGGTTCACCAAGCTCAGTCGATCGGTTCATCACATGAGCCGATCAGTTGGGAGTGCAGATTGTGCAGAATCAGTCAATTGTGATTTCAATCAATCCGATACTCTAATCAATCTGTCCAACACCTTGAACACTATGATTTTGAGCTATAAATCAATTGAGTGTTTAATTGAACTACTAAACTCCTTTAGTAATCAATCTAAACATTGTTTGTGAACAAAACTCCTCTTCCAGGTTAAATCCTATGTGTGTGACCCTACAGGTCCATTTCACATTGGTAGTGAAAGTCCATAACACTTATGACTTCACAAGCAAAGAGCGGTGCCTAGTCACACATCAGTGCTACCCAAGTGAAAGTAGAAAGTTAGAGAACAACTTTCAATCCTACAATCCGTGAATGGTGTTACAGCGAATGTATAATTCCTTTGTCACTGATATCCCGAATGAACTCGAGGCATGGAACAGTCATCCTGTCAACGTTCATTCACTTTCTTGATCTCAGAGTAGATTGGAAGAGATATGTATGACATCAATATCACATACTGATTCACATATGCGTGCGCACGCCTATTTCAATCCTACTCATCAAGTGGCCTTGGATATCATACTCCCTTAGGAGGGACAAATCCCATATCTATCACTCACCCCTCAAAATCCCATGTGTCAAAGCCACCCAATCATCACCTTTATAACAACCCATGTTTCAGGACTGTGTTTGATGATGTCAAAGTGTGCCCAATGACATGTGTTGTGTGTAGTGATTTCAGGTCAAAGAATCACACTCACCACCATCACTGTGAGTACTGACTGTGACTACCATGTCATGGTTCCATGTATCAAACTCACGGTGGGTATGTCTGGTACACTTATTCTCTAACAAGTACCTATGTGTTTGGTTTGATATCTCTATATCATGACTAATGAGATTTTGTCATCAACCAACACCACAATCTAGTCTTGTGTGTCATTGCTGTCTATCTACCTTCCACAATGACATCCGACTAGGGACATAACAAGAATGTACAAACTCTTAACATATGTATGGTCTCATCGTTCAGGTCCTGAACCTAAAGGCATACGTCATTGAGTACTGTCATTCTCTAGACAGTCAATCTGTTCTATCACTATCTCATATGATTGAACTAGAAAGAATTGGAAGCTTGCCTTTGATATTTATCAAATCAATCTTAATGTATCCCACCAATCATCCCATGATTGGCTCTCAGGGCATACATACCAACAGTTAATGCATTAAAGAGGTAGTATATATGCTTATGTTGTGGATTCTCATGTTATAGATGTGTACATACAGTAGTGACATATATACTACCAATGTTGTGTATGACTATGACATTAGTTATCACATGTTGTTAGCTATGCTTATATTTCTAGCTATGCCACTGTAATTAGAGATGCGTGTACTACTAATTGTGCTTATGCATATAGTTGTGCTTATGTTGTTAACTCTAATTATGATGTATGTCTGCCCAACATGTTAGACATACTAATTTTGTTGGCTATGCTTATGCTGCTAGACTTATTCATGATGTTAGAGATGATATGCTACTAAACTTGCTTATGATGTTAGTTATGCACAAACTACTGAACTATTTATATTGTAAACAAGGTAAAGGATGATAGTTTGGCTAATGATGATAATTGTATCTACTCATCTATGTGTCTTGCTAATCATCATTTTTGCTAAGCCTATATGTTATACTTGGTAAATCTACTTAAATTGTTTAATTACTCAACTTTTTGTAATCAATAAGTGGCATTGAGAGTTATATATCTTGCTGACACATGGGTTTCACCCATGGGTCACCGCATCTTTTTAGGTGATCGGAAACAATAACAACAAATCCGTGGCAGTGAGGCAAAGCTATTATGATGGACTTTAGAAAAGGTAGTTTAGTTGTCTAGTATGTCCTAGAGTCATCCATGTACTCTTTGGTCTGGGCGGGAAAGTTTGTATGCGATGTCTCAAATGAATGGAGCTTTTGTTAGCATGTTAATGCTTATTTATGTGGTATGTTTGAATTATGTTCTCCTGTGCATATATATATATATATATATATATATATATATATGTTCTCCTATCAATTTTAATTTACCCTATTTTTTGGTTAAGTATTTAATTAATGATCGATCATGTTTTGTGTTTTGAGTAAACTCGTATCATGTGATGGGTTCTAACAACCCCCTCCTTCTATCTACTTGTAGATGTGTATGACTTCTTGCTTATCTTCAAATACCCTGATAGAGGAGTACTCATTGCTTTGAACTGGCTCATGTTGAACTGCTCTAGAATATGTTCAACATTGCTCTCGTGTGACAACTACAACATGTGCTTATTCCTTGTCACATGTGATCTGTATGTCTAGAACCTACTGTTTGTTCCAAATCCTTCATTTCAAAGGTTTTGGAAAGTTTGTCTACAATTTTCTAATCAAAGTGACACCATCTTCCACTATCAACATGTCATCTACATAGAGTAGTAGAATCATGAATTTATCATTAAGAAACCTCCTAAAGTAAACACATGGATATGTACGTGTCTTCTGGTATCCATGTCTCTGTATGAAAGAATCAAACTTCTTGTATCACTGCCTGGGAGCTTGTTTCAAACCATACAAACTCTTCTTGAATCTGCAAACTAAGTGCTCTTTTCCCTTTTCTCGCTGCTCAATGTAGATTTTCTCTGCATGGTCACCTGACGAAACACTATCTTCACATCCATCTACTCAAGCTCTAGATCTAGGCTAGAAACCAAGCCTAGTACCAATCGAACAGAATTCATCTTCACAATAGGATAAAATATCTCATCATAATCCACCCCTAGTCTTTGACCAAATCTCTAAACAACTAGTTTAGCTTTGTATTTGATATCCTTGGTCTTGTAATCTCTCTTCATCCTGTAGACCAACTTGTTCCTTAGTGCTCTCTGGCCCTTAGCAAGTGCCACAAGCTCATATGCATTATTCTTCTGCAAAGAAGACATCTCCTCCTGCATTGTCTGATGACATTGTGCTCTATATTTATGAGTTTGTGCCTCCTTGAAGTCTCTATCTCCCCCTGATCAGTAAGTAGAATGTATTGATGTTGAGTATATTGATGCCAAATATCTAGATGAAGAATAACAAACTCTATCAAACCTCCTCAATTTTTTCTCTAAGGACTCTGCCCAGTGATGATTGTGGTTCCCAACACCACACGAATGAGATAGCTCAAAACAAAACACACAATCAGTAGATAAAAAACCACATCACCAAAAAAACAGATCAATTAAAATCGATCTCATATAACCATCATGTTTGGAAATGTATTACAACAAGGTTCACAACTTGTATCACATCACATACAATAAAAGATATTTACATTTGTTCATTGGCCATCTTCCATAACTTGTATGTGAATAGAGATATTTTTTTACATATACATGACAAAGATTATAAACCACGACATACTGCCAAAAACATGTGTATATGTACATCATCTACAAAATGCATCCCTTCCCAAACTTGAGAGTACTAGGATGAGACTAGAACTCCACTACAGCAACAACTAGCAGCTATTAACCCTTCTGAGGCTACTGATCTCCAAGATTCTCTTCCTCAATGTCATCGCTGACGACCACCTAAAAATATGTGGTGACCCATGAGGTGAGAGCCATGTCCCAGCAAGAGATATAACTCTTAGCCAACAGTTATTGTTACAACATGTATAATTATTAAGAAGAATGAGAAGATTCAACTAAATGAACAACTAAAATAGATTACATAGGTTAAGCAGGTTAAACAACTATAACAAATAAGCATAGTATCACGATTACAAGGAATATGAAGAACATGTATAAGAATGAACTTCTCTTATCGCATTATATAACAACTGAGCAGTAAAATGAAAAAGGAAAGGGTAAAGAATCAATATGAAGCGTGTTTAACCCTACACAGATATACAACATGGTTGTATTATGACTTTTAGTAATCCCCTAGGGAATTAAGGTATACCACTCAATTCCAACTGACTAGTGATACGTCAAAATCAATATCATTCAAGATATAGGAGAGATAGACTCCTATGATATCCCACACCCTCAGTCAATACAAGTCCACCGTAGTGACATATAGAGTCAAAATACAATACACCTAGTCCACCTTGGTATAAAGGTCACAACGCTAGACACCAGGGTACATAAAACCCTGCCATCGAGGTACAACCATCGTTGCCCACAAAATATCACATATATAATTCCCTGAGACACAATCACATCCATTCTCACACCGAGGCATGACCGTAGCCATCTTCCATACACCTTGGGATATGTATGACATGGACACACATAGTCTCATGCAACCCACATACTCAATAATATGCACTTCATATTTCCCTTAGGAATACTCGTTTCACCATCTAGCAAGTCTTAACACTGGAATGGATCTATGGCACATGACAACTACATGATTAGGGTTTCACTTGATTAGTTAGAGACAATTGGGTATCGTTTAACTGCATCAATCAAGTTACATACAAACCCTAAAAGGTTATACAAAGATAAAGTACATTGCAACTTTGTATGATATAAAACGTATAAGGCATAAAACTTATCACATCATCACAAGGTAATATTTCACTTCCACCATTAACACATCACTACGGGATACAAATTCCTTGTCACGTCATGCCGAGGATATCACCTCAAAATGGGGCTCAAGCCACTACCAAGGTCATACATTATCTCTACATGCCACATCAACGCTCATCACCATCACCACACATGTATTACATAGGCACAAACATGATATTACATTATGCACCATGATGTTCATATAACAACAAATTAGGGTAAAATAATTTAGGGGAGCGAGAGAGTTCTCCATTCACATGCTAATTACTCAAGCAAGCTAAGTAGTATCACCATGTGCCTGAATTAGGGTTTCAAATAAGTAAAAGATGTAAACCCTAGTAATTATTATCTCCCACATTCTTGTAAACAAGCAAGTCAATCACCATCATTATAGGGTCAACCACGTAAGACAATCATAGATTTCATGAATCTTCATTGACCGAAGAGATTGGGGCTCACCATCTTCATAGACCGAAGAGATGAATCTGTTGGATAAATTGGATATTATGATAAATCCCTTTGTTTCAATGATGACAAACATTTCATTCTTATTAATCTAACGAGCTACTTGAGTGTGCAGGACTAAGATGGATGGCAAAGCAACTAGGGAAAATCCACAAGCTAAAATGTTTATATTTTCATGCAATGTAATCATTGTTGTAAAAACTTGTACAAATATATAATGTACAAGTACTTAGAATTGCATGTAAATCAAGCGTTAGATTTTCCCTAGCCAAACACCATAGTTAGACATGTCATCCCATTTAAATAGGATCATTTATGCACACTCTCACATATAATTAATGCCTAAATTGAAATCTTGAAACAGGATCATTCTCGGTCGACAAACTCCTCGACCGAGACACTCTCGGTCGATAATCTTCTCGACCGAGAAAGATCCAAAGTAGCCGTTAGACACAACAGACAAGTTAGTTGGTAGTTGAAGAAAGACGTTGCAAATCACTTGTTCCAGAGAGCCTGTCGGTCGACAAAAGTTTGACCGAGTAGGTGTCTCGGTCGACCATTTGTCGGCCGAGATGGTCTCTGACAGCAACTGCAGAATAAATTAATTAGCCGTTGTTAAAGCAACAACTTTGTACCTAACGGCTAGTTAAGAACTTAGAAACCCCTAGAAGCTGTCTAGAACGTCCTTAAGCATACTTAGGCCTTTCCTATAAATAGGACAAGCCATAGGACACTAGAATTCACTTGTTACACTTGAGAATACACTTGAGCATACTTGAGCAATCTATTGCAAGCAATTTGAGCACTGTGTTCATTAGTCTACATTCTCCTTAGCTCAATCTCGTGTCCTATAGGCTAGATTCTCCTACCCACAGCAATCACAAGTTCACACACTTGGCTAGGAGATCTATACGCTTGATCTAGGCATATCAAGCCTTGGGCTTAAAGGATAAGTTGTAATTTCCTTTTCCTTTCTTGTTCCTTTTTATTATTTGTACTCTCCTTGCTACTCCTAGGGTTGGAGGCTGCGGATTGGAGAGGATTGACTTCTCAGGTGGAGAAGGGGACTTCAAGCTACTTCAAGAAGGCTATCGCAAGGGAAGCTACTTCAGAAGGCTGGTGCAACGGGAGTTGGTGCATCTACTTCAAGGGAAGGCTGCTTCAAGGTTGGGCGATTACTTCTTGGTGAAGGCTGCTTGAAGGGTTTGGGAAAAGAAATTGTATTTTATGTAAAAGTCCTTGCGAGGTAATAAAATAAATTTCTTTTCAAAACCCGGTTGGGTAAGCAACCGGGTAGTGGACTGACGGCTATAGTATTTGCTATAGTTGGAACCACTCTAAACCCTGTGTCTCCTTGTCCAATATCTTCATTGTGGTTGTTTGAGTTCAATAATTGTTAAATTATCTATAAAACTCTATTCACCCCCCCTCTAGTAGTTTTCAATTGGTATCAGAGCAGGCTTCAAGGAACCCTAACCAGGTCTTGAAGAATGGAGGGAAATGGTGAAAAGTGCTTGGACGAAACCACTACATGCTGCAATTGGTGTTTAGGAACAAGCCACAAAACAACCGGATGCCCATGGAGATCAAAGGAAGAGGATAAGCACAAAGAATGCCTTATTGCTACAACTAGTGAAGAAGAAGAAGAAGAGGTAAGTCTTTTTGATTTATCTAAAGAAGAACTAGTTGCTATTATTGAAGAAACACATAATAAATATGTTGAGTGCAAAAAGAAATTAAAGAAATCAAATAAGGAAAATGATGATCTAAATGTTAAACTTCTTGCTCTTGCATCTGAAAATGAGGATCTTAAAGAGGGAAATAAATTTTCTGATCTTAAGTTAAAATCTATGGAAGCCGATTGCAAGCTCCTTTCTGTTGAAAATTCAAACTTACAGACTCAAGTAAACGATCTTCAAAAACAACCATTATTGTGCACCCATATAGATTATGACACTATTGTTAAAGAAAGAAATTTATTGTCATCCAATCTAGACCAAGCAAAAATAGACATTAAGAAAAGAATGGATGAAATTGCCAAGCTACAACAACAAGTTCGTAGTTTGAATAACCATGGCATTCTTGATCAAATTCTAGATAATCCCTATCAACAAATTGGGAGAAGGGGACTAGGTTACAAGCCTAAAGGAAAATCTCATCAACAACCTAGTCAGAGAAAGTCACAAACCCAATCTATATATGTACCTAAAAGGACATCCTCACCCAATGACAACATAGGACATAACCATAGAAAAAGATATGAAGTTGACTCAATATGTTGTCATTACTGTTTGCGCCTTGGTCACTATTCATTTTCATGTCCTTATAAGAGAAAAGATGTAGAGTTAGTTTGGGTTCCAAAACCTCCAAACTAAATGAACAAAATCAAATTGAGATATGACCAAAGACATTAGTTGCATATTTCTATGTCTATCTCAACTCTACATAATTACAAATGTAAATGAAATTAATATTAGTTTGTTCCCTAGATGATTTAAAGTCTAAGTCAAATGAAAAGAAAATTCCTATTTTCATATGATTTTTTCGTAAAAGTATTTTCTGGTCTATTCATATACTAATTATAAAATGGAATTATCATTGTATGCTGTTATACCATGCTTTCATCATTGGGTGTGCATAGAAAATTGTATGCATGGATCCATGAAAATATATAAGCAAGCAAAATAATTTATTAGTTATATGTTATTGCTTGCAACAAAATCTCTAACTCGGTATCTTTGAAATAATTAATTGTGCCTCCAATTAAGTAGTATGCTTCAACTTGATATTTAAATTAAATTTTATGTAGATATTATACTCAATATATTCAATCTGAAAAATCTGCAAAATTTGCCTCTTGGTCAAAATAAAACTTGACTAAGGGGCACTATGGTCGTAGTCAAATTCGACCTAAAATAAGTTTGACATAATAACTATTTTGGATATCCTTTTAGGGTTAAAAGAAATTAATTTATGATCACAACTTGTCCCAATACTATCAATAATAAACACAATATTAATCTATATATGTGGGCTCTACAAAAATAGTCTTAAAAATCAGCTTCAAATTCGTACTCAGTAAGTCTCTCGGTCGACGAACACTTCGACCGAAAACCTCTCGGTCAGTCCCTCTCTCTTGACCGACAGAATCTATACAGATTCAGTATCAGACCCACCTTCGGTCGACAAATGTTCGACCGAGACAATGTCGGTCGACAATTGCTCGACCAAGAAATAGCCGTTGGATACGACCGTTGTAAACCGACCGTTATGACCATTTATGACCGTTATTTGACCGTTGGGGAGCCGAGTGGCGCGTCTGCAACACGACCGTTGCAGACGCTCGGTCGACGAATCGTCGACCGACCTGGTCGCTGGAATGTTATAAAAGGGAGCAAAAACGGGACACTTACTCACACTTGCATACTCTTGCTTCCATTGTCCCTCTCTAGTGCATTTTTGTGCAACTCTTCAGCATCCTCATTCTCAAACCTTCCTTGCTTCTTCTCCACACTCAAGTAACACAAATGGCCTCATCATCAGCTGCCCGTGGGAAGAAGAAGGTCGCCGGCAGGAAAGGACGGGAAGCTCGGGAAGCCACTCCGCCACTGACGATCATCAACGACATCGCCTTCATCGATGGAGATGCTGGTGATCGATATCTACGGCTTTCCTCCAAAGCCCCTCTTCCACGACGACCAGTCGAAGTCATGGACTTCATCAACATAGTCGATCTGGAGGATCTCTTTGAAGTGCAAAAATTGAAGGACTTCATCAATCCCTCTTTCCCTTTCTATTCCACTAAGGTAGTCAACGAATTTTATGCCAATCTCATATCCCATACTGAAAATGAAACCACATTCTTCTACACCATGGTCAATGGGCATAGCCTTAAATTTACCGAAGGGGATATTCTTGACATGCTAGAAATTGACATAGATGAATACCAAGATTCCCTTGATCTCACCACCGGAAATCCACTAAATCTACTTTCCCAAGATGATCATACCATTAGCCTTAGTGACATAAAAAGAGCTATTTTTCAATCCAACACTACTTGTCATGAAGATAGGGGAACCTACTACACTATAAATCTCAAACCAGCCTGTAGGATTGTAAATCTCATTGTTTCTACAAATATTCACCCTAGAGCCAACAAATCTGAAGTTCCAATATTCCGTATGTGCCTCATTTATGCCATCATAAGCCGCATTCCCACAAACTTCATCCGTGTAATTCTTAAAAACATGATTGAGTTTTCTGGCAACCCACCATACGCGGATTTTGTTTGCCAAATTACTCAACATTTTCTTAAAACAAACATTGAGGATATGGGATATACATGGGAGCGTCGACCACAAAAGATAAGTAAGAATACCGTAGAGAAAATGGGAATAGATTTTGGTCACAAAAGGGCTAGAGTAGAAGGAGAAACATCTCATCAGGACATACCACCACCTCCTCCTACTACCCTACCACAGGACCCCATTCAAAATACTCTTACTTATATTGCTGGCTCCCAATATCACCTTAGTAGACAATTAGACTACAATCATCATGCCATGACATATTTAAACCAAAGAATGCAAACCCTTTCCCCAAACCAAACTGATGAATATCCATATTCTTTAAATCCAGGCATGCTCAATCCATACAATCCTTCGTACAACTACTATCAAACTCCACCTACACCATCCATGGATCTAACGCATACTCAATTTTCATCTATGCAATTGCAAAATATTGTTGCTCATTTCCGATTTGACCGAGTTCCTACATTCTTGGAAGCATATGCTTTAACCAAGACGAGAGCTCTAGATTGGCAAACCTTGGTCCAATACTATGGAGCTGAGCCATTTATTGGGAAAGATCCTGACGTTGATGTAATTCTTAAATCTTTTCAGTGAGTGTTGGAGTAATATTAGTTGTAATGACTTGCTTTGAATGATTGTTATGGATCACTTCTGTATGATGTGTCTATCTTTCCATATTTCTTAATGAAATTGGTTATCCTTTTGACTTGGATGGATATCTTTTTGCATATGAGACATCTTGTCAATAAATGGATTATAAAGATTATTATTGTAAAGCATACAAATTAAGGGAAGTAACAAATAAATAAATAAAAACTTGTGGTTAGAATTAACAACAATCGTTGACATAGAAACAGTCTCGGTCGAGACCTGTTCGACCGAGAACACTGTCGGTCGAGAAATCGTCGACCGAGCAGGTCTCTATTGTCAAGTCTGAAATAATTCTGCTGCAAATGATTGCTCATCAAATAATTTTAAACCAAGGATGCATGTTGAACATCATTTGTGAAAACAGAGTATTCTTTTATGCATATGGACACTCTTCAAACATATTGCAAAGCATTTAAGTCTTTATTTGGGATATCTAAGGGGGAGATCATAAAAACAACTTTGACCATTTGATTGAAGAAGCTTACAAAAACATTGTAACCACCATGTGTAGCTGGAAATTTTCATTGATTATAAAAAAATTTATGAATTTATTGAAAATGGTATCTTGTACTTGAAGGAACTCTCTACCCAAAATAGGGCTTAACATCCTTTGATAAATGAGAAATAAATATACATTCATCATAAGCTTAAGGGAATCTCATATCATTTCAAGGCTTAACATCCTTTGCAAATGATTGAGAAACAAATTGTGGATAAATTAGACAAAAATCCATGTTCCTAATAGGATATCTATTTAAGGGGGAGCATAATATAAAATTAAGGGGGAGAAGAAAAATAAAATATTCAACTTGGATATCTTTTTGAAATGACAAAGGGGGAGAAAGAATATAAAAATCAAAAATATAAATGAGTTTCATAACATCTTGGCCAGCACTCACTTGCAAAACATAAATGGCTACAAAAGGTAATTTTCAGGTATGAAACTCACATGCTTTATATTTCCTTATTTCATATTTAGGAAATGTTTGTCATCTTCAAAAAGGGGGAGATTGTTGGATAAATTGGATATTATGATAAATCCCTTTGTTTCAATGATGAAAAACATTTCATTCTTATTAATCTAACGAGCTACTTGAGTGTGCAGGACTAAGATGGATGGCAAAGCAACTAGGGAAAATCCACAAGCTAAAATGTTTATATTTTCATGCAATGTAATCATTGTTGTAAAAACTTGTACAAATATATAATGTACAAGTACTTAGAATTGCATGTAAATCAAGCGTTAGATTTTCCCTAGCCAAACACCATAGTTAGACATGTCATCCCATTTAAATAGGATCATTTATGCACACTCTCACATATAATTAATGCCTAAATTGAAATCTTGAAACATGATCATTCTCGGTCGACAAACTCCTCGACCGAGACACTCTCGGTCGATAATCTTCTCGACCGAGAAAGATCCAAAGTAGCCGTTAGACACAACAGACAAGTTAGTTGGTAGTTGAAGAAAGACGTTGCAAATCACTTGTTCCAGAGAGCCTGTCGGTCGACAAAAGTTCGACCGAGTAGGTGTCTCGGTCGACCATTTGTCGACCGAGATGGTCTCTGACAGCAACTGCAGAATAAATTAATTAGTCGTTGTTAAAGCAACAACTTTGTACCTAACGGCTAGTTAAGCACTTAGAAACCCCTAGAAGCTGTCTAGAACGTCCTTAAGCATACTTAGGCCATTCCTATAAATAGGACAAGCCATAGGACACTAGAATTCACTTGTTACACTTGAGAATACACTTGAGCATACTTGAGCAATCTATTGCAAGCAATTTGAGCACTGTGTTCATTAGTCTATATTCTCC
Source organism: Alisma plantago-aquatica (assembly GCA_963693085.1). NCBI lineage: Eukaryota > Viridiplantae > Streptophyta > Magnoliopsida > Alismatales > Alismataceae > Alisma > Alisma plantago-aquatica. The sequence goes on along the minus strand of OY856412.1, from coordinate 662,701,080 downwards.
TTAGCTCAATCTCGTGTCCTATAGGCTAGATTCTCCTACCCACAGCAATCACAAGTTCACACACTTGGCTAGGAGATCTATACGCTTGATCTAGGCATATCAAGCCTTGGGCTTAAAGGATAAGTTGTAATTTCCTTTTCCTTTCTTGTTCCTTTTTATTATTTGTACTCTCCTTGCTACTCCTAAGGTTGGAGGCTGCGGATTGGAGAGGATTGACTTCTCAGGTGGAGAAGGGGACTTCAAGCTACTTCAAGAAGGCTATCGCAAGGGAAGCTACTTCAGAAGGCTGGTGCAACGGGAGTTGGTGCATCTACTTCAAGGGAAGGCTGCTTCAAGGTTGGGCGATTACTTCTTGGTGAAGGCTGCTTGAAGGGTTTGGGAAAAGAAATTGTATTTTATGTAAAAGTCCTTGTGAGGTAATAAAATAAATTTCTTTTCAAAACCCGGTTGGGTAAGCAACCGGGTAGTGGACTGACGGTTACAGTATTTGCTATAGTTGGAACCACTCTAAACCCTGTGTCTCCTTGTCCAATATCTTCATTGTGGTTGTTTGAGTTCAATAATTGTTAAATTATCTATAAAACTCTATTCACCCCCCCTCTAGTAGTTTTCAATTGGTATCAGAGCAGGCTTCAAGGAACCCTAACCAGGTCTTGAAGAATGGAGGGAAATGGTGAAAAGTGCTTGGACGAAACCACTACATGCTGCAATTGGTGTTTAGGAACAAGCCACAAAACAACCGGATGCCCATGGAGATCAAAGGAAGAGGATAAGCACAAAGAATGCCTTATTGCTACAACTAGTGAAGAAGAAGAAGAAGAGGTAAGTCTTTTTGATTTATCTAAAGAAGAACTAGTTGCTATTATTGAAGAAACACATAATAAATATGTTGAGTGCAAAAAGAAATTAAAGAAATCAAATAAGGAAAATGATGATCTAAATGTTAAACTTCTTGCTCTTGCATCTGAAAATGAGGATCTTAAAGAGGGAAATAAATTTTCTGATCTTAAGTTAAAATCTATGGAAGCCGATTGCAAGCTCCTTTCTGTTGAAAATTCAAACTTACAGACTCAAGTAAACGATCTTCAAAAACAACCATTATTGTGCACCCATATAGATTATGACACTATTGTTAAAGAAAGAAATTTATTGTCATCCAATCTAGACCAAGCAAAAATAGACATTAAGAAAAGAATGGATGAAATTGCCAAGCTACAACAACAAGTTCGTAGTTTGAATAACCATGGCATTCTTGATCAAATTCTAGATAATCCCTATCAACAAATTGGGAGAAGGGGACTAGGTTACAAGCCTAAAGGAAAATCTCATCAACAACCTAGTCAGAGAAAGTCACAAACCCAATCTATATATGTACCTAAAAGGACATCCTCACCCAATGACAACATAGGACATAACCATAGAAAAAGATATGAAGTTGACTCAATATGTTGTCATTACTGTTTGCGCCTTGGTCACTATTCATTTTCATGTCCTTATAAGAGAAAAGATGTAGAGTTAGTTTGGGTTCCAAAACCTCCAAACTAAATGAACAAAATCAAGTTGAGATATGACCAAAGACATTAGTTGCATATTTCTATGTCTATCTCAAATCTACATAATTACAAATGTAAATGAAATTAATATTAGTTTGTTCCCTAGATGATTTAAAGTCTAAGTCAAATGAAAAGAAAATTCCTATTTTCATATGATTTTTTCGTAAAAGTATTTTCTGGGCTATTCATATACTAATTATAAAATGGAATTATCATTGTATGCTGTTATACCATGCTTTCATCATTGGGTGCGCATAGAAAATTGTATGCATGGATCCATGAAAATATATAAGCAAGCAAAATAATTTATTAGTTATATGTTATTGCTTGCAACAAAATCTCTAACTCCGTATCTTTGAAATAATTAATTGTGACTCCAATTAAGTAGTATGCTTCAACTTGATATTTAAATTTAATTTTATGCAGATATTATACTCAATATATTCAATCTGAAAAATCTGCAAAATTTGTCTCTTGGTCAAAATAAAACTTGACTAAGGGGCACTATGGTCGTAGTCAAATTCGACCTAAAATAAGTTTGACATAATAACTATTTTGGATATCCTTTTATGGTTAAAAGAAATTAATTTATGATCACAACTTGTCCCAATACTATCAATAATAAACACAATATTAATCTATATATGTGGGCTCTACAAAAATAGTCTTAAAAATCAGCTTCAAATTCGTACTCAGTAAGTCTCTCGGTCGACGAACACTTCGACCGAAAACCTCTCGGTCAGTCCCTCTCTCTCGACCGACCGAATCTATACAGATTCAGTATCAGACACACCTTCGGTCGACAAATGTTCGACCGAGACAATGTCGGTCGACAATTGCTCGACCGAGAAATAGCCGTTGGATACGACCGTTGTAAACCGACCGTTATGACCGTTTATGACCGTTATTTGACCGTTGGGGAGCTGAGTGGCGCGTCTGCAACACGACCGTTGCAGACGCTCGGTCGACGAATCGTCGACCGACCTGGTTGCTGGAATGTTATAAAAGGGAGCAAAAACGGGACACTTACTCACACTTGCATACTCTTGCTTCCATTGTCCCTCTCTAGTGCATTTTTGTGCAACTCTTCAGCATCCTCATTCTCAAACCTTCCTTGCTTCTTCTCCACACTCAAGTAACACAAATGGCCTCATCATCAGCTGCCCGTGGGAAGAAGAAGGTCGCTGGCAGGAAAGGACGGGAAGCTCGGGAAGCCACTCCGCCACTGACGATCATCAACGACATCGCCTTCGTCGATGGAGATGATGGTGATCGATATCTACGGCTTTCCTCCAAAGCCCCTCTTCCACGACGACCAGTCGAAGTCATGGACTTCATCAACATAGTCGATCTGGAGGATCTCTTTGAAGTGCAAAAATTGAAGGACTTCATCAATCCCTCTTTCCCTTTCTATTCCACTAAGGTAGTCAACGAATTTTATGCCAATCTCATATCCCATACTGAAAATGAAACCACATTCTTCTACACCATGGTCAATGGGCATAGCCTTAAATTTACCGAAGGGGATATTCTTGACATGCTAGAAATTGACATAGATGAATACCAAGATTCCCTTGATCTCACCACCGGAAATCCACTAAATCTACTTTCCCAAGATGATCATACCATTAGCCTTAGTGACATAAAAAGAGCTATTTTTCAATCCAACACTACTTGTCATGAAGATAGGGGAACCTACTACACTATAAATCTCAAACCAGCCTGTAGGATTGTAAATCTCATTGTTTCTACAAATATTCAGCCTAGAGCCAACAAATCTGACGTTCCAATATTCCGTATGTGCCTCATTTATGCCATCATAAGCCGCATTCCCACAAACTTCATCCGTGTAATTCTTAAAAACATGATTGAGTTTTCTGGCAACCCACCATACGCGGATTTCGTTTGCCAAATTACTCAACATTTTCATAAAACAAACATTGAGGATATGGGATATACATGGGAGCGTCGACCACAAAAGATAAGTAAGAATACCGTAGAGAAAATGGGAATAGATTTTGGTCACAAAAGGGATAGAGTAGAAGGAGAAACATCTCATCAGGACATACCACCACCTCCTCCTACTACCCTACCACAGGACCCCATTCAAAATACTCTTACTTATATTGTTGGCTCCTAATATCACCTTAGTAGACAATTAGACTACAATCATCATGCCATGACATATTTAAACCAAACAATGCAAACCCTTTCCCCAAACCAAACTGATGAATATCCATATTCTTTAAATCCAGGCATGCTCAATCCATACAATCCTTCGTACAACTACTATCAAACTCCACCTCCACCATCCATGGATCTAACGCATACTCAATTTTCATCTATGCAATTGCAAAATATTGTTGCTCATTTCCGATTTGACCGAGTTCCTACATTCTTGGAAGCATATGCTTTAACCAAGACGAGAGCTCTAGATTGGCAAACCTTGGTCCAATACTATGGAGCTGAGCCATTTATTGGGAAAGATCCTGACGTTGATGTAATTCTTAAATCTTTTCAGTGAGTGTTGTAGTAATATTAGTTGTAATGACTTGCTTTGAATGATTGTTATGGATCACTTCTGTATGATGTGTCTATCTTTCCATATTTCTTAATGAAATTGGTTATCCTTTTGACTTGGATGGATATCTTATTGCATATGAGACATCTTGTCAATAAATGGATTATAAAGATTATTATTGTAAAGCATACAAATTAAGGGAAGTAACAAATAAAAAATAAAAAAAATAAAAAAAACTTGTGGTTAGAATTAACAACAATCGTTGACACAGAAACAGTCTCGGTCGAGGAATTAACCTGCCAATGTGAAATGTACCTGCAGGGTCACACACATAGGATTTAACCTGGAAGAGGAGTTTTGTCCACAAGCGATATTTAGATTGATTACTAAAGGATTTTAGTAGTTCAATTAAACACTCAATTGATTGATAGCTCAAAATCATAGTGTTCAAGGTGTTGGACAGATTTATTAGAGTATCCGATTGATTGAAATCGCAATTGACTGATTCTGCACAATCTGCACTCCCAACCAATTGGCTCATGTGATGAACCGAGTGGCTCATCTTAGTGAACCGATCGGCTCAAGTGGTGAGTCGATCGGCTCATGGATAGGGTGAACGATTTCTTCAAGTGTTGAAACGATCGGTTCAACTGTTGCAACTGAGCAAGTTGGGAAAGTCGGATTGGTGAGAATTTTCCTTTCATTTCACTTGCCCAATTTGATTAGAACAAGGATTGGTATTTGATACCAATTAGAAACAAAAGTTGGAAAGTCAATCAGGAACTGGTCAGGACCACGAACTGACCGGTTCATAAAGTGAACCGACCGGCTCATGGGTCCCAACCGATCGGTTGAGTGTCAACCGACCGGCTCAGATCCCCAACCGACCGTTTCAGAAATGAAATGATCGGTTCAGGTTGCGAGTTGGTTGTTTTGTGGAAAATCTCGAACCCTTCTACTCCTGCTTTTAGTCCCGCATTGCCCGGGATGGAGAACCCTGCCCCATGACCCTCCTATATATATAGGGGTATTGGGGGCTTCTCAAAGTACAACTCAGTGCAACTAGTTGCTCTGCAAAGTTGTCGTTCTCTCTGGTTTTGGTAACCGAGAGAGAGCCCGAGCAAGTGCTACTCGCAAAGGGAGGCGCAGTAAGGGAAAGACAACTATAGTTGCAACTGGCAGCAGGAGAATGTGTTGGCGACTAGTACGCTAACAGGAGGGTGCGACTCCTTCCAACTCCTTGTGGGACAAGGAGTGTGGAGTTCCAGGTGGTCTGTGTGGACTACTTCAGAGGCGGGAGGTTTCTGTCGCTAGGAGGACAACCTTCAATCCTGTCAGTCCCGGTGCGACCAGGAGCTACACAGACACTGTCCAAGACTGGAGGTGAAGACCGTGCAAGGCGTGAGGTATTGTCGCCGAGCAAGCCTCGGAACAAGGTATGATTCCACAAACCATCCTTTCCTATTGTATAGATGTTGACGTGTTTCCTTATTCTGGGTTTGGGGAGAAACTTTTTTGTTTCCGCTGCCATCTCTGCCTCCCCTAAAACCCAATAGTGGTATCAGAGCCACGTCAACTGCTCTATATTTTAGGAATATCGATATGATCGATTTTGGTTTGTCGCCTTTATTTATTGCATACGATGCAAATAAAATTGGCTTTATGCATGTCCAATCCTAAATCCACAAATCCCAATTACATATATGATATGTATTATTAATGCACTCGATACGCGTCTCCCTTAAACGAGTTTTGTGGTGGATGTATAGCATGGTTATGGCCAATAAACCCTATCTGTGTATGGTCGTATGTGGTTGCTTGCATCTCGGTCTCTGCACCGATCTTCCCTCTCCTATTCCTAATGTAACTCAAAATAATTCGAGATTATTTCCTACCTTTGCTCCCCCCGAATGTAACTCGGGGTTTCTCCTTTTATATAATGTAAAATAGGATAGATTTTATTTCCTGTTATGTCGAAGAATGGCAGACATCCTGACAGCAACTGAGACGGTCGATTCAAGGCGTGAACCGATCAGTTGATGTTCCAAACGATCAATTCAAGGAGTGAACTGATCGGTTGATGACCGGTTTGAGGAGTGAGATGAGTGGGTGGCGGCCATGACGAGATGCATGACGACCAGGAGAACCGATCGGTTGGAGGAGCCAACCGATCGGCTGGTGGCACGCAGACGACCAGACCAGGATGAGCAGTCAATCATGTGATGAGTTGATGTAATCCAAAGGCAAAGCACAAAGTTCATCTTGTACATGTTGCATGTGATGTAGACCTAGATGACCGTGATTCCTCTTGGCTCGAGGAATCACATTAGGATGGCCATAATCATCGCTTTTATCATTTTGCATGTTTTCTGTGGGATATAGCATGTATATGATACATACTATATATTGTGGTGATTGGATATGTATATGTATATAAAACCAAATCCCTCATTAAATATTAAGTTTTAGATGCCTTCCAAATGTGACACGTGTGAAAAGCTTGATCGAACAAGTGTGGGCACGCCCAAGCGTGGTGCACCGTCTATCTCATGGAAGCGTGAAGGATGAATGTGTGGGTCTGCCCAAGTAGGGTGCATATTCATCATGTTGGCTTTGGGTCGGACTTAATAAGGTGACCTAGATAGGATCTAGCACCTTGAGGCATGGAGATGCTCATGGCAAGGAGTTCCATATGAAATCTTATAAAGAGTTGCATATGATGTAATTGGCAAGTGTTGCCTACCTGAGAGATCTAAGTTGTGGGTGACAGCCCAAGCTGGTCCATGACTTAGAGGATTTCAGGATCTTGCCCACTAGAAGGTTGTACGCTGCAATCTTCTGAATTGATGGCGAGAGCTATCAATTTGAACTAAAATAGTGGGAGTGATAATTAATTAAAGGCCTAATTTTATCGTCAACTTTTCAAATCAATCAAACAAGTCAAAAGAGTTTTGGACTAAAATTGCATATATTTCCTTTTATTAAAATAAATGGTTAATCAACAAATCACTTTATTTGCGATCAGTCTTTGAGACCAACAAATTAAATGGGAATTTTTCCACGACTGGTTAGGACATTGAGAAGTGTTCTCAATCGTAGAGTGAAAGCTCTAAGTCCTAGTTATACCAGGACCAGATAAACTCAATCCCACCACATCAATGACTGAAAGTATGCTTATGGAAGAATATCGAGGAAGACATTGATGAGGAGTGCTTGATGTTGTGTTCTCTGAACTATAAATTGCAGAGACAACATGAGACATATGATGTCTCCAAGACACTGTCCTAGTATGTCATGACAGAAGGAGATCCAGTAAGGTATTCACACACTCAATGTGATTGGGTATGTGGAAAAACTGACTAAGAAGGATTCCCTCTGAGCCAAGGGTTGGCTATTGGTATGATACTGCAAATGTTGTGAGAATCATACAATTCATGATAAGCTACAACATTAACAACTTTGACAAGCGTTGACAGAGTTGTTGGACATGTTGAGGATAGTAGAGGCAAAGATGAAGAAAGACAAACCATAATCTTTGATGTGATCAAAGAGAAAGGTAATTCTTAAGGGCAAGGATAAGGGCAAAGCAAAGAAGTGTTCTGATGCTAGCCAGCAATCCAAGCCGTCTTCAGCCTCAAAGGGACATGGGAAAGGGTGTATGACAAAAGTACCCTCCATATCTGGAAGAACAAAGAAGATGAAGGAGGGGATGGAGATCTCCACCTAAGGTATCATGAAATGAACCACTTCTTTATCTGAGGTATATGATACCAAGATATGGATCTATCATATATGATATGCAAGATCCGCAAAGAAGTGATGGCCTTTGTGAAAGGACCAAGAAAGAAGTACCCATCATTGGAGCAAGTGTTTCTTCCATAGATAGGAGTATCTTTCAGTTTATTTCAGCCTAAAGGGCACAAAATAGAGTTGAGAATTGCTATTTCATATATTGCCAATAGATAGAAACACTTTATTATTGCATATTGTATGACAATGATGGAAATTAATAAAGTTGATGTTTCAATCTTAAAGATATTATCTTTGTGGCAATGCCTTGTTTATCTTGTAATACATGGTATGCATAAGATAAAATGATACCTAAAGTTATTGATAACTCAAACAGTCAAATTAGCATCAATCATGAGAAATTCATTTCTAGTTTCCATGTGAAGGATAAATCTACACTCTTTTGATTAGAGAACCAGTAAGAGACATGAATATCTTGAACATGATTAATCAATCTTCACTAATGGTAGTGGGATAATGATTATCCTATTAGGTATAATACATGTGATGTATTTACATACCTATTGGAACAAATGCTAATACTTCAAATGGTGTTTAGAGAAATACCAATATGAATATCTTGAAGTGTTCAAGATTATCATAGATGAAGTGCAAATTTGGTAAAGTGTTAATTCTTGATGAGATCAATTAATGAAATACTTGGACCAAATGTTTGAGATCCTTATGAGTGATTATGATAGTGTATCATAGTGAACTCATGATTAAGGCATAGTGATGTATAAATCAAAAGGGAGTCATACTCTAAGGAGTTAGAGAATGATTATCAAATAACTGAATTCTTCTTAAATAAAGAATACCCCACACTAATAAAGAACATTAAGAATCACAAGGAGTTGTGAGTTCTTATATCCTTGACAGATACACCTCAATTATCTATGTTAAGAGTTATTCATGTGATGAGTCAACTATCCAGATGAATATGAGGAACCGGATTTTGAGTTATGGTAGATGACCATTACATCCTAAAAGACTTCCATGTAAACCATAAGGTATGACCTTGATGGTAGAACTCATTGGGATGAAATCCATAAGTGAAAATAAGTCTTAAGTGTTAAGACACATGGATAACATTTTGAGAAGGATGATGCTTGTTGATTGCAACTTAATGACTAAGACATTTGGCATATGGATACTAAAACTGCATTCCTATGAGGAATAAAATAAGGATGTGTACGTGACACAACCTATAAGGTTTATGAATCCACTAATGCAAATAAAGTCTGTAAGTTACAATGGACTAATCAATGTGATTGATTGAGTAAAAGCAACTCAGAATTGGATCTTTACTTTGATGATATAGTCAAAGGGTTTGACAGATATGTCAAAGATAAAGAAGGGATCTGTGATTTAGTGGGAGCGTGTTCACATTCCACATGTTGATGTGAAATGGAAATGTTCTAGAATGGAAATCCAAAAAGTGGAAATTATCTTTAAGGAAGATAGAGATGTTTCCTATGTGATAGGAATAGAGATCTATAGAGATAGTTCTCGAAAACCTCTTGACCTGGAAAAGAGAGAGCATACATTGGCAATCTGTACTGAAGGGTTCAGTGTACACAGATTCAGTGGGAGAAAACTTGTCCATGTTACATGGAGTCAGTATCCCAAGGCCAAGTGTCCAATTCTTATGAAGAATGGGAACACTAAGAATAGATATGGATTCATCATGTATGTAATCATCCCATTATCTTTCATGTATCGACATGGCAAGAATAAAATGCATTCATCATCTTGTATGTAGGACATGACAATATGATGTGCTCATCCTGATAACTCGTATGTGGGACATGATGAGTGGATGGTTGTCTACTTCCAGTAAGGGTTATTGGAAACCATAAGAACTTGATAAGTACTTGAGAAGTACTTGTTCTATGGATATAAGGAAGAATTCGATGTAAAGAGTTACATTGATACGAACTTCTGAAAGGACAGAAAATTAATTGCAAAATATATATAGGATATATAAAAGTGAAAGTTTGTTGATAATTGGAAGTGTTCCAATAAAGCCGTTTAAAAGGAAATGTCGAGTATCCGTGTGTTAGAGAACAGCAGTGGATACTACATGGATCTGGAAGTTCATGAGATGAACTTATATTCTGCTCATTGATGACAAGTATGGAATCCTTGATCATGTAATGTGGCTAAAGGTTAGCAAAGGAATAGTAGATCGCATATTACAACACCTCCATCTCATACGTGTGACGTACAACAAAGAGATGAGAGACATGCAATTTATACTAACTTTGGCAAGGTGTTGCCATAACTCACTATGTTCGCACTAGAGCACAGTAACATGTGGGACATGTTTGAAGATCACTATGAATATGATTCAAGGGTGATTGGCTCACAGTGCAAGTGGGAGTATGTTGGTATGTATGCCCTGAGAGACAATCATGAGATGATTGGTGGGATACATTAAGATTGATTTGATAAACATCAAAGGAAAGCTTCCAATTCTTTCTGGTTCAGTCATATGAGATAGTGATAGAACAGATTGAATGTCTAGAGAATGACAGTACTCAATGACGTATGCTTTCAGGTTGAGGACCCGAACGATGAGATCATACGGATGCTAAGAGTTTGTACATTCTTTTTATGTCCCTAGTCGTATGTCATTGTGGAAGGTAGATAGACAACAATGACACACAATACTAGATTGTGGTGTTGGTTGATGACAAAATCTCATTAGTCATGATATAGAGATATCAAACCAAACACATAGGTACTTGTTAGAGAACAAGTGTACCAGACAGACCCACTGTGAGTTTGATACATGGAACCATGACATGGTAGTCATAGTCAGTACTCACAGTGATGGTGGTGAGTGTGATTCTTTGACCTGAAATCACTACACTCAACACATGTCGTTGGGCACACTTTGACATCATCAAACGCAGTCCTAAAACATGGGTTGTTATAAAGGTGATGATTGGGTGGCTTTGACACATGGGGCTTTTGAGGGGTGAGTGATAGATATGGGATTTGTCCCTCCTGAGGGAGTATGATATCCATGGCCACTTGATGAGTAGGATTGAGATAGGCGTGCGCACGCATGTGTGAATCAGTATGTGATATTGATGTCATACATATCTCGTTCAATCTACTTTGAGATCAAGAAAGTGAATGAACGTTGACAGGATGACTGTTCCATGCCTCGAGTTCATTCGGGATATCAGCGACAAAGGAATTATACATTCACTGTAACACCATTCACGGATTGTAGGATTGAAAGTTGTTCTCCAACTTTATACTTTCACTTGGGTAGCATTGATGTGTGACTAGGCACCACTCTTTGCTTGTGAAGTCATAAGTGTTGTGGACTTTCACTGCCAACGTGAAATGGACCTGCTGGCTCACACACATAGGATTTAACCTGGAAGAGGAGTTTTGTCCACAAGCAATGTGTAGATTGATTACTAAAGGAGTTTAGTATTTCAATTAAACACTCAATTTATTGATAGCTCAAAATCATAGTGTTCAAGGTGTTGGACAGATTGATTATAGTATCGGATTGATTGAAATCGCAATTGACAGATTCTACACAATCTGTACTCCCAACCAATCGGCTCATGTGATGGACCGATCGGCTCAGCTTCGTGAACCGATCGGCTCAAGTGGTGAGTCGATCGGCTCATGGACAGGGTGAACGATTTCTTCAAGTGTTGAAATGATCGGTTCAACTGTTGCAATCGAGCAAGTTGGGAAAGTCGGATTGGTGAGAATTTTCCTTTCATTTCACTTGCCAAATTTGATTGGAACAAGGATTGGTATTTGATACCAATTAGAAACAAAGTTGGAAAGTCAATCAGGAACTGGTCAGGACCACGAACCGACCGGTTCAGAAAGTGAACCGACCGGTTCAGAAAGTGAACCGACCGGCTCATGGGTCCCAACCGATCGGTTGAGTGTCAACCGACCGGCTCAGATCCCCAACCGACAATTTCATAAATGAAACGATCGGTTCAGGTTGCGAGTTGGTTGTTTTGTGGAAAATCTCAAACCCTTCTACTCCTTCTTTTAGTCTCGCATTGCCCGGGATGGATAACCCTATCCCATGACCCTCCTATATATAGGGGTATTGGGGGCTTCTCAAAGTACAACTCAGTGCAACCAGTTGCTCTGCAAAGTTGTCGTTCTCTCTGGTTTTGGTAACCGAGAGAGAGCCCGAGCAAGTGCTACCCGCAAAGGGAGGCGCAGCAAGGGAAAGACAACTGCAATTGCAACTGGCAGCAGGAGAGTGTGTTGGCGACTAGTACGCTAATAGGAGGGTGTGACTCCTTCCTACTCCTTGTGGGACAAGGAGTGTGGAGTTCCAGGTGGTCTGTGTGGACTACTTCAGAGGCGGGAGGTTTCTACCGCTAGGAGGACAACCTTCAATCCTGTCAGTCCCGGTGCGACCAGGAGCTGCATAGACACCGTCCAAGACCGGAGGTGAAGACCGCGCAAGGCGCGAGGTATTGTCACCAAGCAAGCCTCGGGACAAGGTATGATTCCACAAACCATCCTTTCCTATTGTATAGAAGTTGACGCGTTTCCTTGTTCTGGGTTTGGGGAGAAAAATTTTTGTTTCCGCTGCCATCTCTGCCTCCCCTAAAACCCAACACAACGACCAAAGAGAGCAATGAAATCACCATCGAACGCATAGAAAAGAGTCAAACTTAGAGATCACTTCAAGGATATCAAAACCTTCATCAAACACATAGATTATATCTTGGGGTCAATAAGAGAGATAAAACCTCATCAAACACAAGATCAAACAGGTTGACCATTACCATGAAACTGAAAACCACCGAGGAGTAAAAGACATGAAGGTAATCAACCTCGAACCCCTAATTTCAATAATCTAGTGAGATAAAACTAAACCATGATTTAGAGAGGGAAAATCACAGTTTTCCACAAACATGTATGCATCAAAACATCGCCAACAAAGATATATTTTGTGTACCACTGTTAGTGTTTATCAAAGAAAAGATATCTATTCAAGAATCACAATGAAACAAAAACCCTATATCAAGTCAACATCATCATACTACTAAGAACCACGTTTTAAGGATAGATTAATTGCATGTAGATTAAAATGTAACAATAATTAAAGAGAAAGTCATATAAGTCATATTATCCAAGATGGATCAACTCCAACAACACGGAATCTCCAAGAAGAGAGGAAAAGCCTATCTTGAGCACCACCTTCATCCAAGTTGGCTCCACCTCCAAGAAAAGAACAATACCCTAGGTCATAGGAGCAAAGATAGAGAAAAATCCTAAATCAAGAAGACAAGAAAGAGAAGTTCTTCAACTCAACTTAAGCACTACCATGGAGAACCATGGATTCGGTTAAGAAGAGAGAAGTTATTCAAGCTTCTACACAAGCACTACCAAGGAGAACCATGGATTCAGTCAAGAAGAGAGAAGAAGAGGGTCGAGAAAGAAAAATGAAGATCACTTACCAAGGTCAAGGAACACCAAATGATCACCAAGGGAGGGTTTCTCCAAACCCTAACTCAACATGCAAGATGATAGACTACTTGAGTTCCACCTTCATCACCAAGAACAAGGGGGATGATATCCAATCAAGAAGAGAGACAAAGAGGGTGCAAAGGGTTTAGTTGCATGCAAGGAGAGAGGTTTATATAAGCAAGTGTTAGAGAGAGAAGGGAGGTTTGATGTCATGCAAACACATGACATATGTTTACCAAACTTTACCATGCAAGAACCACACTCACAAATGCAACTATGGTGATCGAAAAAGAAAAACCAGTGACCTAATAACTCTAGGGATAGCCATTGTTCGAAGACATACTTGGTCTAAAATCTTAAAGGCCACAGAGGATCAAAAACCCATCGATCATATAGAACCAACCCTAGGGTTTCTTGGCTCATCGACCAACAAGACCACTAGGTTCTCCTTTAATATCATCGACCATAGAGAACATGGTCAAAGGAACATCTTGGCAATCGTTGAAAGTAAGGCTCATCGGTCAAACCTATAACAAGGTCAACCATCCACATGGGGGTATCCAAGAAAACCCTAAAACTCAACATATGATGTCCCCACATCAAACTAAGGTACAACAAGGCTTCAAAACATGTGAGGAAAAACAATCATATGACAAATTCAAAGAAAAACCCTAACCAAGCATAATTTACAATTAGATCCAAAATAAGCACATAAAAGTATTACTAACATAAACTACATCCAAATTAGACCAAACTAGAAAGAAAAGCTCGTCATATGATAACAAAGCACATCATGAGGTTAGTTTAAGGTTTTAAGCATATAATTATGCTAAGAAAACATGTTCAACCAGAAAGCTAGGTCATGGATCTTACAATGATCTTGCTCCCCTTACCCAAATGTCTATGACTGTGAGTCTGAACCACTCATCTTGGAATCTGGAAAAAGAACACTTGATGTTCTATTTCTCTACTGCTCAAAGTGATCATATTTCTCTTCTTCATCATCTAAAGATTGCACCTATGAAGAAGATGAAGCATCTTCATAGTCATCATCAGAAGAAGTATCACCTAATCCTATAGCCTCTGTATCATCACTCCTAGGATCTGTCAGTTTTAGACCCTCACAGAAAGTAAAATCTTTGTGTCTGCTCATGGTATTTTTCATAGGATCCCATAACCTATAGGCAAACCATTGATCTCCATAGCCAAGAAAGATATGTCACCATTTTATCATCCATATTTTGCCTCTTTTCTTTCGGAACATGTGAATAAGCCTTTCACTCAAATACTCACAAATGAGCATGACAAGAATCCTTGCATGTCCATACCTTCTCTAGTATTATAAAATCCAAAAGAAACTAATGGAGATCGATTGATCAAATAGCAGGAAGTACTCATTGTCTGGCCCCATGATTGTCATTGACAATTGTGCAGTCCTCAATATGTATCTCACTTTCTCTACTATGGTACGGTTCATCCTCTCAGTAGTATCATTGTGTTGTGGTGTGACATGCTCTGTCCTTTCATGTCGTATACCATGTTGCACGCAATAATCATGAAACTCCTTGGAGGTGTACTCCCCTTCATTCTCCGTGTGGAGACACTTTAACTTTTTCTCTATCTCTCGCTCCATCATGACATGAAATTTTTTAAAAAGATAATAGACCCAATTCGTGGTCTTCAGCAAGTAGACCCACACATTCTTACATTCATCATCAATGAATGTGATAAAATACCTATCGCCACCCAGTGAAGCCACATCAAACGGACAACATACATCTAAATGAACTAATAGTAGAACATCTGGCTTCACCTTTAATCTTGTCTTTAAAGAAACTTGCCAATTCTTTCTCATCTGACATGAATGACATGTGCTGAGACTAGTGTCCTTGCTCAAAGAAACCAACCCCTACTTGGATAGCAGCTTAAAGTTTTTCTCACTCATCTATCCTAGCCTTTAATGCCACATATCTTCCTGGTGATCCTCAACTACATGTATATCATCGCCTTTGAGCACCTTAAGCTGGGTCTTTTACAATGTGTGACACAATTTACCCCATACAATGACCAATTCCCTCTTTGTGATTTTACATTTGCCACCACAAAAATCTAGACAAGAACCTTCTCTATCAAAGAAAGAACCAGATATCTAACTAAATTGCAAATTTGAAACATGGTGAACATCCTTGAGTGTGAGCATGCAATCTAGACTTGTCTGAACACAAATCATTCCAATCCCTATAATTCTAGATAAGTCAGAATTTCCCATATTCACCCTCATGTAGTCACCCATTCTATGTGAAGTGAAAAACCCCTTACTGGGTGAAGCATGGTAACAAGCTGCAATATTTACCATCCACTCATAATCATCATCCTCAACAAGCAAATAGTAATCCTGAACTGTCAAGATTACACCATATTTGACCATCCCTTTCATTTGAAATTGTTGCTGCAATATTCTTATCATCATCCTTTTTGTCTTTGTCTTCAGACTCATGTTTTTTTCTAAACCTCATAATTCTTTTTTAAAATGACCCGACTTGTTGTAATAGAATCATTGCTACTCTTCGATTTGGATATACAATGAGACTTCTCATAGTCCGAGACTCACTGTGGTTCTGAGATTTGCCATAGTCTCTCGCTCAGTCAGTGCCCCTACTCTCTGTGAAGTGCACCTATGACCCACTCTCACCCGAGGTTCATCGTTGAGTCTCTTCAATCAGTAACATGCTCCTCACATGGTCAAGTGTCACTTGTCTTTCTGTGCAGAATTGATGACTTTCACAACGAGCATCTCCCAACTATCAAGTAATGATCTTAGAAAAAGTAGCAACCAGAGTTCATCATAAACAATATCTTCATGGACCCCAGTTGATTTACAAGACTTTGAAATTCATTCACATGCTTGACAATGCTTGTACCATCCTGATACTTTAGGATTCACCAACTTTTTAATCAAGAAAACTTTATTTGTAGCAATCTTCCGCTCATATAATTTCTTACGCTTTTCCCACAGATCTTTGACATCAGTCTCCTCTGAGGCATGATTAAACATGGAAATATCAAGCTATTTTCACACTATTCTAATTGTCTTCCTATTTAGTTTCTTCCAATCAACATCAGATACATTCTCTGACTTTTTTTCCTCTATCGGATCATACAAATCCTTGTAATAAAGAATATCTTCTATCTTGGGTTTTTAGGTTTGCCAATATGCGCTTGTCAACTTACCATCATAGCATCATCATCCTTCTCCATCTGGATCAAGATCTAGATCTGTTCAACTTGGGCTCTGATACAACTTGATAGATTTGTTGATGAGAATATATGTACGTATACTACGCAACCAAGACGCAACAAACAAAAAATATATGCAGAAGCATTATCAACGATCGTGTAAACCCAAGATGATAATCACAAACAAATAGATGGAGGAAATAGATCTGATTTTTTTTTTCTGCAAAGCCAGTTGACGTCTGCGCGTTTCTAATTCATTGGCTGGCGGTATTGAAGCCATGCGTGAGGCATGGGTTCTACACTTGTACAGTCCTACCCCCGGATGCCTTCTTGTGCGTGAGGCATGGGTTGTACAACTCTTCCCATGCGGCAGGATTGAAGCCGATGCCCTAATGGGCTTTCCGCCTCATGGGGTGGAAACACAGGCCCAACAATTCCTCCCAAACTGCGATGAGCTCCGTTTCAGGTCCAGCTCTGCCGTTATGTTTTACTTCACTACTTTTCTGAATGATCACCAAATTGTTAAATTTCCTACTCTAATGAGGAACCTCGAATTTGCTTTTCTCCGTTAAAGATGCAACTTCTGGCCAAACCCAGTTTTTCATGGTCCACGGTGGCCAACTGTTGATGCGTTTGCGTGTGGTGGTGACTTCCTCCCGCCTATCCGCATCTCCACTTTGTTTGTTCAACCGGAAAAGCGTGACAAAAGCTAGAGTTGGCGGCTTAACTATAAGGTTCATCTAATGCACCCTGTTTCAGGTTCAGCAAGCTAGCATCATTTCTTCTTGCTGGCGCAACAGCTTCTGGTTTGATTGCCACTTGCCAATCAGGAATACGACACAGCTGAGTGTCACCCATACTCAGATAGAGAAGCCACTAGGCCCCCACTTGGAGGGTGCCAGGTATCTGTTCAGCAAAATTTGACATGCATATCTACAAAAACGAAACCCACCCACGTTTTCATGTTTAGGGGTGGAACCCAAAAACAAGAGCAAAGGGTGGCTGGTTAGAGTTATTATGTACGACCTCGATAAGATGGGACGGAGACTCGGAGTACTGCCTGTTTCTGTCTTGGTTGGTAGCTTCTGGTTTGATACCATGTCTAACTTGATATGTTTCCGATTATTATTGAGCTTGATACCATGTCTATCTTGATATGTTTCTGATATTATTGAGCCAGAGGCTGTAGCACCCACCACCAGAACCAGCCAGTTCGGTTTTGCGTAGCCTACAGCGATGAATGCGGTGTTGCATCGCTGATTGTGAGCGATGAGCACGGGCACTTTTTTGGAACTTTGAGTGAAACACACGGGACCAAGGATCTGATCGTCAGGCGCTACTGAAATTCGTATTCTGGTGTTCAGTAATATCACCTTTCATTCACCAGTCACTGGCGGCTGCCGAACTGAGATTGACAAATCCACGCCATGAACAATACGAGCCATCATGCCACGCATTTTTTTATAAAACACGTCCTATAAAAATTCCTGGCGTGGGTTGAGTGAACTGCTTGTGCTAAAGGTTGCACAAAACATTCCGAGGTACGGATTGGGGATGGAAATGATGTTTGTTCGGTTTTATTTAGTTATATTAGAGATTAGGGCTGCGTTTGGGGTGTCGCTCCACGCCCGGCATAACAAGCAATCCTTAGCGGACATTTTAACTAGTGTTTGTTATGCAGTTTAAAAGAAAAATAAGATGTCGTGTGGTTAACTTAAGCGGAAAATCTCCTGATAATGTGCCGCTTGAAATTCTTGCGGCAGGAAACATGTTTATTTGTTGTGAATGTCTATTTCTTACAAAGCCCTCTAATCGACTATTTAATAATTGCAACGTTATTTACGTGCACGGTATAATAGACTTTATCTAAAAAACTAAAGGTAACTTACATGTACACCAAAACGAAAAATATCTTACCATCAAATTTATTTATCGATGCTCCAAACAAAAGTCATCTTATACAAAGTTAATATACCACTGGTTAATTTATCTACGACAAATAAACCTATTGAGGTCGTATACCACACACAACTTAGATACAAAATCTCACCGCGTTGAGGGAGTACCAAGCCATATTCCTTGGACGCGGTTTCATATTATAGTAGAACAGGATGAGAAGTTATTCTCCTATGTTGTATTGATTTGTTTGATGGGCAGATCCATTCCATAGAAATAGGAAAAGGGGTAAGAGTTACATAAGCCAATCTCTAATGGGTCAAAATACACTTTAGGCACATATTACATATGATTCATCAACTAAATACTTGCACCGCCTAACATGCTCCCTAAAGTTAGATTTTGGAAGAAACCTAAGTCAACTTGTATATATACTAGAGAATCAGCGACATCATGCCAAACAAGATGTGAAAACTCCCCTCATTACAATTAGCACTCAAACACTCTTAGTCAAATAGAGATTTAGAGTAAGTACTAGAAGATAGGTAGTCGGGCACTGCTTCTAACAACCATATATATATATAGGGTGTTCATTCATTGCCCGCGCGGGTAGCATGGATTTTCGCTACCCTGCAGCCAAAAAAGTAACTCTTCTAGCTAAGAAAGTAACTCTGCTGTAAAAAAAGTAACTATGGTGTCAAAAAAGTAACTCTACTGGCCAAAAAAGTAACTCTGTACAAAATATACAACACATATATATAAGGACGGTTTTTTTTTTATTTTGGAGGGTCAAATGATATTATTTTTGACTCAAATTTTTTGGAGAGCTAGAGAAAATAGTCCTCTACAATTTCCAAATTTTTTTTAAAAAAAAAGTGATCGGAAGGGTGGGCGGGTAGCTACCCGCGCGGGCAATAAAGATGGGCCCATATATATATATATATATATATATATATATATATATATATATATATATATATATATATATATATATATATATATGGGCATTCATTCGTTGCCCGCGCAGGTAGCCTGGATTTTCACTACCCGACAGTCAAAAAAGTAACTCTCCTGGAAAAAAAAGTAACTCTACTGTCAAAAAAGTAACTATGGTGAACAGAAAGTAACTACACAAATAAAAGAATAACTCTGTACAAAATATACAGCAGATATATATAAGGACGGGTTTTTT